>OX101783.1:46430872-46463372 GCA_944452715.1 Ophion slaviceki
ATATCTACACACACATTCATATATCGAGCGATCGAATGCACACATCGATCTCCATAATTTGGTTGGTACGAGAAAAAAGAGAATTCAGTACTTGAGGTAGGAGAACGTTATTACCTTCGTAGAATTCTCACGCACGTAATTGAGGAATGATGGCCATTCGCACGATCTGCAATGAGTTTCGGCAATACCAATGAATGTATTATCACTGCTCTTTGTCCTATCTCAATATAACTGTCGATTCATTCCGCCCGTTCCTCGATTCCCTCAACCGAGGTGAGCTTGGCCATGTTGCTAACTTGATGTGCCCCCAAATGTTCCCGTATAATTCGCGGCTAGGGGGCAATCATGCGCAATCGTCAATTCATTATTACCAATCGCCACACAGATCAAAGAAGTTGTGGTCCCCTTGTTGTCTGCAGAAATGACGGAAGAAACCGCGCATCGATGCCCGGCAATTTGAATATTCGCAAATCCAGCTCTTATCTACCTTTGCCCGGATGGTGTGAGTTACGCCCTTCTGTTAATCAGCAGTCCGGACCTTTCCAACTCGGAGATAGCCAAAGACTCGCGTAACTTTTCCACTTCAACTTTTGACGGTAATTCATCGGGACAATGACTCGCGGGGGGGGTTTGGGCTCTGCAACTTCGTCACCCACGGTCCATTTGGGCGATTAGCATCGATACGCCTTTAGTACCACGTATGGCCATAGTTGCACTACACTAACGACGATATTTTGTTCATCGTCATCGCAATTTCCATACCTCCGTCCTTCAAGACCGCAAGCCCGCTCGAACCCCGATATCCCGCGTTGCTGTACACGGATGAATCGACACCGCACACCAGAGGTCGCTCCAACAGCGCTCGTCGTGCTGACGCCACTAGTTATATACATACTAGTTTAAGTACGGATGTATGTATAAATACTCATATATACATATGTATGCATATGTATGTATATGCGTTTTATCCAGCAGACAACAGCCACGCGTGAAGAGGCAAGGGAGATTGTTGCCTGTACGCAGGAGGGGAAGAGGGCATGGGCGCTGCTGGTATTCCTGTGGGGTCGTCGGTTGGTTTTGATCGTGATTGCAGGCGCGCCGAATTTGTCGCCACGTGTTTTATTGTACGATGAAAATTGGAGGGTGTTGTTGTGTACTCCCTCTCTTTTTCTCTGTCTCTCTCTCTCTCTCTCTCTCTCTCTCTCTCTCTCTCTCTCTCTCTCTCTCTCTCTCTCTCTGCCTCTCTCTCCCGCCCACCCTTCTGGTGGCGAGATATTGAGTATAGCTAGGAGGACTATGGCGGACACGAGCCAAGTTGTATGAAGGTTCCCGTGACAACGGGGATTCCAGTAACACGGAGAATCGCTGCAGCGATGGAAGCCACACGCAAACCGATGTGATACCAATGAATGGCGGAGCGATTGCGGGAAAAAGGAGGTGGTGATCACAACAAAAAGCTCACGTTAAACTCATTTTGCCATGTCAGTGTTAACAGAGACAATGACGTAATGTTCGCTCGAACGACAATCCAGTGAACACTTGATCAGACCTTTCATCTTTTTATATATGTTCATTTGCCAATGCCGAAAAACTATGTGCGCAGTGCAGCGTATCATTAGCCCTCTCTCGCTTTGTCTGTCTCTTGCAAGCTTCGCGAAGGCTTCACAATGCCAATGAATTATACCGAATTTAATTTATTTTTTCTTCCTCCAGTCAGTGTAATTATTATAATTAATGAACCGAATGCTTTTGGAAGCCTACGAGGCATTCTCTATCGACAATACTCGATGGGAGTCCCATGCGGCGGCGAGACATTCAAGGGGGAGGGGACGGTGTTTGGCGGGTTTATTTAAAAACTAATTTCGCCCGTGAAAGCGTTTTCGAGAGGGCTGCTCCTCCTTCATATATACGTACACGTGCACGCACTTACATACACATATATTCATATGTATGTATATATAGTGTAACTCATGACACTCTGGTCTTGACGCGGATCTATAGATAGTCTTGCCACCCGAACGTTATATACACATAAGAGAACACGCACAGAGAGAAAAAGGGAGAGAGATATGGAACGATGGGGAGGGAGAGAGAGAGAGATTTCGAGGAGAAAAGTGCAAAAAAAACGAGAGAAAGATGCGCGGGCGAGAGCTTACTCACGAACGAGAACTTGAATTATTTTTGTTTTGTGTGAGTGTTGATGACGACGACGAAGGCGACCGAGCGCCTCGTGTAGCAAGCTTTCTTATTCTCTTTTTAATCGTTCTTCTCCTTCAGCGCCAGGAAACATTCTGGATTTAGTATCGCGACGAACAAAATTCTAGCTCGTCCCTGTTAAGATGATTTCGCCATAGTACCCAAACGAACAAACTACAAAAGTCTCTCTCTCTCTCTCTCTCCCCCCCCCCTCCCTTGCTCTGCATTCTACTGAGGGAATATTTGCTTGAGGTGGCCAATCGATTTTTTCGCCGAAGAAAAAATGTACGTCCATTAGATCCAAAAGTTGAGCACCTCGCCAAAAACTCTTTAATTGATATGTGCCAAAGGTACCATTTTAACATTTTGTCCATAAATTGGATCATTATATCGCTGGTAGATTTGAAGAAAATACTTTTCACTTCTCCATCCCGTTTCAACCCCTTGCATGAGAAAAATAAATCAAAATGATGGAAAGAAACCAGCAGCAAGTGTTGTTGGAATAATCGAGCCATCGATTCGCGAATACGTAATTAAAGATATCGCGGCCTGATCGGAGATGATGTAACTGTGTGTAACACGTCCCGTTTGACAGATCCTCCACGGCGTAGGCGCCGTGGGGAGGGGGGCTCACTCGGGCGCGAACGAATCGCATCTCAATTAATGAACGCCAGGCAGCCAGAAGAATCAGAGAGAGTAAAGGAGGGAAGGAGAGAGAGAGAGAGAGAGAGAGAGAGAGAGAGAGAGAGAGAGAGAGAGAGAGAGAGAGAGAGAGAGAGAGAGAGAGAGAGAGAGAGAGAGAGAGAGAGAGAGAGAGAGAGAGAGAGAGAGAGAGCACAGAAAAGAGCGAGAAATTTTCTGCCGAGATCACGAGGGGAATGCCTATATGTGGCGTATAATACGTGAACATGCCAGCAGCAAAACGTCGTACACTCCCCGCACCTTCGCCCTCTTTGCAGCCTCACCCCGAAAAAAAACGAGACGCTGACGTGCCCCGACCGCATGAGTAACGTTGACTCATTATTCTCCGGCGGATTTATCAGGTTGGTGCGCTCTTCCCGATAACGCTTTTCGTTCGTTCGTTTACATACTCTCTCCTGCTTCCTCTCTCACTCGTTTCAGCGGGCCCTGTTAAAGCGCGGGAGATTCAACGAGGAGATAGCTATGCATTTATGCGGAGAATGAAGGTAGGGGCGGGGGTGTACAACCGCTACCCCACCCCCCTCTAACTCTTCATTCTCCTCGACTTCGGTGCTACCCTCGTATGTATATATATATATAAATATAAAACGAACAACTATTTGTGATTACATGGCGAGATGAGATGAACATGGAACAGGACTGCAAAATGCCAAAATTCCGAAAAAGCGTTGATGAATTTAAAGATATTTGGCTCGAAACAAGATTATGCGTTTTTCGTATATTAACGGGGTACATCCAGCTCGTGGTCGGAAAAAGAGGAATTTTTGTCAATTTTTTCGCCGAAAGCGTGGACAGGTTTTCAAATAATTTTTTTTTACATCGAAGCGTATGGTTTGAAGTATCTTTTATAATTTTTGGATTGAAAAATATTTATAAATGTCTGTTGTCTAGTGCTTGGACGGAGGATTCAATAAAATATTGATGTTTGAACAAATCGCCGCAGCCCAAAGCCCATCACCGAAAAGCGATTTTCGGTGAACAGAACTATTTTCGTTGATAAAAAAATTGCATTGAATGCATTGAAAAAAAAGTTTTCCGTCCGAGCACTGCTTTTTGGTATGTGAAAGAAGCTGGTCAAGTTCAAAGGTGATTGGTGCAGTGATTTTTGCGATACTGTGGTCCCCGAATTGGAAAAAGTAATTTTGAGAAAAACGCATGTAAAGTTCGCCATCTCGCGGAACCTACCTATAAACGCCCATAACTTCCTTAATTTCAAACCGATCGACTTGAAATTTTCAGAGAATGTTTTTGAAATGTTATATTTTGAGAATCCGTCGACAACCAAAAATCGATGTGTGCAAAAATGTCATCAAGGTGTAAGCCCTCGATATGTGGTTACGTGGACGAGGGAATATATACATGGATATCCATGTATATATGTAAATATGTATATATGCATATATGTGTATATGTATATATACATGGATATATAAATGTATATATACACACACTCGACCACGCACACATGCACACATATGTACGCGTAAAGAGCGAGTGATTCGGTGTATTTGAGCACTCAAAGAGGGTGCTAACAAGGCGGCCCGAGGGGTCCAACGGACGTGAGTTATGGGGCCCGTGCAATTCAAAGCGTTGCGAGAATTGCACACCCACATTCACACGTGACTCCACATCACCGAGCCTTTTTCGCCGGCGTCACAATAAGATCTATATACGAGGGAAAATAACTCGCGAGACAAACAGCACTGGACCAAAAGGACCTTTCCAGGCATTTTTGAAAGGTTGTGTATTTACTTTATCGTCATGGTATGTCGATTGTCAACTGACAGCGGAGCGAGTTCCAGTTACCCCGAATCGTCTCGCCGAATCGCGCCAGGTCTTAGTCATGCTAGATCGCCTCGTATCACTCGCGGAGTACAAGCCTGCTCGCAGATTTGCAAAAAATTCTACGCCGTTCCTTGGCCACGTGCTCCTCACGAGATACGCAAGGCGTATAAGTGGTTGACGCTGGTAATGAGTAAGACCAGCGAGGAAATAATAGATCGGGGGCGCTACATTATAATACGGAATGCAGGCGAAGAGAGAGGCAGAGAGAGAGAGAGAGAGAGAGAGAGAGAGAGAGAGAGAGAGAGAGAGAGAGAGAGAGAGAGAAAGCGTTGATAGTCAGTTCTCGGCACCGCATGTTTATATATATAACCATACGTGCGTATGTTTTGCAGTGATATGCTAGCTCAGTTCCTCGGTGAGAATCATTATGGTTTGCAACGGATAGCTTGCTGTCGCCAGTTTTCTGGCTCATTACTGGCTCAACCGAGCTCTCATTTCTCTCGCGTCACTTCATTCTAAGAGAGGGAACGAGAAGGAGAGAGAGAGAGAGAGAGAGAGAGAGAGAGAGAGAGAGAGAGAGAGAGAGACTGAGAGAGAGACACCTTTGTTTTAACCCTCGTTCTCTTCAACTAGTCTGTTTTGTTTTGTTAAAAAGCACTCTCCACCGATATTCACACAAATACCATACACGTTTATTCATTACGATAACGAGAACTACAAATTAATTTTTTTTCTTTTTCTTCCGATGCCCTTCAAGGGTTTAATGATCGCACACCCCTTGCACTTTCATCCCCACTTATGACTTCACTACTTCCAGTTCCTTAGAGATCCCTCTATAGTGTTGCCCATGCCCACTCGTTTCCTAACGCACTACTGCATCGCATTTGCACGACGGCACAAGGAAACTGTGGAAGACTCGTGCCGATATACGGTGCTACATTTTCATTGAGTTGCAGTGGTGTTCATTATCGGAAACTCGATAAAACTGCACCTCGTTTGGTAGTCGGCGTGCAAGCTAGTGCGCGGCTATGCGGTCATCCACCTGAGTATCAGCCCAAGTCAAGGCTGCTTGACATGCGAAGTCGCCTTCATTTATTGAACCATGCATTTTTTTTTGCTAGTTTATGCACTATCGTTGTGTGTTTAACTGCGCATTGTTCATGGCAGGTTACGCCTAGTTGTTACAGCCGAAAACAGCTCATTTTTGGGATTTTTTCTTTTCGAAAATGGTGGTGATAATTTTTTTACACCAATTAGGTATTTGCGAAAGTATAATCTGAAGAACAGTCTGTAATTTTTTTGTGTATAAATAGTTAAGTATAATCGATTTACAGCCGATGTCCGGGAAACACCTCTCGAAAACGTTGCGGTGAGCCCTTTGAATCCCGGGTATCTAATATATAAAAATCAAACAGATTTCGTCAGTATTTTAATTTGCGCTACGATTAATAAAAGAAATTTCCCAAATATCGAATTTGATTTATCGCGAAAGTGAGTGGCGATTTTTGCGGGGAAAATGGGCATTTTTCGTTCAACAAATCGAAAGTATACACCGGAAAAAATTATTCGGTCAAATACTATAGTTTTACATCCAGAAAGAGCCATACAATTTTCAGAATGATCGATGCAGTATTTTTCAAGGTATTTTGCTTACCGACTTTAAAAACGTACTTTTGAAAAAAAAAAAAAACCTTTAAAAGTTCGGACGACGCTCAAAGCCCTCCAGCGGGCGTCAACATAGCAGCCTCTAAATCTATCATTTTTTATTCAATCACCTTGACATTTTCAGGGGACATTTATAAGATCACATACTGTCCAAATATATTGGTTTTGAAAAACGTTATCTGGCGACTTTTACCGTTAGGCATAACCCCTTAAAAGGACCTGCGTGAACATTATGGTCGAAAAATATCGAAATCCGATATTTTTAAATATTCAAGCCATAAGGCGCTTGAAAATTTTGGTCGTGTGGACAAAAAAAAACTCTAAAGCTCTTTTGAAAGAGTGATGATCGTTTTAATGAAGAACTTCCGAATGACGACAGCCTTCGTGTGGATGACAGGAAGTTGGATTTTCGAGAGACGTTGCTGGAGCGAATGTGATATATATATATATGTGTGTGTGTGTGTGTGTGTGTGTGTGCGTGTGTGTAAATATACGCTACAGTCATCCACGTTTTTGCCCTTTTTCTATATCACTGGTGACGTGCGCGCTACTCGCTGCAGAGGCAACTCAACAACGAAAAGAAAAAAAAACAATCTCGTGCATCCCTTCATAGAAAAGCGTGGTGACTCTCGATACTAATAAACGCGCATGTGGATGCTTCGTGTAGCACGACCCGAAAAACCAAGAAAAAAGCTCCGGCACGTGCTCGTCACATGTCTGCGGGTATTTGTGCCGCTGGAAGCAAACACATCGGGAACGTCGTCACCGAGATGCTTTTTTTTTCTTTCTAAAACTCTGTTACCAGTTCTGTTGTTTCAACGGACCTTCAAAGTCTCAACAAAACTTCAACTATATCATGGTATTCGTGTGTCACTGGTAGAATGTTTAAAGGCGAATACGAGCCGATGAATTTTGTTTGCTGGATGGTGCATGAGTTTTGGTTAATCGAATCGGAGTTCGATGAATTCGAGAGGAAATGGTTTCGGAGATATTCAATTATCTGGATTGTAAAAAACTTAGATGAATTCATGTTAATGCCACGTTTAAGATTAAATTTGGGACGCTTCGTATAATGAGGAATTATTTGATTGTAGTTCGATTCGATTGTCCCCATGGAAATGTATAAAAATCAACGATTTGAAAAACTCCGAATTGAACAGGAATTTTTTGGAAATAAATATTTTCGAAATTTTCGTTTGGATTACAATTTTAATAAATATTGATTAAATTGTATCATAAATGCAATCAATATTTATCAATTCGTGTTACAAATTCGATGAGTATAAAATTATTCGTATTACAAATTTGGTGAATATCAATAAATGTGTGTTATTAATTCAATGAATATTGATAGATAACAATAAATTTAATAAATCCATGTAGGGTTCCTGTTCGATCGGCTTATAAATATTCAGAATGAAATCCTATTTATCCCTATGCGTTTAACTTTAAATCCCGTTGATTAAGACGACATCTTTCGCAGTGTTGGGTATTGATTAAATCGTATCATAAATGCACTAAATGTTAATCATTTCGTATTATAAGTCCAATAAACTTTCAAGAACTCGTGTTGTACATTCATTCGATATTAATCAATTCATGTTACAAATTTGGTGAATATTAATAAATATGTGTTATTAGTTCAATAAATGATGACAGATAACAATAAATTTAATTAATCCATTCAGCATTCAAGGTTTCGTGTTAGATCGGAATACAAACGTTCAAAAATAAATTCTATTTATCCTTATGCGTAACACGTTGAATTCTGTTAATTGAAACGACATTTTGTGCAGTATTCACAGTGCGTCGATTATCGTAGGATCGCGTCGTTTTCTTTCAACTGGACAATAACGCACATCAACGTTTCCGGCCTAGATACGATAGAACACTCAAATCGTCCTATTAAGCGCATTAGTCCGGCGCTCCTGGCTCGCGTTAATTAGGACAATCTTTCGTACGTGCCGTTGGTGCACGTCTCACCGGGGCCGTTTTTTCGGACGATCTCTCGACGTGATTGCACGGTGCATCGTTGAGTTATATTGTTCGAGGGAACGAACGAAAGAAGACATTTAGCGGCAATTTTACAGACGTGTTTTTTTTCCTCTTCTCTCGACGACCCTTTTCTTTCTTCAATTTCGTTCCTCTCTCTCTCCCTCTCTCACGTCCATACGTCACAGGAGCAAAATGACTGCTATCTAAGGACAGGTGAGCGAGAACTCGAAGGAAGAGTCCCTAGGGTGACGCATCGCGAGAACACTTGTTCTGTCATGAACGCATATATACGTGTAGAGAAAGAGACCTCATCCACAGAACTTTGCCATTAGCATAAATCCCGATAAATTTGTGTGAAGATAATTCCCCCAAAGTGATTCCCAGCACACATTTAAGAGGCTGGGGGAGGGGGAGGGCGAAAGGTGCTTGAGCGCATCACCAAGAAATGTTTTGGTGTACCTAAAGGCGAATGCCTCAGTGATGATTCTCCAGGAAAGTCACGAAAAAACGCAATTGTACTGAATCACTCTTTCTGCATATCGCCATCGTTGTGTTTTCAATTTTCAACTAGAAGTGCAAATTCTTTCAACGTAATTCCATCGCGAATGGCGACATTCAAAATTCATGTAACAAATCGAATAATTCACGTTTACAAAAAGTATTTTATTTCATACAGATTTGGGATAAGGTTCCGAAACCCCCCCCCCGATCGAGCTGAAATGTTGCACACACCTCCCTTTCGATATTTCAAGACAACCCTAAATGAATTATTGGCGCCGCGCAATAGTTTTTGGCTTTGGGTTTGTTTCTTTGGACAAAACGGAGGGCGCGATAACATATATAGGTATGAACGGAGACGAGCAGATATAGATATAGACGCGTTAAAATATATAACTTTCAAATTCAATATCTTGAAAACTATTGCGAGTAGCCAAAAACTCTTTTAGGGGTTGTCTTAAAATATTAAAAGACAGGTTCGTGCAACATTTCAACTCGAACGGGGGGGGGGGGGTAGAAACTTTATTCCAGATTTGAGTGATTCATATTTAAGCGTATAAATAATTAGCAGTGTAAAAAAAACGAATAAATTATACGTTATTCTAGTTGAATGAATCGTTTAAACTGCATGTCGACCGTGCCGTTGGCCTTTTAGTCACTGCAAAAGTAATATTTTTCAAGTAATTTATTTTCACTAATTGGAAACAAACGATACTAATATTTTTTGCAGTTGCAGCCCAATGTCCTAAAACGGCTGGAACATCCTTCTCTGCCCCCCCCTCTCGTTCTTTCTTTGTCTGGATGTCCCGAAGCTTAGGGAAATCTTCTCGAAACCTAAGGAAGCAAATTTCATTCGGTGTAAATCAGAGTTCATAAATCACAGTGGAGTCATTACTTATTCCTCGTATACAAGCCCAATTGAAGACCTCAAATCGTCAAAGCTTCTGTTTTCGTATGGAAATGACTCATTTCGAACACGCTGAGAATATTAATATTAATTAGGTTTGGTTGGGAGTACCGTGCCTCGAGAGTTGACGACACACGTTGCTTCTTCTTCCATCTCTCGCGTGGCTTCCTTCAACGCCTCCTCCACCGTCGTAGTCTTGAACGGAAATTTCATGTTGTTTTCCCTCTGTATTTCGACATGCTCTACTTCTCTACCGGATCGAGAGAACGATCAATTCGTTGTCAAGCACGAGGGCCTCTCTCTCTCTCTCTCTGTTGTCCTTTCTTACCTCCGCTTTAGCCACGAAGGCAACGTCACTTCTCCTTTTGGGCAACATCATACCCGAAGACGAGTTAAAGGCTTTAACATACTTAAATAATCAAACGATACGTAATATATTTGGTATTTGAGATGAAAAATCCTCTTCAGCTTTGTACGAACTCAAAGTTCCTCTTTGGACTGCTCGGACAGCTGACACCGGGTCGTTTTCTGACCACAACGCTCGTTTCGGAGGCATTGGGATCGGGGGATTAAAAATAACAATCAATTAATCAGCAATAAATATTCGTACTACTTATTTAGATTCGTAACATCTTAAAAGTAATGTAAAATACATTATAAAACGGACAAACTTTGCTACAAGAAGTAGGAGGATAATAAGGCCTATGGTTAAATTTAGTAGGCCTTAATAACCGTCGACCATGTATGTGAGAAAAATAAAATAAAAAATATTTGGACCACGATACGTTATTCAAATATTTATGATCATCTAAGCTTGAATTGATAAAGATAAAGACTGTGATTTTAAATGGATAAGTGTAATGTTACATAAAAAAAAACTGACGATGCCATTTGCACTAGGTAGTTGTGGTAACTCATTACTTAAGTAATCCATTACAAAGTAATTAAATTATCAATTACAGTAGTAATCTTAGTTAGTTAGGTGTTAATTTAATTACTTTTTGCCCATCTCTGTCTGCCCCTCTGCGCTCTCGCTTCTACCTGCGGCGTGCGCTCCAACTCCGAGCGGTGAGGCACAGCGTTGACGGGCTGTAACGTTTGGAGTTTTTCGAATTTCGCTTTGAAACTTTCGGAAAATATTCTACTTATATAGTTTTATTTAAGAAAAAGAACGGAAAACAATTTTTTGATCGTTGTAAATGTATATCCCGCCTTAAGAGTTAGAAATAGTGCAGGAATAGATGAGATCTTGAAAGTCCAAAAGAGCATCTCAAGAAATCATGACAGCTATCGAGCACTGCAATGAAGTGTATTCGTTAACAATAATTTTAAGTAATTTATTAATTACCATAATCTGAAATAAAAACGGCTACGATCGATTCGAACATTGTCCTCGTTCGGTTGACTTTTATCATTGTTAGTATTCGGGAAAACGGGTGACAAAACGATCTCATAAACTGTAGCGATTTTCGTTCTACGGATCGTGAACCGTCGATTGTTTGCGAGGGAAACGGTATCGCCCCGAGCAATCGTTCACTGCATTAAAGTGCATATCCCCAGTACGGGAGACGAGGAGAAAATCGGCGCGCGCAAACACGCGCGTATTTAAATATTCGTTGTAGACGTATACGTCGCGGTACGCTTGAACGTTTCTCGTTCCGTCGATCCCCGCCGACGCCGTCTTTCTCGCGGGCCTTCCGATCGATCTGTATTCATAGGTCGTACGGCATAAAATACACTCGGCATGTCCATGAATCAGATAACTGTCACAGCCGTTCCGACGATGTCTCAATCAAGCCGCGCTCTCTTTTCTGTCGTTCCTCTCTCTCTCTCCCTCACTCCCACCCTCTCTCTCTCTCTCTCTCTCTCTCTCTCTCTCTCTCTCTTTCTTTCTTTCTCTCTCTCTCAAACGAACGCATACACCCGCTCAATCTGTTTTTTCGATACTTTTATTTTTTAGTATTTTCTTTCCTTTTAATTCTACTCTAGTTTAAGCTATGGAGTCAGGGCGAGAGCACTTAATATTTATCGGGCGATAATCCCACGATACGCCGCGTCAGCGACGAATACGATCAGGGACACGAGAGGACATGCCGACGGACACGATTCTCTCTCTTTCTTTCTCTCTCTCTCTCTCTCTGTCTCTCTGCCTCGGCGGTACCGCGAGCGGATCTCCAGTGGTTGAGGATGCTGCGAGAGATGTCTCTTCGATGGATTTACGCTCCCGCGGCTCTCCTCCTTGAGCGACGTGTGTCCTTTCTCTCTTTTCCCCTCTCTCATTCTCGATCACCGATGTTTTCTTCCATCGACTTCGATCCACTCGCGATTCTCGTTTATTTTATATTCGAGCTCCGTTGCCTTTTCTATACGACCGCGCTTGAATACGTACCGATCGATCTTTCGCTATGAGAATTCTTCGCGGTGATCAAATCGACTCTCGATTGGAATGCCTGCGAGATGTGTATGTGTTGTGTTTTTCTTTTTGTTTTTGTCTTTACCGATTGCGACCAATGAATTGCCGATTTTTCTCAGTGACTTGGTACGAAGAAGGATGTTTATCATATACATATAATAACGTGAATAATTTTGCTTCCCCCTTTTTGCCTTTCTTTTCTACCGAGGAAGATTCGCTCATGTTGAAACTTTATTACTACTTTGAAATTCGAATGAATCACTCTGATCAAACCAAATCTCTTTTACTGCAGTAGTATCAACACATCTGCCCCTTTAAGGACGGACTTTGGAGTCAAATGTCTTCGAAGTCACCCCCCTCCACTTACATCTTGAGTGCAGAATTTTATCAAAATGGGTTCGACTGTCATCCAAAATATCCAGCTATGTAGTCCATCCAAAATATTCCGCTATGTAGCCCATCCAAACGATTCGGTTATGTAGAAATGGTTCGTATTCAATGAGAGCACCGACAAAGGGGTTTATTGGTGGCCGTGTTGAAGTCAAGACTATTTTTAGATCGCTAGCACCTTCGATTAATTTCCCATTAATAAAGAAGGTCCCACGAAAGCGGCTCCTGCATAGGAGGGTCTATCTTATTTATTAGCTGTTGATAAGCGGCCGTTACACGCTCTAAAATATCTTTTCCCTCCGTACCAGCCTACTACCCCCTTCTCTCTCTCTCTCTCTCTCTCTCTCTCTCTCTCTCTCTCTCTCTCTCTCTCTCTTCCTGTGTTGCACGTTTATCTAAGTTGTTCGCACGCAACCCGTGGTTGGGTATCGCACCCACGCGGCCAAGTCATCCGGCCTCGAAAAGCAAGCATTCATATCTTCAAGCCAACACAGTAGAGGGAAACGCGTGTATATGCATCTAAGCAAAGGTTAAACGCCGTGGAACGATCTCGCGGGCCGCGAGCGAATCCCGCACTAAATCATCTGCGTCGCCTGGCTCATTTGTAAGACAAACTCTTACCGGCTGTGACTCCCTAAGTCTCTCCCTAACTCTCTCTCTCTCTCTCTCTCTCTCTCTCTCTCTCTCTCTCTCTCTCTCTCTCTCTCTCTCCCTCTCCCTCTCCCGTTCTCTTGTTAATATACCATGATACACGTATTCCATCTTTAGTTCTCTTGTGCAGTTTCCTTCTGGTCCGGTTCGCGGATCACGTGTGAGACAACTCGCGATATTGCCACGAGAGCATAGAGCGAACTCATCGCGTGAAAGAGAGAGAGAAGAGAGAGAGAGGGAGAGAGAGAGAGCCCATCGTACCCACAATCGCCAATTAATCTCCCGGCTAAGCAGCCCTCGAATTAAGTACCCTGGGTCTCCCAAGTGTGGATGTACATACAATACCATCCACATCTGCATTCATCCCCCTTTATCTTTTTCTCTCTCCCTCTCTTCTCTTCACATAACCTAAATTATGTGAATATACCTATTCCCACGTTCGTTCATCAACGAAATATGGACACACATGCGCTATTTAAAATTAATACATATAAAATCACTCTTGGTCATCGAATGAGACCAAAAAATATCTGCGAAGGTCCGACCATAGGGAACATGAATTGAAATGGGAAAGAATTATATTGGAATGATCTCCGACTAGAAATTTTGATCCGGCAGCCTGAAGACTGATCAGGCCGCTATCAAGCTGCGGTCCATAATACGTTAGTACGGCACGTCTGATCAGTGCCGGAAGTCCCCCGAACCAGTGGAAACTTAGTCCAGGCGCGAGTAGGCACCTTGAACAGGGCCAAGTACGGTAGCCTGTATGCCGCCGTAATATGGCGTCCATCCACACTGTGTTATGGATCGCCGGCTCTGTGCCGGATGTCGACCGGGTCAGTAGAGACTTAGTGCGGACGCGAGAAGGCACCCTAAACAGGCCGAAGTACGGTAGCCTGTATGTCGCCTTAATATGGCGTCCACAGACGCCGTATTACGGCACGTCTGATCTGTGCCGGATGTCGGCTGTGTCAGTGCAGCCGTAGTTGGCGAATCAATATTTTGAGGTTAGGTTTTATTGACGTCTGCGATATAAGCCGCGTGAATTCGAATAATCTACACTCTGTGAGGAGCTCAAAAACGTGGGCTAACTGTTTGTATACAAACGAACTGAAGTGATATTATTTAATAATACATAATTCAAACTATTCATAATGGCAGAACTTAAAATGACTGATTAATATATATATATATATATATATGAAGAAGAATAAAAGTGAATTTACTATTCTTATCGAAATTACATGCGTGTGAGTTGTTTTCACAGCCTAAGGGCCTTTGCACACGGCGTATTTTCTACGCGCAGACGACGCGATACAAACGCTATATACACATGATCCACACGCTTTTTGGACTGAAAAACGCAAATAGATCAAGTGTGTATCGTGTGGTCTGCGCGTAGAAAATACGCCGTGTAAAGGCTCTAAATGGGCAAAAAAATCAGAGGTAAAACCATAATTATTGTTGCATTGCAATGATGCACCCTTCAACATCATGCATAAAATTATTGACATTCTTCAGAACAGGATTAGACTGATAAAGATAGAAAAGAAAATAAGAAAGTTTGCACAAGTGTTAGGATGGCCACATAGGTAGCGCGCTCAGCTCTAGAATAAGAAGGCATAGGTTCAATCCCGAGGGTAGGTAAAAACTTTAACGAGGCAGAATACGATTTAATTCACTTATCATATAGGCAGGAACATAAATAAGGTATATGGAAACAAAAAATACTAACAGAATTTTTTGTTCATAATTTTTGGATTGTTTTTATTCGTCATTTCACGCATAGATACGGCAGCCGGTTCAGAGCCTGCAAAGGTATACTGATCAGATCTGTAACCGGCATCCGCATCGGGGCCGGATACAAAAAGCGTTTCACGCCTGTTAAAGCCCTGCTACGGCGGTCTGTAAAGTACCGTGGTACGGAATACGGCATGCCGGATACGGCCCCAGTCTGCCCCGTAGCAAAATTTCTAGTCCGGGTGGTATAAAAAACCATTCTTTCGCTGGTGCTACTTAAGCTTACGACCAAGCGACAAATACGAGCGAGTTATTTGGAATCTTCATACCATATGATATTTTCGTAATATGAATTATAGTTCACGGTGTTTTCAAAATGCAATTGTTGATGCGTTGGGTATATGCGGATGACTGATCTAGATGACGTGTCGGGGAACGTGATTGAAATACTAACACTCCTAAAATTCACACATACGCACACAGACACACATATATGTACGCATATATACAAACATAAACAGTAATTAATTTGTTATTGATAATGCACAACCGGTCCTTGTTGACCCGCGATTGAAGTTAACCCAAAACGAACAATTGGAAAGGCTGTAGTTATGAAGTTTTTAAATTAATGACTTTGATTATGTGAAGCGGAAAAAATCAGGAAATAAAGTGTTATAGACCAAAAAAACAATGATTATAAATCGACGCTTGCTTTACGCTTTGTATCATTTACAAATCTAACACTTGTTAGACTTTCGACTTTAACGGATTCGGAATGAAGAAATGACAAAGCATCGAGGCTCCTTGGATGACGAGAATTTCGGGATTTCAAGAGATCGGAGATTGGAGAGTTCCTTGACCCTAAACGTTGTTCTCTTTGGTCTTTTTCTTACCCTCGTTCGGGTGATATTTCTTTCCCTCTCGCTCTCTCCCGTCCCCCCTCATGTTCGTTCTTTCTCTCTTTTTCCTTTCTCGCGTTTCTTCCCGAGATTCTCGCGAGGCTAACGAAACGTCCATCCGGTTGTCACTTTGCTGCCTCGTGTGTCGAAATCGTCGCTGCTACGCTCCTGCTACTACTATTATTATTATTATTGTTAATACATTTTGTTGTCCGTCCCTCTTGCGAGTCCTCCGGCTCGCTGGAATTCAGTGAATATCGGTATAAAAGCGTAAGGGGAAGCACACGAGTGTATACGATTGACGTTGCGGGAGTGAAAAGAGTCGCTAGAACGAGCCATAGCATGGAGGAGAAATCGCCAGGATAGCACGCAGTGAAACGCGATATCCGAGAAAACGTTCGTGGCATTCGATCTTTCGAGTCTCCTTTTCCCTCCATGGCTTCGCGTCGTTATCTCGTTCTTTCGTGTTCTTCATTTTTTTTAAGCGATTCTTTTTTTCCCTCTCATCCAACCTTCGACATTTTCCATTGTTCGTTTTTTTTCTCTCGGCCCCCGAGTCTCGTGAGTTTCTCTCCTTCGTATGGGTCCGCCATTTTATCTCTTTTTTTGAAATATACCTTGATAGACTTGAGAAGAGCATATAAATGTCTCTGTGTATCCGGTGTTCTCTTATTCTCGCTCATTCTCCTCACTTTCCTCCTCATGGGGAACTTTTCACCCCCACGGCTTTCCGCTACCGTTTTCTCTTCCTCTCAGGCTTCATTTCTCTCAGTCGCCCTCCTCCTTCTCTCTCTCTCTCTCTCTCCCTCTCTCTCTCTCTCTCCTTGTGTTTCTTTGGAGGATGAGCATAAGGAGTTTATTTTTGGCTGCCATATGTGAGGTTATTTCGAAGATGCCACCGACTCTGCTCGAACGGGAGAGTATAGAGTGAGGCAGCGAGGGAGGGGGGGGATAGAGAGAGAAAGAGAGAGAGAGAGCGAGAGAGAGAGAGAGAGGGAGAGAGAGAGAGAGAGAGAGAGAGAGAGAGAGAGAGAGAGAGAGAGAGAGAGAGAGAGAGAGAGAGAGAGAGAGAGAGAGAGAGAGAGAGAGAGAGAGAGAGAGAGAGAGAGAGAGAGAGAGAGAGAGAGAGAGAGGGAGAGAGAGGGAGGGAGAGAGGGAGGGAGGGAGAGAGAGGAGTGAGGAGAGGTATGAGAGAGAGAGAGAGAGAGAGAGAGAGAGAGAGAGAGTCACCCTAAATACAGTCCCGATCCTCAGCAATTAAAACAAAACATTTAGAAAAACAAAAAGAAGCATAAAACGAGAATGAAGACGTTACGTTGAGACTCGCAAAACCACGAATGATATTCAAACCTCTTGATCACCCTCCTTTAACCCTTTTAAACGCTTTCGTACTTTCAGAGCCTTGTACTGCCTCACGGAATAGCCACACGAGCCTTTCAATGATTTCTCCAAACATTACCGAACAATTCGAGTACCCAAATCTTTGGGAACTTTTCGTGACAACAACTTTAGTTTGCTCACCACACAGTATCCTTTCTTCTTTTGCATTCCGCACCGGTTTCTCACTTCGATTTTGAAAGTCTCGAAAAAACAAGAACGAGCGAGAGAGAGGGAGAGAAACGGAGTAGCGGGATATGGTTCGAGCTTGGCGAGGGCAAGGGGAGAGCCATACAGAAACATAGTCTGAAAATAGCCGATCGTCATCTTCCGGAGACTTTCCTCGATCTCGCTAAATATAGTACACGTGTGCTCTCTTTCAGCTCTTGGTGTGTTTAATACAAGCACGAAAAAGCTCGCGCTCCTCACTTCTCGTCTTATTCGAATATTTTTTCACACACACACACACACACACACACACACACACACACACACACACACACACACACACACACACACACACACACACACACACACACACACACACACACACACACACACACACACACACACACACACACACACACACACACACACACACACACACACACACACACACACACACACACACACACACACACACACACACACACACACACACACACACACACACACACACACACACACACACACACACACACACACTCACACACACACACACACACACACTCACACACACACACACACACACACACACACACACACACACACACACACACACACACACACACACACACACACGCACACACACACGCGCGCGCGCACACGCACACGCACACACACACACACATATTTATCCATACACACTGACATTTTCTCGTCCTCGTCATATAGTTCTCGTTGATTTTACATTTTCTTCAGGGTTTTTCTTTTTAGAAGAAAAAGCAATGTGCCAAAAATGTGTAAAAAGTTACTTTATTTGCAGATTTTATTTTCGAAGATGTTCAATTGCAAAGAAGCTTCGGAAATGTTTGGATACAATTAGTGAAATTAATCATTATTCCACTGTTATTTACATATATTATTCTTCATATACATTATTTAAATATAAATAGATAATTATTATCTTCATATGCACATATGATGATTATTTAAATCGATATGCAATTTTATTGAATCTAACATTATTCACAAAATTATGATGATGGAAATGTTTGATTGGCACATCAGTAGAAAAAAAACGATACCGACAGAAAATGAAAAAAAAATATATCCTTGTGAAATAAAGTAGAAAGCGACCATACCGAAGCTTTTTTGGGTGTCTCGAAAGCGCCAGGGTAAAGCATGCACGGGTCGATGCATAAATGTATAATTGGCTGCACTTAAATCTCTATAACGGAGTAGTAAAAATGCGCGGAGCGCTTCGTAAATCAACACGAGGACGATACGGCACCTCTCTGTCCCCTCGCTATTGCATAGCTACCGCATCTCTGAATTCTCCGGATGCTTCTGTAGTGCGTTGTACCACACAACCCCTAACAACTGCCTCGTAAAAATTCTGGTATCGTCACGATAGTCTGGACGCCGTACAAACACTTTTCGTGCAATTGAAAAAAAAACGTGCGCATCATACGCAGGCAAAAAATGCACTAAAAAAAATTGTCCTCGAAATAACTTTACATACACGAATGAAAAATGATTTAAAAGAAATTAAGTTCCATTATCAAGAATGTGAAACAAAATAAATTTACGAACATTTTCGTTCGACGATATTTTTTCTGTGCATTAATTAACATATCTACAGACGATAAATCACGTACGATTGTAAGCAATATTATATGCATAGTTAATTTTGTAACGGATTAAAAATGGAAGAAGACTTTTGTTTTAGAAAATTTAAATTTTACGAAGCGCAAAGCTGACGAGATGACAAGAATAATGGTTGCGGAGCAAAAAATATTGGACGAGAAAAAGAGAAAAATAGATAGGAAGGGTGAGAGAGAGAGAGAGAGAGAGAGAGAGAGAGAGAGAGAGAGAGAGAGAGAGAGAGAGAGAGAGAGAATGAGTGACAGAGAGACAGTAGCACCGACCATCGGACCGAACCGTTTGTACACGGTACATTAACCCGATTCCCCGAGCAAATTAACTGCAATCAGAGGAGAACGGTCGATCCGCCGGGCCATTTCGCTATTCCGTTTGCCTCCTTCCCCCATCTCGTCTATACAATATATATATACACACACATATATATACAGGTTGTATCTTAAATACTAGTTTTCCGTTGGTGAGCATATAGGGTGTCTTTTTCCAAGCAAAACGCTTTTTTTTTCAAATGTCGTGCGACAAAAATTGGCCGAGATATTCACGAGTAAAGTCCAACGGTAAGTAAATCATGGCACAGTAGTTTCGGTGTCCAAGCGAGAGTAGGCCCGGGCTCGAATCTACGTTCGCGCAAGTGAATTCAAATCCATTGATTTTTGTTAAATTGCAATTGAAATTGAAAGTTCAAACTTTCAATTTCGAATGTTCAAATTTGAATGTTGAACCTTATCCGGTCGCCCAAATAAAGTATTAAGTAATAAATAAAAAGTGTTAGACAATATTGTCCATTGTTTCCTCGAAAGATTTAAAGATCAAAAGATCTTTCGAGTAAACAATTTATAATATTGTTTAACATGTTTTATTTATTATTTAATACCTCATTTAAGCGACCGGATAATGTTCAAAAGTCAAATTTCAAAATTCAAAATTGATAGTTAAAATCCACTTTCCCGGATGTGGATTTGAATTCGCGCCCACGCTCGCTTGGACGCAGAAACTATTGTGCCATTGTTTACTTACCGTTGGACTTTACTCGTGAATATCTCGACCAATTTTTGTCGCACCACATTTTTAACGAAAGCGTTTTGCTTGGAAACGTACACCCTATGTGCTCACGAACGGAAAACTAGTAGTTAAGATACACCCTGTATATATATACACACACACACATACGCAGATGTTTTTACACATAGTATACATTCCGGAAGTCTATACACCTATATACTTTCATTTCTGCAGTCTCGTTGCGTGGATCGCATCGGTCCCAAAGTCGCCATGATGCGCCAGAGCTTCTCTCTATTTTCAACACTCTTTTGTGTTCATCCCTATCGTTATTTTGCGTTCCCATTGGAGTCGAGACTTTTTCGTTTTTGCCTCGTGCCAATGTGGCTTCCGACGCTAACGATCTACACTCGAAATGACCCTTCTTCCACCGCGTCGACCCCGATTTTTCTTTCGAAGGACGAAAACGGAGCTGGCAAAAATTGACGCCAAACGTTACGATCCGCCGATAAATATGGTCCACTACATCAGATGCTCTGAAGTTCGTTCCTCGCCTTTTCTCGCGCCCTCGTCGCCCGAGCGAGCTGACGATGATTTTTTCTGTCACGATAAGTTAATCCGCGCGTTGTTTCTCCAATTCACAAGTATCTTCATATTATTTATTTATATATATAGTGATATTTATTTGATTGTTCCCATTATCATTATTTATATTGTTATCATTATTGCTGGAAATAATGTCAAATGGAAAAGAACGAGACAATACGTAAATAATTACTAACTGTAAAGTACTATCAACTACCAAATATAACTTCATTTTTATAACGTTAAGTTATTACAAATAGTTTCCTTATAAATAAATAAATATACATTGAAGTTAAGTGGCCGGAAAATTGCTTTTCTGTCTATAAAAAAATATACGGCGCTACTAGTTATTGGTCACAATCCCGTGAAAGGGTTGTAGGATATGTTTTCACTATTAAATAACCCAGCTATGGTTTATGCAAAGGTGAATTATTTTCGAGATATTATTATTTATTATTTTTTTTCTCAAGGTGAGGGGTACGCAACTTCAAAAATGTATTTTAAAAAACTGTTGTATGGAATCAAACTTTTTTTATTATTTGTAGTTTGAGGACATAGTAACGAAGAATTATCAACAATAAAATAAGGATAATCTGCAAACATTTTTAAATTTGCGTTCCGAAACTCCACAACTCTAATAATTATTCTTATTTCATTGTTGGTAATTATTTGTTACTGTGTCCTCAAACCACAAATAATAAAAACCCTTGATTCTATACAATAGTTTTTTCTAAATTAATTTTTAAAGTCGCCTACCCCTCATTTAAAAAAATAATAAAAACGATATCTCGAAAACGGCTTACTTTTGCATACAGCATTACTGGGTTATTTGATAGCGGAAAACATGCCTTACTACCCTTTCGTGGGATCGTGATCAATAACCAGTAGCCCTGTATATGTATATACTTTCTATTTATAGAGGGATTATTCATAATAATTTATCATTATTAAAAAAAGTTGTATTTGATAATTGACAGTATTTTATAGTTAGTAATTAGTTACCCATTAGCTCGTTCTTTTACGTTCGACATTATTTTTCTCAATAATAATAATATTAATAATAATAATAATAATAATAATAACAATAGCAATAAAGTCTAATATTTCAAAAAAAAATAAAAAAAAAAATATGGAACCAATAAACCAATAATGGAACCAATAAACTAGATATTACTGGTATGCAATATTGTTGAACTTCAATAATATTAACATAACATTATGAACATTACATTGTACGGGATGTTATGGTTATTGCATTATTTTCATGGCATGATTGCAATTATTTGCAGCACACCGATTCAAAGAATCTTCTTACGAACGATTCGACGGATTCACAGCCTTCACATTGATCCTAGCCACAAGGCAGTAGGGCAGGCGCAGAATGATGGAGAGTTCGATATTAGAATACTCCTCGATACTATATTGAGGGCGCCTAACCGTGATCTGGGAACCTGTCATCGCGAACCCCCCGGGACCTTGTTCGTGCCCCTGATCTCTCTGTTACGATTGGAACCCCGCGCGGCTTCTCCACCGCCACTTCGGGCTTTATATAGCTCAAATGTATTCTCATACAACACCTCATCGCTCCCGAGGTTTGCGTTTCCTACGATAAGATTTTACCAGTCATTTATAATCCTACGCCAGACGATGCGGCTCCTCGAGATTTCTGTTCTTCTCCTTCGTGTTCGTTTTGCTTTTTGTGCGATGCAAAATGTTTTTGTTTTGACGCTTGTTTGGGTTTATACCATACACGAACCTATTGTTGCTTGAAAAAAATTGAGAATGTGTGGTCTAAGGATTTTTATCTTAGCTTCTATTTTTTTCGTTGATTATTATTTTTTTTATTATCAATATATATATATAATTGATAGATTATATACTCATTGATTTTTCATTATTCTTTCATGGATTTTTTGTTATCGTCAGTTTATCATTTATTATTGTTCAATTGTTTATTTTGATGATGGTTTTATAATTAGATTAGTTATTATTTTGTTCTCATACGACTCCTGAATTTTTCGCAATTTTTTTTCACTGCTAAATCGACATGCGATCGATATAGAAATGAGTGAAAAAAGCCGGTCCATTCTGTAAAAATGGTGATTTGTTCGCACGCGCAACCGTATAACGAGAGACACGAGAGGCGAGATAGTAAAGCCATCTTAATATCCCTCATTACCGGGTCTCTCGCGGGGAGTGCCCATGGGTGCGACAATACATATATATATATATATATATATATATATACATATATGTGTAGATAAACACAGAGGGATGCTGGGGGACGCCGTTGCTCTCCAGGGAGCGCAGCAGTAGCGTGCAATTAAAAAGCTAAGATTGATAAATGACGGGGAATTAATGCGCGGGGTGGAAAATCGAGAGAGAGAGAGGGAGAGAGAGAGAGAGAGAGAGAGAGAGAGAGAGAGAGAGAGAGAGAGAGACAGAGAGCGTGATAGAAGTGGACCGATGAAACAGCGAGCGAGATAGAAAGATCGCGTGTAGAAGTCTCTCGCAGGGGTGTTTGGTTGATGCGAACTACGAGGGGTTGCCTGGACCAGGGGTGATTGCGGGTGGCTTAATGGTGTTTGTATGCATGGGAACTGGCCCTGCACGAGCGAGGGCTGAGAGAAAAAAAAACTTATCCAACATGGCTTCGGGCTCAAGCTGAAAATTGCTCGACTCGAAATCATCCCTACCCAACTCCCTCGTGTTTCGCACAAGTATCAGGGGTAGTACGCACATTTTAACATAAAAAATTGTAATACAAGTTTCTGATGCTCTTACTGCAAGAAACGATGAGCGTCCAAGAACCTGGCGAATTAAGGACAGGTTACCGTCGAGGGGCATGGAAAATGCATGAACTTCGGGAATTTTTCTTTCATATAATATTATTACTTTTGGGAATGGGTTACAACTTATTTTCTTCTAATCCAATACAAAGTATTTTATTCTAATATAATTAATTAATAGAGATTAAATTCCAATTTTATTCATAATAAAAAAATCCAAAATAAACACATTAAAGATGCAAATTATATTGTTTTACCAAATTTTTCATCGTCATGAACGGTGACCTGTCTATAAAAAAGAGCTTCGTCATTAGGCTTGAAACAGTCGGTTACGCAATTTGTATCGAGTTTACTAACGATTTTGTTTTGTTTTTTCGCTCCGAAATGTTTCAGGTGACGCGAGTAATGCGAGTATCGGTAGTGGCGAGGGTACGGGCGAGGAGGACGACGATTCGTCGGGAAAGAAGAACCAAAAAAAGAGGGGTATATTTCCAAAAGTCGCGACGAACATCCTCAGGGCCTGGCTGTTCCAACACCTCACGGTAAGTTACTTCTTACATGCTCTCTCGCCTCCATTATTATTCCTCAAAGTGCTTTTTTTGAAGTAGCTGTACCTTGAATATCGCTCAACGAATTTTCGAGTACCCGCAAGGCGACAAGTACCAAAAAAAAATCGCAATTGAATAGTCCAGGACGGTAGTTGCGGCTCCGTATAGCTTCGTGAAAATTCAAACACACACCGTGATAACCAAAGTGAAAGAAACAAATTTAAAAAATACACCGACAGCAAAACAACAACACAAAAACAGCATCGATGACGATTCTGGTTAAAGACTCGATCGAAAAAGGGCGTATGACGTTCCTATCGTTTGACTGAGATAAATCGAGGCCCGGTGAAAAAGTCGAGACGTAGAAAAAGCTTCGGAAGGGTGTCCCAGAAACAGTATACGCGGGGCTTGGGGGGAGGGGGCGTAATCTTGTAATGCGTAGATAAGAAGCGGGCCCTTGGCGTCTGAGAGCAATACACGCGAGGACAGAAACAACAACAACGGACTATACGTAAGTGTGTATACATGAGAGTGGGTGTACAGGAGGCCAGACGACCGAGCGCGAATCTAATACCATCGCCGCTCCGTTCCTCTAATGATTCACGGGTAATCTGAGCCGCAAAAAGCACAACGCGATTAGGACCCCGACATAAGCGCGTGTATGTACCGCACCACGTTTGTTCTCGTATGGTTGCGTATCGCCGAGGGAGAATTGGGACAGGGAGGCAGTCGGGGATCGGGGATAGGGCTGGATTGCGGCAGGGGGGGGATGAGTTTTCGTCAACCCCCGTTCCAGGATCCCGTGTATATAACGACGCGCTTTCGAAATATCCCCGGCACGTAGATTTCGAGTGTGATCGGGTTACCTTGCTAACGATAATCATATTGCAGCCTCGGTTAATGCCATTACCACTACGTATAGTGCCGCCGGGGGCTTGGGGAAGGGGTAGTGTGTTACCCCTCCTTGATAAACTCCGCTCGTCGATTTTCGGCGTCGTCGCTACCGCCCCCTGTCGTACTTGCTGCATCGTATGGCGTGCATGTTACTTCACGCATACATGGGGAATTCCACCTCGAATCGACTTTTTTTACTGCCATTGTACTCCCGTTATAATTGGACACAAAAAATCTTCAGCCTTTCACAGATTTCTTTCCTCAATGCTTTGGCTGTTAGAAGGAGTGAAGAAAATTTTGTTGTTTTTTCTTATCTCGCGACGGGCGACCATGTACACGAAAAAGAGTCGATAGCTAGGGTATTGATTAAATAATGAAAAATGAAGGATAGACACGGTCTATTCTGCGTTGACTGACTTTGATGTGCTTGTAAATAACGAGCGGGATCTTTGTATTGGATATGACACGTTGGCGTAATGGACTTTGGGACTCGATGCATATGTGCAGCGTGCTCTCTCTCTCTCTCTCTCTCTCTCTCTCTCTCTCTCTCTCTCTCTCTTTTCCTTCCACTTCAATATTCCTTATTTCATTCGGTGCTAAACAGAAAGCGTTTCTCATTCATTGCCTTCGTTCGTCCGTTTAGAATTGCACGCGTGTTGCTTGGCAAACGAAAAAACCATTGCCATGTGATATGTGAAAATGTGATAAGGGGTTAGGCTACTGTGACGACCCGTTAATCAGAGGTATATGAAAAATAAATTTCGAAGAAATAAGCAAGATGATTGAAAAATCGTTTCGACCTTTTTTTGTATGTACATTAATAAAATTGTTTACCATATTTCATTAAAGAATATTAATAGTTGAAAAAAATTATAAACGATCTCGTGAAGGAGCTTTGAACGTGAGCTGCTCAACGGTGTAATTGATTTTGGCCACCCGGTTGATCTGAAACGAAAAAAAAATATTGTTTTTCTTCTCAGAATAGATAATATTATCTAAGAGCCGATCGAGCTTTTTTGTTATAGTATTTCAGTCATCGAAAGAAGAAATCTTCATTTTTTTCGATTTTTCGAGAGAAAATGGCACTGAACAAGTGTACGAAATCTCACGTTAATACGTTCGTTAGATGTCGAGAAATCGTGTACACCGTTTTGAAATGCACCGTCTAACGTTTTACTAGCAGTTCTATCGTTGTAATCTTAAGTTTACCTTCAATCCGCAATCCCTGCACCATATGTAGGGCGTTCTCCTTCGATTTAAGGTGAGTCAAGCGATGAACGATTTTTTGAAAGTTTCACAGTAGCCTAACCCCTTAAACATCATTATGCTATATCTGGCGGTTTCGAGAGCGGCCCTCAATATACATTATATATTCGCATAAGGCAAAAGGGTAATCTATAATATAGATCGCGAGAAGTTCCTTCGTCGTCTATCGTCGGATGCAATTTTAATTCGTGTCTCGCGTTGACCGCGAGCCCGGAAAGCGCTTATATCTATGGTGATTAGTGTCGAACCGGAGGCGTCATGCACACAGATAGATAGCGTTTTAAATTTCATGCATTTGCACTCGTCCGCTTTTGCCAGTCTTCTTTCTTCTTTTCTTCTCGGCCCGGCCGTTCTTCGGCTGTCGTCCCCCATCGAGTTACAAGGCGGAAATCAACGACTCGAGTGAACGCATTCCCTGCGAGGCGAATGCTCGTGATCGAGGATTATCGTCCTGGCGGATAGTGAATAAAAGAAAGTCAGTGTTAAAAATTCACCGAATTTGAGAACCGGCTAGTTTGATCGATACTGGGCTTGATGCACTCAACGCGAATTTGAGTGCAGTCTGGTGTTTCGGTTGTAGTTTTTTTATATTATTTATTCATTACTGCGTTTTCTGATTTAAATACAAACGTACGATAAATTCTTATCGACGCGTAAGCTTCGGAATACGACGTGGATGGAACGTACTCGTGGATAAAATGGCATCTTGGTAGCGTTTCAACCCCTTCGAATTTACGTCAAATTCTATCTTAGAAGGCGCATTACTCTTTAGTGATGTGCCTTCTAAGATAGAGGCGGACACCCGTGTCCGCCTTCGATTTTATCAAAACTCATATATGTAATGGAGCATTGAAAACTATTGGAGACGTATTTTTTATCGGTGAAAAAACGGCTTTACGGGGGAAATCATCTCTTGAAGAAAGGCGCGTCACCCCTTATTTTTTTTTCTTCATTACTCCTATAGTGGTTTTTTGGTAATTCTTTAGATAGGGGAGACCGGGGCAAAATGGTATAGCGGGGCATAATGGGACCGGGGCAAAACGGGTTTGGGGCAAAATGGAATAGTGAAAATCAACACTGCTGGAAAATACGTCATTGGGGCAAAACGGGACTGGGGCAGAATGGGCCGGAGAAAATCAGGCTCCTCAGAAAGAGGCGGTTGGGGCAAAACGGGATCGTGGCAAAATGGGACAGTGGAATAATTCGATGCAGAAACCAAAGAAATGCAGGGGTAAAAAACGAGGGGTAATAAATGAGTAAAAACAGGTTTTATTGAATGTTACACGATATTTGGGTCACACTCTACTTACGATACTATAAGGTAACGGTGGCAATGTTTAATTTTTATTGCTTTGTCGTTATTAATTATTTAAATAATCAAGTAATTTTTATAATCTGACGCGTGCAATTTATCGTTTTTTTTGTTTTTATCTTTCTTTGTTTTTTTTTTTAAATTTATTTTCTGCCAACTGCACGTTACTGATACTGATTTTCAAGCCATTGATGAAAATCTAACTCTTGTCAATTTTTACGTAAATTGTTTTATGAAACTAGGACCGCCGCTCCCCATGAAATCGACGGATATGTGTCGACAAATATATCGGTCAGTCCGTATTATCTGCGTATATGTGGACTGAAACGAACCACAAGCACTATTTAGATTAGATTATGTTTCAACAGCTCTTTCATAGAGCCGAAGCATGAATTTTCCTGTCATCCCATTATGCCCCGATCCCATTATGCCCCAGTGCCGTTTTGCCCCGGTACCGTTTTGCCCCGCTATACCATTTTGCCCCGGTCTCCCCTAAGTGATTTTTCCGAAAAAGTGTTGTTTCCAAAGAAACCCAAACAAACCCAATATAGGCGTCGCAATGTTCAAAAATGTCCTATTTTGTCACGTTTTTCCGCGGACTTCAAAACCCCATAACTTTTACCCAAACCAACGCAATATAGGCGTCAAAATGTTCCAAAATGCTCTATTTTATCACGTGTTCCCGCGAAATTCAAAACCCCATAACTTTGTATGGGAGGGGAGGGGAGGGGGGCATTTCACCGACCCTCGACTGAATATCATCATTTATAACCTAATGAATGAGAAAATAGCAAAAAAGATGTTAGGCCTATTGTTCGGAAAGTCACTTATCCAAACCCTGCAAAATTAACCCTTGATACGCCTTTCTTTGAGGGGTGCTTTTCCCTCTTAAAAGCGTTCCCGTCGATAAAAAAATACGCGTTTAATCATTTCCAATGCTTTATCTCATTATGTGAGTTTCAACAAAATCGAAGGCGGACACTTGAGTGATGTCTCTCGTTAGCCGTTTGTAATTTGCACGATATTTGATTTCTGCTGAATTATCTTCAATTTTGTAATACAAAAATATGATTATTGCAATGATTATTTTTGTAATTATTATTGTTAATATATATCCCTATCTGTATTCTTTCATCTGTTCCGGCGTGCGTTCCGACCGCGCGCTCGCACGTTTAAACGTTTTCACGTGTCTCCCTTCTCTCTCTCTCTCTGTCTTTCAGCCCGCGCGTGTAGCGCGACCGATGGCCAAAGAATTTGCTGAGGCGCGCCAATAGCCTCGCTATGTCGGCTCGGGGGTTAGCGAGAAACACTCGCGCCAATCCCGAGTTGCCCTCCATCTCTCTCTTGGTCTTCACTTTGCGAGGACGACATCGAGATGAAGAAGAAGGTTCTCTCTCTCTCTCTCTCTCTCTCTCTCTTTCTCTCTGCATCTCGCACACTGCGAGACATCTAAAAACACGCGAGAGTACGAGACCGTCGGAGAATGAATACTATATACTCGTCACGTGTATACATGCGACGAAAGACTGAGAGAAATGAGAGATGAGAGCGCGAGAGTGAGAGAGTGAGAGTGAGAGAGTGAGAGTGAGAGAGTGAGAGTGAGAGAGTGAGAGAGTGAGAGTGAGAGAGAGAGAGAAAGAGAGAGAGAGAGAGAAAGAGAAAGAGAGAGAGAGAGAGAGAGAGAGAGAGAGAGAGAGATCTGACCGCATCTCTCGGTAGAGAGCTTCGGACAGCCAGATATAAATTAAATTAATTTGATGGAGGCGGAATCCCTGGTTTGGTTCTCTCTCCCTTGACTTGCTCTCTCTCTCTCTCTGTCTCTCTCTCTCTCTCTCTCTCTGTCTCTCTCTCTCTCTCTGTGCCACAGAAACGGCACGCAGTGGGGTTCGAGGGGATGGTTCGCGCACTATCCTCTGGCGCATATTTGCCCGACCGCGGCCACGTCGCATCCTACCGACACACCGGTTTGATTAAATTTCGTTCCCCGTTACGCGGATTGCTCGTCGACACTCCACCTCCCTGCCTCCTCATCCCTGCGGCCCTGCATGTACTCGCTCTCTCTCTCTCTCTCTCTCTCTCTCTCTCTCTCTCTCTCTCTCTCTCTCTCTCTCTCTCTCTCTCTCTCCCCCCTCTCTCTCTCTCTCTCTCCACGACAAATAACCCGCCCACGGCTAAATTCCACACGTAGGTATTATAGATATGAGCGAATAACTATATACAGATAAAGATATATTATTTCAATATGGCTGACAACTGGCGACGCTACCGAGGATCCGCCACGCGTACAATCGGCCGCCCAATTTCCCGTGGAATTATACTCGTTCCGTGATAACGCACGCTCGGCAAATCCCACTATTCATTCCTTATGCTCTGAGCTTTTTTTTCGACGTTTTTCTACGTTGAAAATTCACCGGGCGATTTATTTCTCGAGGGATGGATTCGTTCTTATCGGGGCGCAGGGGTCGCGGCCACGTCGAGAGGGGCCGAAAGAAGAGGAATAATACGAATGGGTCAATTCCCCGGTTTCATCCTAGTCTTTCCTTGTGGGCAAAATTCAAACGACTCTCATATACGTTCACCATATGCGTTCCACTACTTCTTCTTCTTCTTCTTCATCTTCGAGTGTGGGGTGGGAAAGCGCAGAATCGTTTATCCAGTAGCTGCATACATCGGCATACAGCGGTAGAGCAATAACAATTACGATGTAGGTAGCAATCGCGTGGGGGAGGGGCGATCCTGTGAAGAAGGATATAGAAAGCGAGATAGGAAAGGCCAAACGATAAAGCAAGCACTGGCGAACTCACGATCTCGCGCACGATGTGTATATATATATATATGTTGTCGCGCTCGACCGGAGCAGCAGCGCCTTCTATATATAGTACAAAACCCTCGGAGAAGAAAGATTGAAGATGAAGTCGACATATATAATCCATTTTAATTTACTCGGAAGATATATATCCGTCTAGCTTGCAGTTTCGCTCGTAGACCGGGCGAGCCAGTCAACGTGCCCTTCCCTCATTCTACACTCACCCTCAGCATGTATGGGAAACGGTAATTTTGGAGACATCCGACTTGGAGGACCGTCCTCATGGCAGCGAATAGTCTCCATACTCAACATTATGCGAACCTCAATGTTTTCAAAATCACCCGCAGATGAATGTAAGCATATTTATATAAAACAGTCGGATGGGCTGATAGCCAACGTTATATAGATGTAACGGGTTTGGGATGCCCTGCCCCCCCCCTCCCCCCGACACATACATATACATACAAACGTGTATATATATATATACGTGGCAGAAACTCAGTCGCTCGAGCCGCCCCCGCAGCAACCCCCAACTATCTCTGACGCCCGCAGCCTTCTTATATCAATGGAAACATTCAACGAAATTACATTCGCTGTCGCCCAAGCTCCTTCCGCACCTTACATATCATGGAGAAGAAGAGAACAACAGAGAGAAAGAGAAAGAGAGAGAGAGAGAGAGAGAGAGAGAGGGGTCCCACATTACACCAAACATTTGCACAGCGTGCGATGGAAAAGCACGAAGACCTACATTTCCGTTATAACGTGATAAGGGTTGCGGAGAGATATGGGTGGAGCATAGGGATGGTGGATGGATGACGTTTGAGACATTCAGGCTGAGACTCCTGGCAAAGTAACATGTATACTTTTTTCATATCACCTCGAGGTCGTGGAATTGGCTCAGTCAGAGAGATAAAAATGCTACCGCGAAACAGTGCTCACTTTAAACTTCTGCTCGCGCGGAGTCGCCATTTTTTCTTCTTCAAAGACGCAGTTGTTTGTTTTTCTTCATGAACGCGATCCTCAATTTCTGGCATTTTCCCCCTGTTGCCTCGTCGTCCGGAAGATGCGAAATAAAATAATTGAATAGCGAGAGAAAGAGGATGTCTCGATCGTCTCGCCGCCGCGACCGTAATCTCTCCCTACTTGCACCTACGAGTCTCGCAAAGTCTTCTATTCGCAAGCCTGTCGACTTCTCTGTCCGGCTTTCTCTATTTCTTCTTGTCGCTCTATTCGTCTACTATATTTGCCGCCTCTTCTATCTTTTGCATTGCTGTTTTCTGCATAAGAATATTAAAGCACGTAGCCCATAGCGATAATTATGAATTTAAAAAAATCTGCAAGATACAAATATCGCATACACACGTACACGCAAATCTATATATATACCGTTTTATTTTTAATTCGAGCTGAATTTAACGAAATCACTTTTTTTGTTAAATTCAGTACAAATAAAAAATAACCCGTTTCAGGCCTGTCGAAGCCGAATTGGAAATTACAAAATCATTAATAGCATTATTGGCCATTAAAATGATAAAAATCGTTCAAAGAAATATGAATAATTCGAAAAAAAATAGGCCCACGATGAGACTAGTCTTAAAAATCATAGAATGGGTCACTATTTTAGAGAATTTTTTGAAAAAATAAAAAAGGCAATCATCTTTAAGACAAATAGTTTCCACTTTAGAAGCAAAAGAAACGTTGACATTGATAATTGATAATTTTTGTCATACTTTTAACGAAAGTATGCTTGAAATGAAAGAAAAATATAGTGCTATTTGTCGACGTCTCAATTCGTTCAGGAGTTATCAACGTTTAAACGTGTCTAAAACTTCTGAAATCGACATTTTTTGGAAAATTATAGCTGCTAAAATATAAAAATGTGAAAATTGGTGTGGCTATTCCTTTCATGGGGTAAAATTTTACAAAAAAATCAGCAAAACCAAATATGGTCGGGGTAACGGGCTAGCTGAAATGGCGTGGAATATTCCATACACATATATATATATATATATATATATATATATATATATATATATATAATAGAAAATATTTCCACTGCCAGTAGTATTTGCCTCAGCCGGTATATGTATGGACACACACACACACACACGTGTGTGTGTGTGAAATATTTTCCTGGAAGATCCTTGAAATAAGCTTTATATATACTAGTATATATATATATACTAGTATATATAAAGCTTATTTCAAGGATCTTCCAGCTACAAAGTCAACAACTCGTTTAGACCAATCTTACGGACC
>OX101783.1:46468372-46548266 GCA_944452715.1 Ophion slaviceki
TCTTGGAAACCCAAAAACGTTCGAATGGATAGGGGTTGGTTACTCGAGGCACGTGAGCTTCATACACGTATAAGCAAAAAGAAACCTCTGTTCCGGAAATTAAAGAGTTATGGGGTATATGCAAGGACCAGCTATAGACAACTACCGCTGACATTTAGGTACTTTCGCACGGTGAAGTGAGAAAGAGAGGAAGAACGGGAGTGAGAGAGAGATGCATGCGGTCTGAGGGGGCAATGAAGGGGAAATCCTCAAGCGCACAGTCCGCAGTAGGTGATGGTGGGGTCAAGCCAGACGACGTAATTTCCTCTCCAGGGGCTCGGTCTAGCCTCGCCTCGAAACGCAGTGCGATTCTGTGTGTTCTCTCGCGCCCGACCAAAAGCGAGACCGATAGACCAAGAGCCGTGAGCGAGGCCCAACCGCAACACACCGACACATCCTCTTGCGAGTGAAACCTCTCGTAGGATAGCGAGGAATATACGCGTACATGGAAGAGAAGAGGTGTAGCGAGAGAGAGAGAGAGAGAGAGAGAGAGAGAGAGGGGTATAGGTCGGTTACCGCGCCAACCTCCAACCTTCAACCTCTCTCCGACGCGGTCACCACCACCACCCTGTAATACAGGCGCGCTCGTCTCTCGTTCCCTCGATCTCGCGGAGTGGCGAACCCTCCGGGTTTGCCTCCTCCACGGCTGGCGCCGCCAGACGCCGTCGCCATTTCGCCCCGTTTCTCCATTCCTGTACACGGCTCGGGGGCCACATTTGAATATAATACTTGGCCCTGTCGAGCGCGGCAAGTGAAGCAAACTGTAATTATGTTGATGCGCACCATTGTCCGCCACGTACATGCACCGTCGAGCGTCGCGCCCGAAACCTCTCGCTTGCGAAGAGATCCTTCAGCCTCTCTCTCTCTCTCTCTCTCTCTCTCTCTCTCTCTCTCTCTCTCTCTGTTGCAGCTCCTATCGTCCTTCCTCCGTTCGGCTAGCCCATTCTCCACGTTTCTTTATTTCTTCCTCGTTTGCCCACGCTCAAGTGAAACCCCGTGTGTTTTCTACGTTTTATTTTAGCTGTCACGATATAACCCATTCAGCGCGATGTTTCTTTTTCTCGGTTTCCTCGGCCCAGCTCGCAATTCCTTCAATGGAGCTTTCCACTCTTCTGCTCTTTCTTCCGCGTTTTATTCTCTTCTCTTTGCTTTTTCGTTTCCAACGTTGCTGACGAACATTTCGCGGGTATGCGGGTCGATGGGGTGCAGCGAGGGTGAAAGAGCCGCTCGAGATACCTCGATCCTCGCTTCTCTACCCTCAACCATCGTAGGCACCGTGCGGATACGAAAATTTATTGCGCACCCCGCTGGTAAAGAAAGGAAGGAAGAGGTCTCTCTCTGTCGCTCCCCCGCTTCCATACATCTGTCTGTCTGTCTGCCTCTCTCTCTCCCTCTCTCTCTGGCAAGTTCGATCGAGTCTCTATCTGCGTGGAAATTCCCTATCTGTGTTGATACCACAGCTTTCTCTTCCAGGTCGTAGCAAAGCATCTCAAGGCTGCTGTGCCCCGCCCGTTCTAAGGTAAAATTCGCTCGCTGGCGTGGTAATTAAAAGAGGTCTCTTCTAGTGGGTAGGAAATGAGGGAGAGAGTCCAAAGAAGTGTAGCTCACAAACACGCTAAGTTAAAAAGAGCCGAAGATAGATCCTATATAATTGATATCAACTTCGAGTTCACTTGCAACCTTTGCGTCTTCTCTTCACCTTGCACGTGCATCTGTGCATGCACTTTTTCGATACTCACATTCATCACATCCAGCTTCGACAAGGATAATGCACATAGTTGATCAAGTATATAGAGAGGACGAGAGAAGACTTAGCGTGGATTAAATGGATGGGAGAAAGGGAAGTTCCCATAGAAAGGGCGGAAGGAGATGCCGGGACATATCCGGAGTTTTGAGGAGAGTTGGTCGTTGATCGAAGCCGGTCTTTACTTTCTGATCCAAAAAGAGCCTCTCTTTTTTTTCGTCGCCGTTTCGTCTTTCAGCCACATCGCTACTCGGTGGTTAAAAAAACCTATGGGTTTTCACCTATGGTTGAAAAACCTATGGTTTTTCAACCACCCCATTGTCGCCAGTCGAACTCCAAGTACCTCTTGATGATGGCGGCGAAGAGGGTTGCTCTCGAGGAAAAGCGCGCGGAAGATAATTGCAAAAACTATAGCCGTATCCCCGTCGCTCTCAAGTGTGCATCGTCGACCCGTGCCTTTTCACATCTACGTCAGCAAGACAGGAGCAAGTACGAGAAAAGTACCCGCGATATCCTCTGCTCTGTACACCCGGCAAACCTGATACCTACCCTTAGAATCGATGCTTGAATATCGCAAGAGGATGAGGCAGAGGCGGAGAGAGAAAAAGAGAACGAGAAGAGGACGAAGAGAAGCAGAGGCGTGTGCTCTGCTGGCCCGGGATTAGACTGTCGCACCGCCGACAGAGTAATCCCCCATTTTTGTGAAATTTATCGCCGTTAATCCCTCACCCGCCTCTTCCCCTTGGAGCAGAGGTCCCTCACGGTCTTTCTCGGTCTCTCTCTCTCTCTCTCTCTCTCTCTCTCTCTCTTGCTGATACCACCGTAGATTCGTTTGCTCCTTCTCCCTCGGGCTCTTCCACTCTCTCTGTGCTCTTCCTCAGTCTCTTCATCCCTTTTTTCACTCCTGCTGATATTCCGTCCTCGCTACTCTTCCTACTTTTCTCTCATCGTCGAGGTAACTCACATCCAACGAAAAAACCTGTACGAAATCCTCTTGTCGATATGAAAAATAATAAAACCGTCCGACGAGTGTTGGCCGGATTCGTGGACGTGCATTTCACTTCCCACCACTCTCTCCCTCTCTCGGTCTCCCTCTTGTTCATTGGGATGAAGGTTCGCAACGAGAGAAAGAGAGGAAAGAATCCACAGTCGCACGACAGAGCATCGGGGCTATCTCGTCGACGTGCCGTAATCCAGCCCGGGTTTAAAACATTCGTATCTTGAATATGCATTCGCAGCTTTAGGAGCCGAGTCTTCCGAGCTGCGCTGACTCTTCCACTCGGTTATGCACGACGGGCCATTGTATAATATCCCAGATCCTCGTTCTGATCACCGACCAAATGTCGCGTTGCCGGACTCGCGAAGAGAATGCCTGATCTCCCGCATTTCACGAACGGACCTCACTCGCGTATGTGGTTTGAATAAACTCCGCCACGCTCGATCATCCTCAATCCTGTGTATCCTCCTAGGGGCACAGCCGTTCTAAGCCGGTCATTCCCCGGTTGCTCAAACACACCTATCGAAAATGAGGAAAAATCACCGTATTCACACACCCTGGACTCTCCTAAGAGCATCGAAGATGCGGTGAGAGACGTTATTCCTCTTTGTCGTGCAAAGCACACTGCGTCAACGTTAATGATCGTTACACGAACAGGAATTCCACTGAGGTGTGTTACCGCGATTCCCGGTAGACCCCTAAATTCCATCTAGGCGCATGCCGTAGGAGACAAAAATGAGGTGGTGCGGGAGGGTCCGTAGGCGGGAGAAGGTAGTGGGAAGGCGGGATGATTGGGATGGTCGTGAGTGCTGGACGTTAGCGAATTGCACGCTTACGTGTAGCAGGCGACGCGGACAGAGTCTTCCGTGTTCGATGTGCGAGTTTGGAAGGAGGATATCGGTGGCACCCCATTAAGGAGAGTGCCGGACATCTGGCTGCTTTATGGCTATACGAGAGAAAGGGAACAAATGCGAAAGACCAAGCGAGAAAGAGGAAATACAGGGGAAGAGAGACTACGTAAGCATCTGGTACCTGCCTGCACACTTTCCGCGTGCCATCAAAGAAATAACAGCGGTCTAGCATAAAACGACGCCAGGATTTTCCTTTTTAGAATGTGTACAAGTCACCTATGCCTTGTTTGGTAAGGAACTAGGGATCCGTGTGTATGTGTCGGGAGGATAGATGTGTGACTCTCTCGGGGTCGAAGGAGCATGGAGTGCGGTGGTGGTCATCGAAGTGGCATCAATACTTGATGCGTTTCCGCCCTCTCTTCTGCCTACACCCTCCCGCTCGTTTCTAGCTCAGTGGCAACGTCCCAACACATGCTCCCCCCATTTCCACGTGTATATGGGCCAGTTCACCTCAAGCGCAATCAACTTTGGTCAGGGCCCTTAGATGATGAGGTAGCCTGGAATGTGCCTCATTGCTAGTCTGCAAACGGCTAGTTCGTGTCCTACCATATCATTGTTATAGGATAGTTAAAAATTGCGCTCTTCACACAACACTTTTCCACAACTTGAACTATTTTTTATTACTCAGTTGCATACAAAAAGCATCTTTTTTCTCACTCAACCAGAGAAAGCGGTCTTGTGATCTGTGCATATACAAAACATGCTAACAACAGCAGTGTTAATTATTACAACAACGAGAGGAACAAACCCACGCGTTGCGTTTAGTACTACTGTCAGTGCAGTTTGAAGTGAAAAGCCCCATGCACATACCTATACATAGCTATATTGGATAGGGTGCGAGAGGGAAATGCCGGGTCGCCGATAGGGTGATTCATGGATTATATTATTCACAATACATTGAACACTTTCACAGTGGCCGTCGGAAGATTTGAGAATGGTCCCCTTGCAACACGGCTCTCATGTAACGCTGGACTTCGTTACGTTGTTGCTCGTTGGTCTGTTTGCGTGCACGCCGCGTGACTGCTTTATCCTGTGCCCTACGGCTTGTGCCAGTTGCTGTACGTTGACATTCTGCCTTCCCATCACCATCCTCGCGGTTATAGTCGACCTCGCGCCATTATTTTTACCGTAACGAAATTGGTGGATCAATGTCGTTAGGGTTTACAATTAAAGTTGACGATACGGACGGACTGGATTGCTCGACAGTGTGGCTCGATCGTTCTTGGTATCACGTTGATTCTCAGTACGTTCTGCACTTTGCAGAACCGAGCACTTGAGTGTTGTGACTTCGGGTCTTTTTATCCGCCATTGGAGGTTAAAACGTAAGGTGTGCAAGCAATAGAACTTGGTCATCAAGCCCTTATACCATGTACGTCACATGCACGGCGAGATATCGAGACACCTGCCAGTCCCGAGGCGTTTGACTCTCGTGCTGTTGCGCTACCCTTTGCTGAACGGGTCAATATTTGTAATCTGCAAATGTATGGTGCCTGTGATCAGTCTCGAACCTGTTCCTAGCTAGCTAAGCACTCTATCCACTTCATTTGTTTTCTTTGTTGCGTCCCCATTTGCATATGTAAGCAGGACACCCCTCAGAGCAAGAAAGTGTAAGTGGCGCTAGCGCTGCACGCGATGTAGATCATGGGTTATCTCACTCTTTTTCTCGCGTACTGCATCTATCCAACCCGTTATTCCTCGACTTTCTACAATGCTTCTTCCAGCCGTAAGATTTGACTCTCTAACGAGCCGTGGGGGATGGTAAGTTTAACGCATTCGTGGCCAACTATGGATGTTTGTACTGAATCAAGCGAATGCATTTGGTTGACCATTGATCGCACACGATCCTAACCTTACCTTAGCATTACACTTTCCGTGACGTTCATTTCAATAAATATCTCGACTACCTTTTAGCTGCCTCCCCTATTCTAGTAATAGGGTGTCGTTATACTTGCGGATTTTATCTACTTGTATCAAGGTATAGCAGAGCATCTCGTTCTTCCCGTTCACCTGAGTACGTACGTTCGGTCACTGGTGGAAAAAGACGAGCCTGGTGATGTCTGCACACACATGTGCGGCTATATCTTTGTGAATATATATATATGCAATGAAGAAATGAAAGGTATAAGTAGTCCAGTAAGTATCTGGTCAGACGGAGCGATCAAAGACAACGGGAGAGCCGGGGTCTAGTGGAAGCAATAATTTATCCTTTGGGGGCAGGGGGCATTATCTCGTTGCGGGATTATACTTGACCACGGTACATATAACGTGGACCAACACATGCACCGGTTAATCGTCCCTTGGGGGGTAGCGCATTTCTTCGAAACTCCTTTGCAGAACACATGGTCTAAAACGTTCACGGTAGATGTATATTTTAACGATTGAGCAAAGAGCGGAGGAAGGCCGATGACCCTGTGCCGTGACGGTAGTTTTTTTTCTCGAAGATCCGCCTAAAATATCCTTCGTCTCTCTCTCTCTCTCCCTCCCCCTCTCTCTCTCTCTCTCTCTCTCTCTCTCTCTCTCTTTCTCTCTATCTCTGGTGTTTTTTCTCTTATGGCTTATTCCTCGAGACTTTTCATCTGTCGGATAAAATTGAGGATGAAGTTCGGCGAGCAACATCTCAGAGCTGATCTCGCTGCGGCGACGATTAAATATTTCACGTTCTTTTCGCTCCAGTGATCAATGTTGTAAGGTTGACAGGCTGTCCGATCCTCGCTGTAGCTTTCTCATTCATAAATTATCCCTCTCTCTTTTTCCTCTTTCTCTAAATTTCTCTCGACCACAAGTCTATGAAAAATCTGCAACGAAATTGCGAGTTGTCTATTCAATTTGGATTGCGAGCAGCGAGAAGCCTAATTTGCCGAGTAACAATAAAGAGCCAGCAATAAAAGTTAATATCGGTGGGATAACCGAGAACGTAATACATTCCTCATAGAAAATTCCAGCCGCGTCTTAGGTCAACTACGTTCAACCTACGAAAATGGCAAGGCACTTTACTACGTATATAGACCGCTTGAGAAAAATGGTCCCCTAAACCGGATGAAATACGGTCCTCCGGTGACCCTCTAGAAAGATTCGTGGTTCTCATCCTTTCGTTGCCCCCCCCTCTCTATCTCTCTCTGTCTCTATCTTTGTTTTGATGATAACGATTAGGTAGAAACAGCCTAGTATACATTGCACCTCTACACAGAAACGTTGATGCCAGTGAGACAGCAGCAAAAAGGACAAGATCCGTCGTATCGTCGCAATTCGCATACTTCCTTCGTCGCGCTTTCCTAGTCGTTGAGACCAAGAAGATGGCCTCAAATGCACGAATGGAGGATGAAGAGCGTCGAGTCGTCTTGAGTCTCTGCAGACTACAGAAGCTTTTGAGCACGCTCGCGACCCGACTATCCTTTAATTCAGGCTGACAGGTGAACCTCATCCTTTCATCCTCCCTCTCTCTATCTCTCTTGCTCTTTCTCCGTCTGCTGAGGGCCATCCCTCGGGGTAAGATAGATCCGTTCCCGGGATTTCCTACGGGATCCGACCGGGTCTTATATCACCGACGGCCATCTCTATATAAGCAATTCTACGGTAGGAGAGAAGGAAACCCCGCGAGAAGATGTGTTCTATCCTATTGCTTCTTCTAACCCCTATGCCGTTGGGCTCGATCCGTAGAAAACTAACAATGCTATATAGCGACCGTGACAGAGATACCCACATATATGTGTACACATACAGATATATAGTACTGTAGTGATCCAGGCATTTCCGATACGTAATGCACATTTTCTACTCTCCTCCCCACATCCTCGTGTCGAATTATTCTTCGGAGTATATACGTGCAAGAAAGCTCCCTTTCGAAGCACGTGCTAAGATCTGAACGCCCCGCGTGTTCGGACACATTGGCGCGTTAAACGCGTAATCTACGCCTCGCCGAGCGGCCTTATTTTCATACCGAATATGGAACATTACGAAAACGATGGATCACGCGGAAGAGAGGACGAAAAAACAATCGAAAATATCAAGCGCGATACGACGCGAACAATTTAGTCGGTTGTGCGTGATGCCCGGCTTGAAAGAAGCTACCCTTTTCTAGTTTCCACGACACCGTAAAAGGCTTCGTGGCGTTCTTGCACGAATCGCTGAGTGTGTCTGCGTGGCGAACACTCGTTCGTGCGTATACGATACCAAAAAGAACAGCCGAAGAAAAATGGCCGCTCACCGTTTACCCCTGTCCAGATTCCTTCTTCCCTTTAATTCACCGCAGTTCGAAATTCTCGATTCCCTGTTGATTGATCACTGACCCACTCGGACATTTCTGACGCTCATTAAACGTGTATCAATTATCCACGCGTGCGTTTATGCATCAACTATTCGTGTTCAATCGGTCGGTAAGAGCTTGCAAGGATGTATGGTAACGAAAAGCAGCTGGGCATTTCCATCGGTTCATTTGTTGCTCATACCGATATTCGTAGGACCAACTATTCAATATTGTTCATATTATTATGGTTTTAAATGAATAAGTAGATTTTGCAGCTGTTTGAACATCGGCTCGTAGGTGAATAATAGCTTTTTCTTTCGATTTGTTCTTCATTGACCGTTCGCGTACGTTTTGCTGATCATAAATGTAATATTCGAGCCAACTTTTTATCACGACGTTTCAAGTATAGTCTCCACACAATTGGGAACGAAAAAACAGCTTTCGCAGATGGAAAAAAATCAGATAGTGTTAGTGAACGCAGGAAACTCGAGTACTGAATTTTTAGATGCTTTTTGCGAGATCTTGCTTGTGATGAGCTTTGGCCGTTTGTAAAGTTGCGGTGCACAATGCACGTCGTGCGAAGTGTCAAGTTTCCACAATATTATCAAGATAACACGGAGAGCTTATTTCTTTACACTCTCGTTCTTTTTAATTATCACCTTTCTTTTTTTTACAATTTCTCGAACCTTCTCGAACCTTCTCGAAGAGACTTTCTCACCTCTCGTGATATCTCACACGTATCTTCCGTTCACACCGATGATATTTCTCGCCTCTCTCTCTCTCTCTTGTCGGCGGCCCACGTCTGGTCATTCGCGCCCGGGGGATCAGAGAGGGCATAGGCTCTCTCACGAGGAAGAATGACAATTTTTTGCTCTCACATAGTGATAGGCCGTAGAGGCATTCCTCTGTGCCTTTCGTTTCGAGCCCTTTGCTCTCTCGCCCAGTGAGAATGAGCAAGAGAGGGAGAGAGTGAGAGAAAAAGAGAGAAGCCGAAAGATCATCGCGGCGACGTGAGATGCTCGTCGTTGGGCAGCCGCGATCGCGAGACGGGGCCATAGAAAACATTCGCGGTCCACGCAGGCTCATCAACGCCTCTCGTTTTCTCAACCCTCTCTACCTTTCCTCATTTCTCTCTCTCTCTCTCTCTCTCTCTCTCTCTCTCTCTCTCTCTCTCTCTCTCTCTCTCTCTCTCTCTCTCTCTCTGTAGTTCTCTCTTCTTTCTTGTGACTGTCATCTCTCGTTCTCGCACTCGCATCACGCGCTTGACTCTCACCAAAACCCATTGGCGCCCCTGGCAATACGATCTACACATTCCGATCTTCGTCAAGATGCTTTTCTCTCTCTCTCTCTCTCTCTCTCTCTCTCTTCTCTCTCTCTCGCTTTGTCTTCATCCTTCCGTCTCTCTTTCCCTTTCGTCTTGTTCACGATCGTCGACGACACACCGAGGGCGTGCTCTCTCCACACCGAGGCGAGCACGGTCACGAACTTTTTGTGATCATTGACAAACGTGCCTCGCTATATAGCCGAGTAAATGCACACTCAACGGCAATGAAAATTAAAAGAAGAATTGCGGCGAATGGTCGAACGTTGAGACGCGGCTAATGGATGTAAATCGAATTTTGGATATTTCAAATGAAATTTTCCAATTAAGTAGAAGCTTTGATTACTGCCTCCTTCATACGTCAAAATGCTGCAGGTCCAACGATTCATCGCACCTGATTAATACAAATGGAAATGGCAAATTTAGGATACATGCTGATAGTTGGGTGTAAATGCGGCAGCCGCTCCCTGTGGAACGGTCAACCGCGATCACGCCTCGATGAAAATGCTCGTAAATTTCGATAGCCGGAATATTTTATCGCTCCTCAACGAGACGTGGAAGTGCAAAGTTTTTCGAGCCAAAAATGAGGCGGGCTGAAACTCAGATATGCGTATTACGCGGTCGATGGCTATATTTTCGAAAACGTAAAAGTGTAGTATAAGTGTGGGGAGCGTAAGGCGAAGTGGCGAGGTGTGCGGTGAGAAAAGTTGGCGAGCAGTATACAATCGCGTGGAAAACTCGTGACTGGTATGTGGCTAAAGGGAGTCGATCACGGGAGAAAGAGACAGAGAGGGAGATAGAGGGGGATTGGGAGAGCGACGAGAAGGATAAAAATATCTTTTTGTCGTTATTTTTTCTCAAATAGTCAGAGCCGAGGTCGCGAGAGACGTAGCACGAGCGAGGCGTTTGCCTTTCTCGTGGGTGAAAATGTTTCAGCGAACGTTGCAAAGTAACGAAAAAAAAGTAGAATAAGAAGAGCATAAGGGAGAGGAAGAAAGAGAGAGAAGGGACTATGGGGGAAAAATAAAAGTTTCGAAACGAGAAGAGGGAAAAAAGAGATCGAGAGAATCGGGAGAGTGCTAGTGCGATGCGAGAACGAGAGAATCCGCGCGAGAGAGAAACGAAGAAAGGGAGAAAGAGACGTGAAACTCTTGGTTCGGGTTTTCGCAGGGGTTGATAGCAGAGTGCGAGAAAGAGAAAAAACAGACAGAGAGAGAGAGAGAGAGAGAGAGGGGGGGGGAGAGAGAGAGCGAGAGCGAGAGGGAGTGGAAAGGGACGCCAGCAGAGATTTATGACAGGCGTTAAGCAGTAATGAAATTGCTCGTTGCTCGTTTTCTCGGGGAGGGTGGGAGCATGCGGGGGCGCTGAGAACTGCGAGAGCGCCGGTACCGAATGCTCGCAGCATCCCGATGGTGGATAGAACGAAAGGGAGCAGAGCATACCTATACATACATGGAAAGAGAGGCAGAGAGAGAAAGAGAAAGGAGAGAAGAAAGAAAGGAGAAACAGCGAAATGAGAGAACACCAGCAAGGGAGAGGATCTTGCGATGATGTTGGTCGGTAGAATAGTGGGAGAAACAAGAAAGGAAAAGAAAAAACGAATAAAAAACAAAAGATAAAACAGAGAACACTCGTGTACAGTGTACCAACAATCACATGGCGAATTACATTGCTGGCCACACAGGAGCGTACCGTGCACTACGTATACGCATATATAAATGTGTGTGTGTGTACATATATATAAATATATATAGGGAGAGGTGATTTTCAGGACAGGTATTTACATCTCCCTCTATATATATATGTATATATATATATATTTTTCACCTCTTCATAGAGGTGAAAATCACCTCTCCCCATATATATAAATATATATCGGGAGAGGTGATTTTCAGGACTTTCAACTTCGAGGATCCTCTTCATAGCGGTCGATTGTCCCATGCACACAACAGTTGGTAAGCCCAAAAGTATTTGAAATCACTTTCTCATAAGCGCGAACATCTTTATGTAGAGGTCATTTTAAGGAAAAACATTCAAGGATCGTTCTAAAGACAGGCCGATGTGCTGATAGCCAACCTTAAGTAGATATAACGAGTTTAAACTATTTCCCGTATATGTGTATATATATATATGAATATACATATATATAGAGGGAGATGTAAGTACACGATCACCCACATCTGTGTGCGTGTATTGACACGCATGTATGTGAGTAAGTAACCAAATAGTGTATAACCACAGCAAGGGGACGCGACCGTGTCTCTCGCGGCATCCTGTGAAGATCTTTAAACGTTCGTCCAGGCGTACGACGTCCATTTATCGCGCGTCGTAAAGATTCACCGAATGCATATTCAGATGATGAAATGGCGGGGGGTAGGCAGAAAGAAAGAGGGAGCGAGCGAGAGAGGGGAGGGGGTGAGCGGGAGAGAGAGAAACAACGGAAAATTGTAGGAAAGTATTATATTGCTCACTTGATTGAGAATCTCTCAATGACAACGTCCATATAGTTGTCCTTTCCCGTGTTTCGGAAACACATTTACTAAAAATACAAAAAATACGAATATTTACAGATGGATAGATGGATAAAACTAAATAGACGTTTTATTTTTTTGACTAAACATATTGAATGGTTAAGTTTTCCATTGACATTTTCTCCAACATATTAATTAAACAATAATTATTCAAGTAAACGAGAAAAAATCGTGCATCATAGCAGGCCAGAAAAATAATTTTTTGTTCGACGAGTATAGGTATACAAGCAAGCAACAAATTCACGGTGTGGCCCGTGAATGAGACACGGTGCGGAGATCAACGATGACGGGGAAAGAAAATGAATGAAGAGAATAAGAAAAAGCGATTTGTCTTCCGGTTAAGCGAAAGGAGAGAGAGAGAGAGAGAGAGAGAGAGAGTTCGCATGTACAGCGAGACAAGAACAACACGCGATAGTGGTCGACCACCCTCCGGATATCAAAAACTCTTACGGTTGCAGGGAGCTGAAGTGCCAGATACTACGCAGGCGACGACAACCAACCGAGAAGGAAAGTAGCAAAAGAAAAAAAATCGCTCAGCCAAACGAAATACATATCCGTATCCGACCGCAAGCTTCCATTTCCGGTCGCAACCGACGGGGCCACTATATTTCCGGGACATTTATCCCAGTTTATCCCGATGGTCCAAGAAGCAATGGGATCCGGCTTCGAATGGTGAAGAGGCCAAGCATGAGGGAGAAGAAATCTTCGAATATAGCCATTCTGCGCACACACACACACACACGACACGCACACACGCACACGCACACGCACACACACACACACACACGCGCGCGCCCGCGCGCGTGTGTGTGTGTGTGTGTGTGTGTGTAGGAAGAGCTAATTCTGAGCCCACCCGACTTCGAGGAACGTCCTCATAAAATAGCTGATTGTATAATATGGCTGCTCTTGGTCGACCGATAGTAATTTCGGTGGGGGAAATAAAGAGGAACAGGTTATTTCAATAGTCGATTTAAGGGGTGAGATGCAGTCAGAGGCGTGAAAAAACGAGCATTTGCAATAATTTTTTTTTATATTAATTAAGTTTATTTTACAAAAGTGGTTATACAGACTTCTTGTGTTATATTTCAATTTGACTTGTACACATTTTCAAAGAAAATATTGATTATTCATAAAAACATCGCCATCTTTGTCGGACCCCCTTCGGCATGTAGTGCTTTGCGGTGACCATCATAAAATTTTACTGGATCATCTCAAATCAAGAAACCAAAAAAAAATCATTAGTTTAATAATAAATCTAATCCGTAATCAAAGCTCTTTTTTTTAATTAACAAAATGGCGGCTTCTGACAGATAACTTTCAATTTTCGACAACAAATCGCTCGTTTATTGTTTAAAAAAAATAGAAATTTTCAACAAAAATTAAAATCCTTCGATTAAGGACTAGTTTTTAATGCTATCAATAAGCACATCAAATTTCATCAAAATCCATCGAGTAGTTTTTGAATTATAGTGGTCACCGACTTGAAAAACATAGTTTCGAGACAAACGCGTTTACAGTTTTTCGATGTGGATACGGTATTATATGTTCGTAAAATTTTGAACTCGGTGGATGAAGCTAAACTTTTTTTTATGTATTTTAATCCGCTGAATCCGAATATCACATTTTTTTGCCCAAAATTCGAGCATTCAATTGTTTATAGCCAATTGTTGAAACAATTTTTCAAAAAATTAAAGTTTTTCGGGATAAATTATTTTTTAAAATATTTTGGGTAATTTTAAAACGAAAGTATTCTTTATAAAATTTTGCTAAAATTCATAGTTTTTGAGTAATACATTTTTGAAAATTTCTGAAAGAGTTTTCCAATGTTACACTTGATGTATGTATAGAAATACTAATTAAAAAATTACTTACATCGAATTATCAATTCCTGGCTCATAGAATAGGGCTTCTGCCGATGTGGAAGCTTCCAAAATATCAATTTGTTGTTGTCTTCGAAGCATTCTGCCTTCCCGGGTATCATCATTAGCCCATTTGTCAACCGCTACGCGAGTAGAAATTTCTAAGGGGTTAGCCTGACCAGGGTCAGGCCCCATTCGGGGTGTGATACGGGTAATACCTATTACGGACATACTGAAATGGCCCTACTAAGGCGATCCCTGATAAGATCCTACTGAGGCTTTCCCCGATAGGGCCCTCCCAAGGCTTGCCCTGATAGGCCCTACTAAGGCTTTCCATGATAGGGCCTTACTAAGGCTGACCCTAATGTGGCCCTACCAAGGCTTTCCCCGATAGGGCCCTACCATGTCTTGTCCTGATATGCCCTACTATGGCTTTCCCTGATGAGGCCATAAATAGGCTTGCCCTATAACTGCCTCAGCACTCGATTATGCAACTCAGATGCGTGGTAGAAGATTTCGGCAGCTTTGTAAGGCGAAGAGAGAGAGAGGAATTATATATATATATATATATATATATATATATATATATATATAAAAGGTTAAGTTTAAACAAATCTATAGCGTGTTATTCGATAAACCTCTTTAATTTTCACAATGATATTAACTAATTGATATACTTTATGTGATACAACAAATAATTATAGGAATTCACTTGGTCTCTTATGCCATATCTGGGACCAAGATGTTACAAGCACTCGGTAGCATATGGGCAGCGTGCGTAGCTTTGGGTACGAGGTTCGATTCCCATATAGGCGAAATATTTTCTTCGAACAAAAACATTTCAGCAGCCAGGGAATGACGAATTATGATACAAAATCATTGTAGTGGAACTCTAAATTAAGTAGTTCATTCCATTTTGGATTTTTGAAATTTTATATGCATTTCTTTCTAATCAGGCAACCAGGTCAGGCCCATATGTGACACAACGTTACATTTCCTAGTAGGGCCCTTTCAGGCTGCATTATTAGTGCCCTACCAGGGCAGTCAGGCAACCTGAACGGGCCCTGATTTGGGCCCCATTAAAATTTCTACGCGGGTACCCGCCATGGGGACCCAATGCCCCTTCACTAATTGTGGAATATCCCGGAAACTATTCAACGGATTGACTTTAAATTTTCAGGGAATATTTTCGAAACATCATACTTTAAGAAAATGTTTTTAAAAAATCAATTTTTTGAAAATTCTGACTGCATCTCACCCCTTAAAAAATGTATTTCGAGCGTGTTTTTCTTGAGTATAACAATTTTTATATCAATATCTATAATATAAACCTAACAAAAAAATTCATGAAAATAGCCTTTTTTAGCATCTAAAGTGAGATACCCTTAAATGAGATTGTCTTCCACGTACTACCTTAACAAAAAGAGCAAGGGAGGTTCCGCAAAAGATACGTAAAAAAATTATATTCCTATGTTGGCCATTCGTCATTAATATCTGAAAACATGTCTAATGTTGCATAAACATTTTGCGAGTACGTATAATAATCGTGAGCAATTATGCGACACACTTCTTTTTTCAATTTCGGTTTCTTCAATTCTCGGTACTATGGGTTTTTTTTTCTACCGGAAAGATAAACTACACCGTAAAAACTGGAAAATCGATTACACTCCGAAGGACGTTGGCATTCAATCGAGCTGTAGATACGTTTTAGCCCGTAGCTCTTGCCCATGTTAGCTCGAGCTTGTGAACACATTTTAGTCCGAGACGATTACCGGGATATACGGGGACCAATTACGAAAGTCCAGTTTACGTGAGGACGCTCCAGCCCCCAAGGAGTGCCTGCCAAATTTCTGATGGTCATGGCGTGGGGCCAATCGAATCTTATCGCCGAGATTTCTTGTCCAGTACAATGTCGAATAGTCGCCCGTAGCTATCTGCTATGCAAAACCGAGATTATCTTCCGCCATTTTGCATCCTACAAAATCTCTGTCAATTATCTCATTGTGCTCCTAAAAAAGATATCGTCATTGAAATTTCTCTATCGCAATAAATAATAATGAAAAGAAACAGCAACCAACTATAATGATCATCAAGCATTATTATACATTTTGATTTGGAATTTTATTAAATGGTAATATAAACCATTGCTAAACATGTAGAATGTATTAATTCTTATAATTATCAATCACAATTGCTTTGGTTATAACACAGTACAGTGATATTCTTTGTGTTTGAATCTTGCACACATCCTCTTCATGTAGATCATTGGGTACATTAAAATATAATTATGCAAGAGATCTCAGCGTTAAGACGGAATGACACCTCATCGCGGTCGGTATGGTAGAACAATTATAGATTCCCAAAAATCTCTGAAACGGCTCTTCAGATCCCGTCGAAACTTTGCCAAACGACGTCAAATAGATAGACGAATAGCTTCTAGCCCCTCAAATTTTCTGAATTTGAGAAAAAAAAACTAGATTGGCTTATGATAAGCCAATCTACATTTTTTTTCTCAAATTCAGAAAATTTGAGGGGCTAGAAGCTATTCGTCTATCTATTCGAGGTCGTTTGGCAAAGTTTCGACGGGATCTGAAGAGCCGTTTCAGAGATTTTTGGGAATCTATAATTGTTCTACCATACCGACCGCGATGAGGTGTCATTCCGTCTTAAAAGATTTTTCAAGTTGACGTCAAGTTTGACTAATGGATATGCAGATAGACACGTATGTTTTTGTGTAAAGGACCACCTTACTTTATAAAGAATGCGCCGGGACTCCGATGCCTTCGAAAGTTTATTTTCTTGGCGTGTAAGTGTTGCCGAGTCTAGTGATCGATTTTTTATGAATATATAAGTAACCATATATATATACATATGTGCATATTTGTGTGTCAATGGCTAACAAATAAAAGGTCAAGATTCCCATTTTTCACTACGTGGAATTCCATTGGTTAGGCCCTTCTGTGTGGAGACTTGATATAGATATGAGCCCATATGTATAAATACATAAAATAAATTCAACTCTCTCGTCTTGTTCCTCCCTTTCACCCAATCTCTCATTTCTCTCGCTCTCTCAACGAGTTTTCGTCTTTGCCCTCTCTCTCTCTCTCTCTCTCTCTCTCTCTCTCTCTCTCTCTGTGTCTCCCTCCCTCCCTTCCACTCTCTCTTCCCCTGTCTCGATCTCTCAGCGAAGTTGGCCGGGCGCGACATGTGAAGTGGATGTTTTCGAGGACGACGCATTGTTTGTCGTGAGAACGCGGCGCGTAGAGACTCGCAGAGATATATTGCGAAGCGAGATTCGAGGGAGAAAATAATATATATATATATATATATATATATATATGTATATGTATATGTATATATTCTCGTGGCCTTGGTAGAGATAGCGCGAGAGAGGACGAGAGTGCTCCAAGAGCAGCAGGAGCACGGGATGAGAACGACAGAGAGAGAAAGAGAGAGAGAGAGAGAGAGAGAGAGAGAGAGAGAGAGAGAGAGAGAGAGAGAGAGAGAGAGAGAGAGAGAGAGAGAGAGAGAGAGAGAGAGAGAGAGAGAGAGAGAGAGAGAGAGAGAGAGAGAGAGAAACGTCGCTGGTGCGGTGCCCGGCATCGATCTAGTCGTCGGTTTGGCCGGGGGGCGGTACAGGGACACAGGTGCTCCTCGGCGTCTACGGGCTTAGTGTCTGAACCATCCCCCCGACGGTGCCATCCCATAACATCCCCTGAACGCTGCGCGAAACGTACTTGACGTACTTGAGAGCGTGCTCGGATATACCAGCACTCTCGTCGTCTCTTGTCCCTTCTATAACACCGCTGTACTCAACACAGCACACGCGATGTACCTTCACTTCGTCTGTATGTATATGTGTGGAGAAAACCTTTTTTCGACCCGTCATATCTATGCAATGTTGGATATCAGCATATTTGGGTCTGTTGAGGATTTTAAGACATTGGGCTGTACACAATACTGAGTATGGAGACAATAGCCTACCATAGGAGGGTCCTCGGACTCGAAGGTCCACAAAATCACGTCTCCCCATATGTGAATGACCGGGGAATCCAGTAGTAATACGTATGGGGCAGGAGCACCTCTGTCACGTTACAGCGTTCACCAACAATTTCGTCGTGTATTCCTTTCGTCTTTACTTTCACGCTGTGGTGATACGCCATCGGCCTCGGTGAGAATTTCGAATGCTAGCATCTATGGAAGCAGCGGTAGTCAATAAAACAACCACGTCGAGCTTCCCCCGTCCAATAATGACACGATAACGACGATGAGGACGTCAGCCTGTCCTCATTATCAACGGCCGCTCGCTGGAGACCCGATCTTATTTCGACCACATGCCGTACTTTCGAGCCCAGATGATACGTCCGTAGCTCAAAAGAACTGGTGCGTTTTACGGCGGAACAGCGAGCCGAGCAGGAAGCGAAATACTCCGAGAAATGATGAAGTTGCCGTCGTCGGGACTTGCCTCCATTGATTTTGTCATGGGAACAACGGGGCGAAATAAATAGAAGACAGTAGTGTGATGGAGAATGAAAGACAAAGAAATTGGGAGAGGGAGGCTGGTCTGAAAGCAAACTACCTTTAACTTTGTCTAGATTATCAGCCACTACAAAAGGCTGCCAGTTGAAAAAAAAACTCAAATGAGAAAACGACAAAGACCAAGCAAAATAGTAGGTTGGAAGAAGGACGAAGCCGAAGAAGAAGAAAAAGAAGCCGGCAACGAGATACGTTCTGCCGAGAGCTTTGCCTCGATATGCGAAGCTATACATTGACAGCGTGTTGCTGCTTATTTCCAAGCCGCGTTTGGTGTCTGCATACCTGGCTAGATCTGCGAGGGATCTCCGAAACGTTCTTGGCTCCGATTCGAAATCGTATACGCGCGCATGTTAACGATGTTCCCTTCCTTTCGTTTATTCGTCAGCCCACCTCGCGTTCACCCATCTCCCTGACATCATTCCACCCGCCTGTATGTCGCAGCAGAAGACCGGCCACTTTCTCATTCACGTGTCATCGTGCTCGGGGATAGGGGCTTGAGAAAAAGTCGCAGCGTTAGTGATACGGGAATCAGCTTAACTCAACGTACCTATGGAAAACGGGCCCATTAAACTCGAAATCCTATTACAGGTTCGATTTTATGAATTGCCCGATCTTATTGTTGGCTCACGTAAGGAAAATACGGAAGGAAACCGTTCGCGCGAGAGCTCCTTTTAAAAGATGCAAACGCTTACCACATTTCACGCTGATATTCCAACTCCTTCGGCCATAGCCACTCTCCCTGCCGTTTGCAATCTTATCGGCGTTCAACCATGGCGAGGGCTTTTACCGAGATCGCTCCCTCCCCGTGGCTGCTTTTCCCCGCCCCTACCCCTCTTCTCTCCTAAGGGGAGAATCCCGTGGGTTATGCCGATGGAAAGACGAAGAGAAAGAGGGATAAAACGGTATGAGCTTTGGATGGAACGTGATAGAAGCAATGCTAGGCAGCAGCCAGTCAGGCAACCCCGGTGCTTGATCCACGTAGTAGCGGTATCCTCAGCCCCGAGGCTAGAGAAAGCGAGAAGAGAAATTCTCGTGCGAGCTAACAAGAGAGGGCCAGAGAGAGAGAGAACGGGAGCAAAGGATGAAGAGACAGAGGGAAAGAGCGAGAGAGAGAGAGAGAGAGAGAGAGAGAGAGAGAGCTGAGGCAACTGCCTGGCTAGGTAGAAGGGGTGTCGTGATAACGTCACGCTCTGACAGAGTGCCGCTGCTATCGCGCCGCCACACGCCGCCAGAGAAACAAAATGGAACCGACCGGTCGCCCCCAAACCTACCGACCATCCGTGGCTCTTTCTCTCTCTCTCGCTCTCGCTCCCTCTCTTTCTCTCGGTCCCTCCTCTCTGTCTCACCTCCGCACAATGAGGTCCCATCGTACCCAGGCGCATACAGCACTATACCACGCCGTATCTAGAGTTACAGTTAACCTGTACATGTCCTTTACCGGGGAGCAACCCGCTTGGGCATTCTCTTTCTCTCACCCTCTCTCGTCGACGTGCTAACGCGCAAACCCGACCGATGACCCTTGTGCGTGTGTTTGCCAGAAGCATAATCACAAAACATTGATACACATTCTGTGGAACGTAACACGCGCTACCTGAACTACCCTTCCCTGCGGAAATTATCGCACCTGTTAAGTTCTCTCTCCTTCTACATCCCCTCTTCTCCATACCCAACTCTTGCGGAATTTAGTGGCGCTAGCAAAGGATATCAAAAGTGGTGATATCCTTCTTTCAGACTGGTAGGATGTCCTACGCGAAAAAATAGTTTTCGATGCCTTCATGGTGAGTGACATCGAGGTGCTTTTACGCATCCAATGAATTGTCAATTCTTCAGGCTACTGCTATCCAAAATTGTATGAAACTGAATGATTATTCATTGGTCTGATTCGCGGCGATAAAGACCCGCGAGGGCTTCTGTTGGCTCCGATCCCGGTTATGGACGCGGCTATCGGCCAATTTTTTTTTCTTTTTTTTTTCATTCTGTTCAATAATCGAAGCGAGAAGAGGCGTGCGTGCAGCCCAACGCCCGAGTATAGATGTGCCAGAATGTGTATAATGTTCGCTGCAGAGCAAAGAGATGTGTGGGTTGGTCGGGAATGATCGGCCAGGGGTGGAAGGGGGATCGATATGATGGTGCATACTGTACATACGCGCTTCCGGTGAGGAAACACGCGCTCGGTTAGGGGTTGTTACGCGAAACGTACAGATGAGAGAGAGAGAGAGGGGAAGAGAGAGGGGATACGGAGAGAGAGAATGAAAGAGAACGAGAGAGCTGAAATATACACAAGGTCACACGGGTGTCCGCACACGGAAATCCGGATCGGATTCAAACGCAACTGAGGCACAAGAGAGAGAAAGACAGAGAGAGAGAGAGAGAGAGAGAGAACTAGAAGGGGAAAGCGAGTACGCTCTCTGCACCAACCCCTGTGCGTATTTTACTCGGTGGCTGCCTGAAACACGCGCACGTTCAATATAGGCGAGCTGGAAGTTCGAGCGGGTTCGACGATCGTTCTCGATCGTTGTAACTCTCGTGGAAAACTCACCCTGGATATTCCACGCGTCCACATCGATCCTACCGGTTGTCCGAGGGCACTGGCAATGCATCCGCGCACCAAACCGGGGGTGCGTTTTTCCGCACGTGTGAGCATCATCGAGCCATATTACACCCACATAGACGTCGCACGTTCGATGATGCTGTTTTCGTTGTCTCGTTTTATTGTAAGTGAAACAACAACAAATCTCTCAATACACAGCGCGAAAAAACTTGAACCAGTGGAGATTTTTCATTGGCTTCTACTAATTTTTTGTCATCGATGACAATATGCGACAGGTTTTCGAGAAGTAAAGATCGCCCATAAATGCTAGACCGGAGAAATATTTTTGGTGCAATACATTGTGATATATTTATATATAAGTGAAATTGACATGAGGAGACCCGTGGTCGATGTGCAGTTGCGTCTTTCTCCCATGTTCGTTGACTCGGGCCGATACTTGAATGGGTAACCGCGTGCCGACATGCACTGACTTGCGCTCCGGCTGCTGAGCAGAGGGCTGTTTAGTTGAGTTTCCGATGGGAAATTCTTATTCGAAACACAACTGCTAATCAGTAAATGTAGCAGACCGTATAAACACGGGTTCTCCGTACTTTTCCTGTGCCCTTCTGCTCGAAAACACATCATCCGAAATAAAAAATTAAAGGCACTGAGTTTTCCCATGAAGTTATCTACTTCTTGGACGCGGATTTTATAAAATATTGATTTTTTTTTAATAGCCGCAGGCAAAGCGAAAGTATCTATTTTTGGCCAAAAACCACTTTATTTCCGTTGATAAAAAAAACTGCATAAAAAAAAGTTCTCCTCTCAAGCACTGCTTTTTTATGTGTAAAATTGAAAGGTGGTCGGTGCAGTGGTTTTTGAAATATCGTGGTCACCGATTTTGAAAAAGTCATTTTGAGAAAAACGTTTGCTGGTTCGCGGAGTCTACCTACAAATGCCCATAACTCCCTCAACGTTGAACGGATCGAGTTGAAATTTTCAGAAAATCCTTTTAGCATGTTGAAAATCCGTCGTACGCCAAAAATCGATAAGTACAAAATTTCAACTAGACGTAGGCCCTTAATCAAGAAGAAAACTTGTTATCAATCAATTCTTTTTAAATAAAATATTTCTAATCTCGAAATTCGTTGCAAAATATTCCAGATTTGTTATATACAGATGAGAATATGTGTTGGCTATGTATTCAACGATTATACAACGTTCTCGTTGGATTGAGATCGCATTTATTTGTTTCTTTTGTCCGTATCAAAAGCCCATGGCAAATACAAGTTCCAATATTTATTCCGTTCATTGTAAAATTTATCGGTGGCTGGCGAGCAGTGGTGACCGCACGATCGCTTATAGCCTGGCGTGCCCGCTAAAAACGCCCCCCCCCCCTGCTCCAACAACTGTATGCATGTTTTTCATAGGTTTTCCGAGTCTTTCGGAAACGAGAACGCATTGCACGGCAGCTCGTAGTGGGCTAATGGGCACACGTTGGTCGAAAGCTGGAGGGAGATCATGGTGGTGGTTACTGGATGGTTGGAACAAAGAGAAACTGAAAAAGGCGAGAGGTAGAGAGAGATACAGGAGAGAGAGTGAGAGAAAGAGAGAGAGAGAGAGAGAGAGAGAGAGAGAGAGAGAGAGAGAGAGAGAGAGAGAGAGAGAGAGAGAGAGAGAGAGAAAGCAGGATAGAGCGAGGGTTGAGGATACTGCGAGCAGTCGGGCGGACCATGGTGGAGTGAGGGTCAGACCGGGCTGTAATTAAAAGCGGAATGTTAATTACTCTTTGCATTACCGAAAAGCAGCGAAGGCGGGGTAGACGAAAGATGTGAAGTACGCGTTATATCGCTTCATGGATAAGCTTGTGGATTTCTCCGCTTCTCATGTACCCACAATTTTGAGCTAAATGTTTAATCGAAGATTACGCGATGTACAAACGGATTTTGGTTTATCTTAGGCTAAGTCGTCGTCAAGAGCAGTTTTCCTATCACGGCCACCATAGATATATCTCGTGAAAGTGAATTTCGTTAAAAATGAGCGAAACGTCTATCGCAATCTGGAAATCCATAATTTACTTAAAAATAATTTGTATTCGATTCTATACCCCTGTTGGTAAAAGTGGCTTTCTGGGATTGGGTTCTTAATCTGAGAGACTGGACTCGTGTCTTCAAACTTTTAGCCCAACAAACATCCCGACAGTTCACCTGTTGAAAAGTCATTTTCTCTTAGAATGAAGAAATCTCGGCCTACACAGGCAAACGAAAATTTCGACGATTCCGTTTGATCGTGAACGTGAATTTCGCATTCCGTATACTCGTCCTCAGAAATATGGCGAGAGAAGAATGACGAGGAGAGGGCGTGGTTATTGGGAGCCGGAGATTCTTGATCTGGCCCGGGCTTGTGAACCTTCTAAATATGCCGCAATGATTTCACGAGCGCGCGTGAGAGCGAGAGAGAGAGAGAGAGAGAGAGAGAGAGAGAGAGAGAGAGAGAGAGAGAGAGAGAGAGGTGATCACAGGTACTACAAGTCTTCGTAGAGACGAGGGATAGAAGATGAGAGCGAGACAAGGATTATGATTTATACATACGCACCTCCCCAAAGCTTCTTTTCGGGTTATCCCATGTTCATATGCGTTCTCTCATCTCGCGGGCTCTTCCATTCGTTACCGTATCCTTTCACAGTCACAAAGACCGAGAGCTCGCAACACTCGATGACTTTGTGTCTATCTTTGTGTTATATGTGTGTGTGTGTGTGTATATATTTGCGGATACCTACAAATACATGTTATGCCCAGCCGGGACCTTCTTATTCGTTCATTCGAACGGATATTCTGGCATAATGGCCAAATCGAACTAAACTGGTAGTCCGCGGATCGTAGCGGTCGAATAGATCCTCAAAAGAATCTCAGGACTACAACCAGAAATGGCAAAAGGAGCGGGGCACGAGGTGTATTCATTTCACTGGAGAGAAGGAGAAAAAGAGAAAGAAAGGGAAAGAGAGAGAGAGAGAGAGAGAGAGAGAGAGAGAGAGAGAGGCTGCGGGCCCCATTTCTGAGTTATCCTCCCTCTTGGAATATTTAATTACAGCTTTAACGTCCGCGAGAGAAGAAAATAACATTGAGCGAGCACGCGGTTTCTTCTCTCGGATGTAGCACCTTCGTTGGTGGAGGTTACACGCATTTTAGCTCTTTTGCAGCGCTATGTGTTTACCTCGTACTTCTAATTGCTTCGGTTCGGTCGGTCCGCATTCCCTCTTTCGGCTATCTCTCGCTTTTCGCCATCTCGCTCGGCCATTACCGGTCTAGAAAGATATTCGAAGAGAGAGAAAGAGAGCCGTAGTGAAAACGATGGTGGATCTATAACTCTGTATGCGTTTGTGTCTCTCGGGAATGGCCAAAGCAGACGGAACGGCTAGGAGAGCCAAACGAGTGATAATTACGAAAAAAATCTGCTCAGTATTATTCGAAATATCATCTTCCTTTTTTTTCTACATCATTACGAGTCTCGTGCCGAAAGCAGCATTCGAGGGATCTGATCAGTCGGCTGTCTCGACCGGTGAGAAGCACAAGTCCAGGGTCGCACATCCAATTCGTTTCCTATTCTATATCATTGTTTCAGACATTCACCGTTTGGGGCTATTGTCCGGTTGAGGTGCTATCAATTATTGGCAATTTATTCTCGGCGAGGGGATCTTACGTAATTCAGCATTCTACTATAATATTATGGAACCGTAGCTGGTGAAATTTAGTTGGTAGACATTACGTCGCTGAGGCAATATCTATCATTTTTGGAACCTTTGTCTGTCTAAAGACAAAAGGCCTGAAGATTTTCTCCAAAACTTTGCTTTGTGAAAAAAACGCTCCCAGAACCGCCCTGCACTTTTTTCCATCTGGATCCATCAAGAAAAAGCTGATAAAAGACAATTTCCTTCTTGAAGAAACAGTGGGGCGCCATAACCTCCAGTATTGATGAGGGCGCTCTTCAGTTATTACTCAATATCAAACAGTTCCATTAGCTTTAATCGTTGCCCAACTCATTTTTTCCCCGCTGCCGTGATTACGAATATTCTATAGATGTATATAAGCTCCTTTTATTGTCGAGCCCTTGCATAATCGCAGGTTTATTCAGCAGATTGGCAGCTCACTTTAACGTGCTGTCGCTTCTCGAATATTTTTTGCGAAATGCCAGCACAATTGGCAAGAATTGACGGAGGTTGGACAGACCTGGAGAGATTCACCGCTGGCGATAGAGATTCAAACTTATAAATATTCATGAGGCAATTAAAAAAATCTTGGAACGCAGAAGTACCCGCGGTGTATTGCAACCAGAGAGGAGGCAAAAGGGCGCACCGGCCATGTTTGCTGGAAGGTCTCGTTGCGATGGCCAATGGCGGGCTCAGCACCTGCCGCCCATCGTTTCGTAGCGCCAGTCTGCTTTTGGATGGTGGTTCGTGTGTAGTACCCCCCCCCCCTCCCCGAGTTGTATCCGAGAAACGACGAGCGCACTTGTACGTGTATATACTCCAGCTATCTCATTTACTCCTTTCGCTCTTATTCGGACGTTGCACGGATCGAGGGAGAAAGCGAGGTTTCGATGCGCGAGACTGTGCGCACGGTACACCCTACGGTTATTGCAGCACAGGCTTCTGGTTATAAGCGAGTGAGGGTTGTGGAAAGCATCAAGAAGAGAGAGAGAGAAAGAGAGAGAGAGAGAGAGAGAGAGAGAGAGAGAGAGAGAGAGAGAGAGAGAAGGAAGGAAAGCTCAAACGGAGGGGAGTTTGTATAGGAGAGGGCGGATACCGTCATTCACCGCACCCTTTCATTCCTTTGATTCCGAATTCTGCTCTCCTCGACTGTCTTTCTCTCGCTCGCTTCACCCCTAGCTTTTTCTCCTCTGTCAATCCCTCCGCCTCCAATACATCCTGGCGTCTTTTCATTCGCGCATCGACTTATCGTCAACGGGCTTGCGGTGTTTTTCAATCGTCCCAGGCGCGGTGTGAACAGGTGGGTTTCATTCTCGAGGTCAAGGGCGCTTTTCGCCGATGCAACCATCATGACTGGTCACGACTTCGGGAGACATTCGAGTATCAATTCTCATCACAACGACTAAAGGATAGCCAAGTTATAGGTGTGCGAAGTAGTCGCTGACGAGTCCAAGAGGGAAAGATAGTGGCGTATTAATGAGCTGCGAGGGGGGGGGGGGGGGGGGGAGTGAGCGAGCGCCAACGTTGTTCGCCTCGCGATCTGACATCAATTATATATTGCGGCGAGACCGCAGTGACGGAGAAGAGGAACATGTATAGGTTCGTGGGCACTTTACTGGATGTGCTTGTAACGTATAGTCATTCTAGAAGGGGCACGTGGAGAGGGGGTAGGGGAAGACATATCGACGATTTACACGTTCGACACGCGAGGTCATCCAGTCGAAACACTGGACCTCTCTATACTCGATAAACATGTCGTTTCATACGTCGCCCCTGCTTTTACGTCTGTCAAGCCAACAGACCTAACCTCCACGATCAGTAAAAAGGATTTGCAGTGCGGTTCTTCCATAGTCGTGTCCATATGTACAAGATCTCTCCGCAATATGTATCGGAGAATTGGCGATTCTGGTAACCGACGTGTGACACGCGTGAATACCCATCCAACGTAGACCAAATGGAGAATCAGCTTCGAGCATCAACCCTGTGTGTGTGCGAATGCGCCAGTCTCTGTCAAGTTCGGCCTTCCAACAACGATGACAATCTACGCTCTCAGCGCTCTCTCTCTCTCTCTCTCTTTCTCTCTCTCTCTCTTTCTCTCTCATGTTCCATGCGCTTGACGGCGTGCCAATTAAACACGAAATCCATGCGTTAGCAATTTATATGCAACGATCCGAACTTTGCTCGCGCGTTGATCGCGAGATTGTTTCAATAACTAATACCACAGCATGGGAACTTTACCACAACGGCAACGACGGAGCTTCACGTTGAATTATTATTGAAGAGATTCTCACTAAAGAATAATCATTGCACTCGATTTCGACAAAAGAGCGAAATTGCTTTAAATGCAGGTTTAAAAAAGGAAAAGAGTCATTAACATATCGGGGCGTGAACAAATTCGGGCACAAATCAATCAATATTGAAAAAGATGCATAAGGAGTACTCAGACGATGATTTTGTTGAAATATTTCAGCGTACCGCGGAATACTTATCGAATGAGCACAAATGCAGTGGCACACGCTGCCATGCCGAAACTCTCGCGTGTCGAGTCTGGTTTTACGAAATCAACACCTTCATTATGGTATAAAACGACGATATTCTGAATTTTTTTTTTTTTCAAAATAATAATATAGACAACAATAATAATAATGACGAAAAGAACGCGAATGGGAGAAGGTATATGGATGAGATGAAATGAGAAAAAAAGGTATGGCGGAAGGTGGGGCCCCGAAGGAAGGGTACCAGTTAAAATCTTCATTGCGTTCAGCCATATTCTTCGTCCGTTTATGTTTCTCCATGCTTCGGGGCCTCTCGAGTTATAGTGCACACACGCGACTTACCGTCTCGGACCAATCTTCGCTCGGTTCTCTCCCGGCAATAGTACCTTCACACACACCCATACAGACGAGGGTCTGCGTTATTCGAGTGTAGAAGAGCACCTAAGGGCAGCGATGCGTGTACGTGTACGACGACGAGGGACGAAGAGGGCAGTGTGCGAGGCTAGGGGGGGGGAGTCAGCGCCCTTTTCTTATTATTATCTTTTTTTTTCCACTGGCTCATAAGTTTCACGATTTGTTGATTCACTCTCCGCGTTGGACTCGTATCCTTGAAAGTCCACGGATAATAAGGACTTAACCGAAGCGTGCGCCGCGTACATCGTCATAGCTAGCACAACGCGGAATTTCCCACGCGGACTTGATTGGTACACACCGAGCAGGTAGAATTTCCTCTTGGAAGAAAGAAAATCATGGGCTCCCCTTCGAGGATCCTAGTACCGAATACCACCGGCAAATCGAAATCTTCTGAGGTTCACTCGTGTTCGAAGATCCAGAGAAATTAGCGTTGATTTACAGATGGTCTATGGTAACCATTTTCTTGCGCCATTTGCAGCTCGCACCATTCGAGTTGCTCATTCGCTCGGACCTCTCACTTACCATCTTCTTCTCCGCCGCCTCATTCTCGTTGCTTCTTCTTCTCGTTCTTCTTCCTGCACGTCTTCTGATGCTGCTGCGTTTCCGTCCACCATAATAATTCCGGCCTGCGGGAATGATTTTTATTTGGTTTCATTGCCTGGGCAGAAATGGCCTATGGGGCAAAACGAGCGAGACCAAGAGTCCCGCCACGGTATGTTATTAGCGTCTCGTGCTCGCCCGTTATTGCTCCTCGGTCTCTCTAGATACGTGGACCACGACTCTTTTGCTCATCCCCCCACCCCGTCTTTCCCCTCCCCATTTCAAAGATCTTTCTCATCCCTTCAATTCTTTCTGCATCTACCGTCACTCACGTGGTGGAGAATGGTTGGTGCTTAAGCGAGAAGAAGAAGAATACAACGAGGGACCAGGAGAACGCCAGAGGAGCGGGAGACACATTAGGTGGAGAGAAAGAGAACGAGAGAGGGATTGGACGAGTAAGAATTCGTTGCGAGTAAAGGGAGGACGCCATACCGCGCGCTTGCTTGCCTCTCATTCTTCTGCTGATCATGAACAACGGCCACCGAGTTGTATTTGCCCCCACGACGACCCTGTACGCTCTATCTCGAAATATTAAATATAACAATTAAGAAAATGGAATCGCAGAATGTTAACTTGCCTTCCGCCCACGCTCACTCCCTTTAGCGAGCGTCGCTGGCTAAAAAATGCGCAAAGGGAGCGAGGCACAAAGCGCGTGCCGCGCTTTCGACTACGCAGCGACGTCCGGCATGTTTTATGGCGCAGTTAAATGCGATTTAGATTTTAATTAAAGCTAACTTGGTTCGTTCGTCAGAGGGGGAAGAGGGTGAACGACTCCCGCGTGTAAAGTAAGTCGAAAAATAATGAGAAAAAGTGATGGAGAACGAGGAGTGGCTGGAACAGTGAGAAAATGTTGGACGGCCACTTGGCAAGAGCGAAGTAACGATGAAGAGAGAAAAGTATGTACCCCATTCGGTCATAAAATATACACGGGAGTTTTTTTTGCCCCCGTTTCGCTGTTATTTTTTTTTCGCTTCTCTCCGAGAGCGTAGAGAAGCGATCGCTTGGGGAACAACTGTGGCGAAAAAGCCGAAGAACGAGGAAGCGACGAACGTGAACGCGGAGACCAGGTAGCAAGAGCATGAAAGCACCGTGGGCGAACACGGCGCCAAAAAAGCGAATGCATGCCGCGACAAAAAGAGAAAACGCGTGTCCTGCCTCTACCACTCTTTCCCCATATTCTGCCTCTTCTTTCTTTCTGGTGGACCGCTTGACCGGTAAACGGGCAGGAAAGCTCGTAAAGACGTTTTAGTGCGCCGCGCCGTTCGTCCTCGCACACATTCGTCGGCTTGTGGGTTCTCTTTCCTGGTTCACTGGTTCGCTGTGTTACGACTCAGGATCACGTTAGTGGCCCGTATTCTACCGGCCAAGTCCTTTGCCAAGCCTACCGGACTTCACGCCCGAGACTTACAACGGCCCCACCGCTCTTGGGAGCGTGATTGATACCGAGGGATTGAGTGATCATCCGCCATAACTTGAAGGAACGACTCGCTGCGGCGACCGAACGAGCAAAAGTGTGTAGTCTGATGCCGCTACATATCCTACCTCCCCACTCCCCCCTCTCTCTGTCTTAGACATCATGGGAAGTGAAGGGAGATGAAGAGAGATTGCTCGAGGAAGAGAAAGAATGCACACTTGGTACCGCGCCCGTTACATCATTCACTCAACGGAACTTCTGCGCAGGAAATGTGAGCCACGGAATTGGAATTGGGAGATATTGGATGGCCTTGACCGAGAAACCGGAGGATTGATCGAATACGATTCGGACGACGAGAATGACAAAGGCGTAAACAGGAAATTCGTCCATACACCAATGAGACTAGTAAATCTTTTTCGTTCATCCTCCATTCGCGGCACTGGGTATTCCGTCATTCGAAGAATCCGTCAACCCTACAGGCTCTTCACAATCGTTGCTTTTGTATTGTTATACAAATGCAGTTTTGATTCAGCAGAGATTTTAAATAGCAACGCAGATGAATTTATAAGCTGTGTTTAGAGATGAAGCGTCCTACGGCCTTCGCTCAAGTAGGGTCAGCACGTTGTAGGTGGAGGGTGGGATAGCTTCTCCCAAAGGACATGAAGGTTGGGTGTTTCAGACTGCGAGAGGTGACCGCAGCCAGGTCGGGACTCGGACGATGCAGCATTTGCAACGGCAGTCTCTCGGCACGCATATGTGTGAGAGGGCTCTCACCAGAGAAACGAGCGAGAGAGTGAGAGAGAGATATGAAGAGTGAGAAGGAGAGAGAGGATGAACGAGATTGGAAGAGAATAGAACACGGGTATGGCGTAATGCACGGGCGCGTATGACGTGTGCGGATAATTGCAGTAGTTGCAGCCAGAAACCTTGTGCAGACCTCGTGGGCCTGCATTCTCCCTGTCTATCGCTCTCCATCTCTTTCTCTCCCGCGGCCTGATGCTGTTGTTCCAAGTCTGGTTAGGTTCATACCAGTCTGCCGGTGCCCTCTGGTTCGCTCTCGCTACATACGTATGGCTCTCATTCTCGCTTCGCTCTCTCACTCTGGTTGTGGGGTTGCGGTGGCGAAGGGTGTCACCACCCCCTCTCACGCCACTAATCAAATTCAAATGCATATACCTCTGCGCAACGGCCGAGCGGAGCACCGGCCAGAGAGAGCAGTGCACATTCGCGCTCTCGGCCCGTTGATGAAATTATGGTCGACTGCACTCTGCCGACCACCGGTCCGTCCTGTTGTACCCTCGGCCGCCCCCCCCCCTCCCACTCGCCCTTTCCCTTTCTCACTCTATCCTTCTCTTCCTCTCTTTTTCTCTCTCGCTCTCTTTGTTTTTCGATCTTGATATCTCTATTTACATGCATATACATGGGTGATTTCCCGCTAATCTAAACCATGTCTGTCAGGACATTCGACTTCGCTAATGATTCTTTATTTTATACTGCACTTGCTTTTGCCGGAGACTTCGTCCGCGTGGATTTTAGGATTGGATCCGGAGAAGAGATGGACAAAGAGAGAAAGAAGTTACAAGTTCATATTTCTCAGGCATGCTGGTAAACTTACTGACTAAGGTAGGTGTTGGTAATTAATTAAATAGTAGTATAAAAGTGCCAACTATCAACTCCAGTATCATTCAATGTCATTGTTGTCTTCAGAACTATATGGCTTTGCAATATCTTAATATAGTTGCAATATAAAGATATTTCAAAGCCATATAGTTCTGCAGACAACAATGTATGATACTGGAGTTGAAGCTTTGCACGTTTATACTACTATTTGATAAATTACCAACCCTTACCTCGGTCAGTCAGTCTACCAGCATGCCTGAGAAATATGTAAATATAACTCCTTTCTTTCTTTTTCTCTCTCTTTGTCAATCTCTTCTCTGAATACAATTCTAAAGTTTACGCGGATGAAGTAGCGGGTAAAAGATAGTATTGAAATATCGCTGAGCCACCCCTAGGACGTAAAATCGCAAGTACTTGAGTATTTGCGTTTGTTTCGAATCAATCGACATACGGAATTAAAGTTTTCCATACAAACTTTAACTCTCCATTGCACGTCCTTAGGGATCGTTTTTTGGAAAACTCCTAAACACGTTATGTCCTATTTATGGTGTAAAGTGTATACTCTAAGTTTCGAGTCAATCGACCCACGGAATAAGAGTTTCCATACAAAATGTAGCACCCTATTTCGCCCTCTTAGGGATTGATTTTCGAAAAACCCTTTCTTAGTGGGAGATTACATCATAAAAGGAAACTACTGTCCAAATTTCACGTTTCTATCTTCAGCGGTTCAGGCTGTGCGTTGATCTGTCAGTCAAGACCTTTCATATATATTGATTGATTTTGACGAAAGAGTATTTACGTGATTGTGTTGTCAGATCTTTATGTCGAGGAGTTTTCCACGTACGAATTTGACACCAACGAGACTTCCGGCTGTTAAAAAAAGTTTTCAACTGGCTGTGACTTCTTATGGCCATAACGAATTGTGAAATTTAACGACTGGTATTGTTGTAATTGAAGGTACTCGATCTACATGACCACGCTGGAGACGACGCCAAAATTGTGTTCGTATAAACGCAACGGAAAGTAATAATATATTGAAAATCAAAATATAGATAATTACAGTGTGTGCGGCAAGGAAATATGGAAAGTCACATGAAAGAGAAAACTATAACTTAACAATCCAGAATGTGTACTCGTAGCTTCAAAAATGTATGCAACTAACCGCTGGACGAAAAAAAATGTTGTAGGTAACTGAAGACAAATTCAATTTTTAGTAGGTTGACATTGTCGATGACAACGATTTGAGAGGTTTACGAGTGAGCACACGGCATACTTTATTCCAGGTCGGGTATATAGGATTGGTCCCTTAGCGTAAGGGCTCGAGGCCACCATCAACGTGGATGCAACAGACCGGCCATGATGCTCTGATGCACATAATGGGCGGGATGTGCACTTGCCGCGGGAGCCAATTATTCGATACTGCAGCGCTCGCGCGGCTGGTTCGCTATGCACGCATGCCGCCATCACCACGGGTCCACTATCTCCCAAGCTCATCGGGTTTATACTATATGCCAGTGGATACATACATATCGCCCGTATAAAAATACCAGATCCGCATGCTGAAGGTTAACCGGCTTGCTACGTTTTCTGACACGCGGCCCTACGCAAAGGGACCAGTGCATTGGTCAGTTTCATCGTACGGACTCGATTATCAAGTGTGTGAGGCCAATTCTCAGCGAAACACGCGCTTCGATTCATACCTACAGATGGTACGAGGGCAGCGTATTCCACAGTTTCGTCTTTTCTTTCGCGTACTTCATCTCTTGTGGGCTGCACGGCGGTGCGAGCCACGTCCCACAAAAGACTTCTCACTTCGTCGACATTTTCCTCGCGTTATTTTTTTCCATCTGGCCTTTCAGACTGTGCTTTCTCTCACGAGAGGATCTTGCTGAAACGGGCCAATGGATCCTTGCGGGGTACAAGGACCAGCCCTGAAACCTGTTGCACCCATCAAGATCGCTCTTCGGGCCTTCTTCATGGGTTCATCCGTTCTCCACTGCCCCCGGGACAAAATGCCGGGATTTTCGATCTAGAATGAGCGTAAGAAGCGAATACGAAACAAAGCTGATACGACAGACCTTTGGTGTCTCGCTCTTTTGGGAGCGAAGGTGCTCGATGAGACGAGAAGCAACATTACAATACCAAATACCCTTCTAGCTACAGACACCGAAACTTGAGGGGTCTCTTTGGTGGTGAGGGATGCACGCTCGCATCCTCTTCTCTCTTGCTCAATGTATTTTTCCCTTCAACGTAAATATATATATATATATATATATATATATATATATATCTACCTCTTCGGACTATGTTGCTTACAGACAATAGCGAAATCCTTCAATTGTATTGAAATCCCAGGCGAACAAATGTGGGACCAAATTCGTCAATAAATCTACAAGTCAACCAGCATATAAAAAGAACGGGCGGACACCGTGTCTGTTTTCCCTTTATTCTTCGTTGTTCGGTTGGCTCGTACCTCTCGATGTTGGTGCACGTTGATCCGAGATCGAGCGGGTTATATACAAGTGCAGCATTTTCGTGAAAAAAAGTAACCATGATACGATCCACACGCTATTCCACCGTGGTCATCATCGAGAGACGTGATCCCCGAAGATACAAGAATGGGCCCTCAGCCAGGCCGCGCCATTTTCGCTGGCATCGAGACTGCAATTTGCTCCGGGGGCACCTGGTGAGCGCGCGTCTCGACTCGATCAGCCTCCACCCGTGAAGGTTCTCTTGGACCACGCTTCGCCCGATAATTGAGGATCTTTCTCGGTCTCCTCGCTTGTCGGGCGAAAATAGCCGCTTGGACGATTGGAAATTATACGGAACCGGTGTAATTGCAGAGCCGCATGGAAATTATTGTTATCATCTCCGGCTGGACGAGCACGGAATCTTTATCGAGCAATCTCGCGCGTCGTAACGCGACTCGTTGTACCTATCTGAGATTTTACAGAGGCATCCTCATGTTCCTGCAATTCTTCCGATCCGATACTTCAAACTCGTGACCACGAATAATCGTTGATACGGCCGACTTGTATCTAAGATGTCAGCCGAAAGCGACGTACTTGGGCAAGATGAAAAGTTGTACGATCCTTGCCCTTTGCGTCCGTTGCCAGTCTCGCTAAATTGACGAGCGAATTTGCTGAAAAATGTATAGCTTGTAATCGTCCCGATGCGTCGAGTGCAGGCCGCGTACGTCGCCGAGTCCCGTGGGAGAGAAGTGGAATAGGGAGGTGAGTCATGGGACAAGGCCGTCCGACGATCGTTTCCTAAGAGCTGCTCGTGCAATTTTGATGACGTTTCACCCTTAACCCAGTCCCTCGCGATTCCTGCGGCACTACACGATGCCTCGGTCCACGTGTGTTCTCCCTTGGTCTGCGGTTTATTCGCAGCCGTATTGGTCGCACCGCCCGTACCAAGATTCCTCCCGTACTTCTAGCATCGTTCGTATCTCCGTGCGGAAGACGGAGCAAATGTGAGATGGAAAATATAAACGGGTGATGTGAAAGAAGGGAAAACTCGGTTTCTCTCTGGCTCACGCTCTGTCATCTTTTCACCGTTGGCAACCCCCACGGTATATCTATTCGCGGTATTTCCAATCATTGTAAAAACCCCAACAGAAATATAAAACCATAAACCGATCGAGGCGAACGATACGGATCCATATATAATGCAACGACCAAGCCCCGGTATGTTCCATGTGTGCTAAGGCTCGTTTCGTACATGTGTGAAGAAATAGACTATGCACTGTATGAAGGAATACGTGAATGTCGGATCACACGTGTGTCTGTGAGCGTATAATGGAAGCGATGTGTTATCTGAAAATGGTTTTACAAGGGCGCGCGACATCCCTTGGTGTACATAAACTTAGCATAGCGTAACCCTGCTTCGTCCTTGCTGCGGAGTCCTCGCCGAAGCATAGGACCCCGAGAGAACAGGAGGGCGAAGTGGAAAAAAAATCCTTCGATATGTTTCGCGTACATCATTATTCGTGGAAACTGGCAAAACAGATAGGAGCGAGAAAGAATGCAAAGTTACGAAATGCCACCTTGCGTCACCATACATCTCACATTTTGCAGCTGATAAAGCCACTTCTGTAAGCTTCTCTCTCTCTCTCTCTCTCTCTCTCTCTCCCTCTCTCTCTCGTTTATCGGTGAGCAAGTGTCGCATCCGCGAATGCATCGTCCCTTGCGGATGCGCAAAAGCGTCGAATCCATCCACAACTCCTAAAACTATATACAACCACGTAGAATCCGATCGAGAACAAAGGTTACTCGAGAGTCGAAGTTTTGTCCGTTTCTGATATCCTTTCATAACAGATTCATCAAAGCGTGTCGGTTTCACCATGTGTCGCGCGGAGTGTTACACGTGGACAGGTCGGCCATACTTGCTTCGGGATGATCCGCATGCGTCTCGTTGTTCTTCTTGTTTCTCGTATCGTCCACAGATCCGTTTCCTCCGCGGTTTCGCTTCCTCTAGTTTCCCCGCGTGCTCCGGGCACTGCCGACGAATGAATAAGCCGGGGTTACACCCGCCGGTGGTTGAGGGCGAGACACCCCCGAGGCTCGACAACAAAGGATGCTCGCTCGCGCGAGTTCCTGCACATAACTATATGCATGTGCCCCTATACACGTGTATATGTAGATACACCCCACGGCCTATCCTGTTCTCTTCGCCCACACTACGATCCCTCGTCGCCGGAAAGCTCGCGCTCTACGTGTCCCACCGAGATGACTCGTCCACGTCGTCGTCGTCGTCGTCGTCGTCGTCGTCGCTGAGGTGACGGCGCGCATCGGGAAGTCGTGCAATGCTCTTGATTTATCGTACGCTGTACTCCGTGTTTGTACGCTTGTCTCCCGCTTGTTGTTGTTTGTACATTTGTGTAAATATATGCTACACATTTATACACACGTGCGTACACACACACACACACACACACACACACACACACACACACACACACACACACACACACACACTCACACACACACACACACACACACACACACACACACACACACACACACACACACACACACACACACACACACACACACACACACACACACACACACACACAAACACACACACACACACACACGCACACACACATATATATACATAAATATTTCATCGTGAGTGTAACAAGGTGCACCTAGAACGCGAATGCAGAAGAAACGGCTGCAAGCGAGAAACGAGCGAAAATTCTCGTCTCCCTGTTATCATTTAAAGGATCACAAGTCGAGATAACTATGTACGAAACTTGCTTAACAAACGACAAATCTAAACCTTGATGAACAACGATAAAAAAACTCCCCCGCTAGTTCTAGATGACAGAATTTGCATACTAGTTTATTAATTACAATCTTGAACGTTGCCCCGAGTATCTGATACATACGGGTACGTTAGCACTGGGTTGCGCGTATACATGCACAATATATGCACAGGAAAAGACTGCAACTGGGATAGTAACGAGATTTCCTGGGAAATACGAGCGACGTTATTCCGTGCTACTGCATCCATCACGGAAGTTCCATATTTGTTTTTTACCCGACCAATAACAACTTTGTAACGTACGAATGCGAAGTATTCAGCGATCTAATGGGACATTTGTCTTTTGTGTTTCAGGTAAGCATTGCGAGAGATTTTAGAAGGCTGACAACTTTTCTCTAGGTGTTCGTGAGTAAATCAAGTCCCTGGATGATAAGCCCACTTGTGGCATGCTTCGAATCGGAAAACGCTGATATGCAATCTGTAACACTATTCTGCGGGTCGCTGGGTGTCGGCTAAGGTCGCGTGTAAATTAGCGAAGGAGACTGAATAGCGTTCGCGTTTTTGAAAATCCGTGATACTCTCCGTGAATCTAGGGTCTCTGGGTATGATGGAGGGTGTGGGGGGCGGGGTATCCAAACATCGGTGGGTATTATAGAATAGAATAGGAAAAGAAATGGGACATGGACCAGGCGAAGGCGAGTAGGCCTCGGAGGCCCATAACCCCATCAGGGCAGCTCCCATGGGTGGTATTGGAGAGCTACGGATATCCCCATGTAAGCTACTCTCTCTCTCTCTCTCTCTCTCTCTCTCTCTCTCTCTCTCTCTCTCTCTCTCTCTCTCTCTCTCTCTCTCTCTCTCTCTCTCTCTCTCTCTCTCTCTCTCTCTCTCAATCTTCTTTTTCGTCGACCCTTTTTCGCTCTCCTCCCGTACAATTTTTCTCTCACGTGTTATCGTTCCGCCATCGACTTTGGTGAGAAAACGAGTCTGGTCGTTCGCGGGCATATCGTCTTCCGGATTCCCTCTGATGATTCTAAAAGAAATGGCACGATTGGCCGATGCTTTTTTGGCCTAATTATTCCTTCTGAAGGGTCGAGAGAGCGTGTGGAACAACAACCTGTGAACGAGACGAAGACGAACATTGGTCGGTGAGCGGGTATTTGTTTGCCGGCTCGCGCGCCAAGCGAGAACCCCCCTTAGATTCGGGCTGTTGTCATTCTCGTCGGCGACGTCCCTGCCGCGTACCGGGACTTCTTCTTTGGCTAACCACACGAAGACCGTATCTCGTTCCATTTCGTGCAACGCTGCAAAAGACATCCCTCTTTTCTCTTCTACTGGCATTGCTGTTTTCGTCCTGTTTCATCCTCACTCTCTCTCTCTGTCTTCCTATACGTAGCATATATAAATATATGTACATATGTCTTTCCTATACATGTATGTACATGTGTATTTCTCTGTCGCTCCGCACCGGCAAACCGCGAGTCGATTTCACGAGGTGACGAGCATAACGACCGGGAGACTCGATACGGGTCGTTGGATTTTGCCGCATGCGCGCGCGATACCGCACTGCGGAGATTTATGGTCGAGGACAGGCAGCGGCAGCACCGACAGCTCGCAGAAGGAGCTGGTTATTCGTGTTTTAATATATCTGTGAGAACGCAACAACGCGAAACAATTCATCTGAATGTTTCGGAAGCCTTTTCAGAACTTTTAGCAAGTATCGAAATATGCCGTCTAGCTGGAAAGGCATGAACGTTCTTGTGCTCTTGCAGAAACGTACGGTTGGTATCGTGTAACGAGCCCTGGAAACTTGAGAAGTGAGAATGAAACTGACACTTGATTGAGTTTCGGAAACTCCCATAATGGAGATTCTCCCAATGTGTTAGGGTGCCCAATGGTGGAATGATCGTCAACTGCGCTTCAAGTGTGTTGTCTTGGTTGTGGACAATTTACGTTCCTGTCACTCTGCAGCGTCCTCGAAAAATCGGATTGGTAAGGAAGAGTGCAACAGACCCAATGATTTGGCCAATTGGAACTGTATCCAACTCTGACCGCTCTTCAATGAAATCAAGTATCGTCGTCCTGCTTCCCATGAATCTCTATGATTTATTGTTTCCATGGAAATATCAACTCTCATTTCTTCAGTCGTTCAGTGAGAACTCTGATAATCGTGACCAAATTAAGCCTGGTTGTTTCGTCATTTTTGGTCGGGTTTTGTGTCGCGACGTTACTTGCTCAACATGAAAAGTGCCTAGAGGAGCCAACAACGAGATCCATGGCTTTCCAACGTTGACAAAAAACAACAAGAGAAAAAGTGGAAAGCGACGAGTGCGCAAAACATTGAGCCGACATGATTAGCAGCCGTGTAAACAGATATGTTAAAACGTCCAGTAGTTTTGAGGTAAAAGGAGGAGACATGAGTGGTATGGTGGTGACATGTCTTGGTATATTTGCAGTCGGGATACTAGTCACCATGCATCAACTCTTACACGCTTTTCTGACTCGCTTGCGTGTTGGTGACACAACACTAAGTAGATGACTATTCCCTCCCTTGCTCTTTCTGCATTGGGCTAGGGATTGCAGTTATATATGGAAAGCGCTACGAGCTTTTGCTTGCTCATGGCTATTCTCCAGAAGTACCCGGAGGGGCGTCGCTGCACCCCCGGTTCAAGTGACATTTTCTCTCTCTCTCTCTCTCTCTCTCTCTCTCTCTCTCTCTCTGTCTCTCTATCTTTCTCTTTCTCTTTCTTTTCCTTTTTTCTCATTGCTCTTTATTTCGGGACAGTTTAGCCCAAACTTCGCCCCATCCACTTCCGTTTTGTTAGTGTCGAGGAGCGATTGAGGAAATACTCGGGTTCGACTGGACAAGAACGGCTTACTAATATACATTTTTCGTGTCTGTAAATTCGATTTTCGGGCTGAAATTAAGCTGGTAGGATTAGAAGACTATGTTGAGTCGACATCTATCGTTGTTTGCGAATTCTGCCTGACTGTTTGAGTCAAGTTGGTGTGGATACGTCTCAAGCTTTTTTTCTAGATCTTCTGGATCCACCCAGCAGAACCTAAGAAAATGTGTTTTTTCTTTTAAGGAGACAGATGGCGCACACTACCCTTCAGCATTTATCGGAAAGCTTTTCAGTCAATACTGAATGTAAAACAGGTTCATCAGCTTCAATAATCATTTGACTGAATTTTCAATCTTTTTTTTCTGCTGATGTGAAAACGAGTAGGTATTAAAGTATACAAAGAACATTTCCCTTTGATTAAATAAAAAACGCGTTTCTCTTAACCTTCGAAAGGACATGATTCTAAAATCCATTCTCGACCTACATGTGAGCGAAGACGCGCGCAAAAGCTAGTTTCGAGAATACGAGCCTGCCCGAAGACAAAAAAATCGTCACAAGTTCTTTTTACCAATCTGACCAGTTCTCGCGGCTAAATTCGAGCAAAGAACTTTCAAATCCTCTGTCGAGGATCTTTTTCACATACATCCCATCGTTGTTCTTTTTTTTCTTTATTTTTTCGTGCAGTATTCCTTTACTCATTACAATAATATTCCCCGACACCTTTGATAAAGTGCATCGGGACGAGCGGTGATAATCGAGAGCACTTCGGCGTGGCAAATCCGAGAGTGACGCGCTCCAACCTGGCGGATGTACGTCCAGCAAGGGCAAAAGGCGGAGAAGATTTCGGCGCGCACGAGCGGGACTTGTATACGCGGATTCGCTTTAGTCGCGGCTGAAAGACGGAGGTAAAGTCACGACGACGAAAAAGAAGCGGACCAAGAAGAAGTGTAAGAAGAGGAAGAAGTACACAAGCACCGAGTGGTCAGAGAGGGGCACTCTCGCTCTGGGCTTTTGCACGAAGTACCATATCTTTTCTCGTGGCAAACGCGAGGCCATGCATCTCTCGCCGAGCGAAGCCGCCGCTTCGTGTGTGCCGCCCTCGCGCCCGCGTCCCGTTCATCTTCCACGATCTTCGCGTCCCGAACGCCTAACGAACTCGACGTCCACTTAGGGACCTGAAAGGATCCACGTAACGAGCCCACTGAGGATCTTTCCGCTCCCTCCCACACTGTCTCTCTCTCTCTCTCTCTCTCTCTCTCTCTCTCTCTCTCTCTCTCTCTCTCTCTCTCTCTCTCTCTCTCTCTCTCTCTCTCTCTCTCTCTCTCTCTCTTTCTCTCTCTCTCTCTCTCTCTCTCTCTCTCTCTCTCTCTTTCTCTCTCTCATTCTCCTCTTCCTACCTCTTTTCATTCTTCTATCATATGCTCACTCCCCATCATGGTTCTGGGGGCTGAATGAGCTCGAGATTTGCGCGTCGTTGTATTTTTTATTCAACCCTCGTACGGGCAATAAACCTTCAAAAACTGTTCCCCGCTCAAAATATATAGTTGTCCTTACACCTCTCGTTCGGTTGGCCGATATCTTACACTCAGGGGGGGGGGGGGGGGGGGTGACCCAATATTTTAATAGAGCGCGACCGCAGCGTACCGGGCTCAGTAACTAACCGGCTAACGGGCCGCTACATCGATCTGTGTCGCCCTCTACCGGTCCTAGTACAAGAGCCGCGCGAAGAAGTGAGAAGGGGCGATATCAGGACGATCGGCTCTGGCCACACGATGGCTATGCCTCTCCCTCTCTTCCTCGCCGCTGCCGTTGTATAGTGATGTACGGGCAATCAGCCGCATTAATGCACCGCGCGCTGCACATCCAACTCTTCCTCCTCATCGGCCCTCCATATAAACCATATTTATAACACTTCGTCCACGTAATATATCCAGACAGAGAACGACGTCGACACCGGTGCGTGGTGTCCTCCCCCGCGTATACGCGTTCATTCCGATACTACTACAAAGTACACGCATACTTCATCATTCGGTTTGCCCCGCTCGAGTAACGTCCAGACGAAAGAAAGAGAAAAAACGGAGAAAATTGAATCGGACATTGGAAGTTGGAAGGAACATCGGAACAAAAAATAGCCCTACATTCTCTAAAAATTAGAGGCTCGTTATGACGAACAAACCCAACCAATAACACGCCTTTATTATGAGACTATTTGGAATTGGAGGAATTGGAGGATCAACGTGGCTGATTCATCGTCAAATGGCTCGTTGTCTTTGCCGTGAAACGTGTTAAATGAGGACCGAGAGGATCGAAATTGAGGCACAGGAGTTGACAGGGTGGTTAACGCCAACGGGCGATTATAATGTATACGTCGAAACTGTTGGATTCTCCGGGAACAGAGGAATTTCAGGTGGTCAAAATTCACGTCGAGTATGTGAAGATTGAGTGCATATCTTCGAACTCTGCTACCAACCGGAATATATGATCTTCCCATAACCAGTGAATACAGGCAGTAAGCACAGGAGAGAGCTTGATTATGGTTGGATTATACCGACACACGCGTTCAGGAGTTGCAGCGGCGCGGATAGAGGGGTCGGGGAGGTGGAGTTGGGGGATCGGTATAGATAGCGCTAATCAGAGCGAATCACACGCGGCGCTAGTATCGCAACCGACCAATGCATCACGTGACTATAGCGTGAACGGGACGCGTTCCACGCTTCTGACACTGCACTGGGTCTTCCTTTGTATTTATACATTACGAATAAATATATATATATACATATAGATATGCATACCCACATAGGCACACACCATACCGTTTGGCTATTCGTGTGCATCTCAGCGATGTGCATCCCTCGTAACACACGCTATTATTATTCATATATTCCGTATCACGTCTGCTCGTACAAACGCACATCCATACACAAATTTCACAAGCATACCGACAAATCATCGAAGCCACGGAGCTTTAATAATACTCGGTCTACCGTGCCTACGGTAACTATATAGCGGGGAAATAGTGAAATTATTCGTGACAATTTTGATAAGTGCGAAAAAGTAATAAAATAAAAGGTTTGGTTCTCAATATTTTCCCTTTGCTACGTTCTTCCATCATTATTCATTTCTTTCTAAGTTTTGCACAAAACACGCGAAGGCACAATGATTGCTATTGAGTCTGAACGGCTTCATTATTTCTCTAATGTTTACAAAAAATGGCTTTCTCACTCTGTTTTTTTCGAGATTCGGGATTTTTTCGATTTTTAGAATGCCATGTTTTTATCATTCGACGTTGGGCCAAGGGCATTTAGTAACGCCGGAGTCCACGAGTACCCACGAATTGTAAGAGTATAATATTAGCCCCTAAAAAACTTTAAAAAGTAAAAAAGGACGCCAAGTAATAAAAAGTTCCCTTGAAAATTATTAGGTGCTTTACTATTTATAAAATTCTAATTAAACTCGAAATATTTTTTATTCTATTTCAAATAATGGTTTTATTTAGAATATTACTTTTTCATTTTAAATGTACAAAAGAAGTGAAATATTTTTTTCTGAAAAAGCCAAGTACGTTTACTAGACACGTGCACAAGATTATCAAATCCTAAGAACAATATTTTCTTAACATTTTATTTTTAAAACCAGGAGCGACACTGGTAGATGGGCGATCGGGGTTCGGCTCTGGCGGAGCTCCGAGTTAAGCAGCATTGTGCGCGGCCAATATTCGGAGCGGTGACCGCTTAGCTGTGCATCGGCTGGCGCATCAACCAGCGAGCGGGAAGCCAATACTTCTGATACCTCAATGTAGATGTTTGAGTTAAAGTCTCTGCACCAAAAATCAGAAGAATATAGGGCCGTCTATACCGGTACGGTTTTTCCACAGTTTTCCGGTACCCTCAGCAAATGCGGTATAGTGTACCTCAAGACGGCTGTGGACGCAACGGAATTTAGTTTAGATTAGCGAAGTGCGGGTAGGGAGTAATAGGAAAGGGTTCAATTGGAAAGGGGTTACACGTAAAAACCCGCAAGGGTATACGTTGGAACATTAGAAATGAAAACATTTGAATACCATTTAACTATCATAATAAAAAACCGAATTATAATTATATATAAGTACAACGTATGCATCACACAAGTACACTGGAAATGCTGCGCAACGACTTGGCGTGCATGGTTAAGAATTGGCACAGAAATAATAGAGCGCATGATCACGGATATAAATTTTTTGTATGATTACTGGTGCCGTATGGAAAATGTTTGAAAAGCGATGGACCAGTTACTTATCCAATGTCCTGAACGATCAGCATCAGGCCCGCAAATCCTTCCTCAAATTTTTCCGCTGACAACAAATATATTCGACTTTCTCTACTAATAACACTGTCCTTGTGTTCAACATTGGAAAATTCTATTTGTCGATTATTCTTTTCAGTTCCTTAATGATGACAGTCACTACCGGGTGTTATTCCCCAAATCCCTTCTTTGTCAAGTAACATTCACACCGCTAATGTGTCAAAGAACTGTCAAAAGACTTATACTACACAGAAGACACATACTGCAAAAACTACACGTAAATCCCGTCTTTGACAAGTAACATTCACACTGCTACTGCGTCAAAAAAGCTATTAAAAAGCTTATACACCAAACTGTGTATGAATCCCTTTTTTGACGAGTTCCATTCCCACAGTGCCGAAAGACTCATACGCCACACTACGCATGAAACCCTTCTTTGACAAGTGGCATTCACACTACTGCTATCAAAGATGTCGAAAGACTCATGCGCCACATTACGCATGGGACCCTCCTTCAACCAGTGACATTCTCACTGGTACTGCATCGAAGAACTGTTACAAAGTTTATATGCCACAGCATGCATAATTCCTTTCTTCGACAAGCGACATTCACATTACTATTAAAAATATCTGTCGAAAGAGTCATGCGCCACACTATGCATGAAAACCTCCTTCGACAAGTAGCATTTACACCGCTGCTGTCGAAGACTCACTGGTACTGCATCGATGAACTGTTACAAAGTTTATATGCCACAGTATGCATAATGCCTTTCTTCGACAAGCGACATTCACACTACTATTAAAAATATCTGTCGAAAGAGTCATGCGCCACACTATGCATGAAACTCTCCTTCGACAAGTATAGCATTTACACCGCTGCTGTTGAAGATGTTGAAAGACCCATACGCCATACTGCGCATGGATACAGGACAGCACGCATAATCCCTTTTTTTGACAAGCGACATGCACACTGCTATTGAAGAACTGTTGAAAGACTCATGCGCCACACTACGCATGAAGCCTTCTTTTGACAAGTAATATTCGCACTAGTATTGCATCGAAGAACTATTGAAAGGCTCATATGCCACATTACGCATAATCCCCTTCTTCAGCAAGTGATGGTTGCATATTTTTGAAGTAATAGAAACATATTTTTGAAGTAATAGATAAATTTTTGAAGTAATAGATAAATACACGATCCGTCACGATCTAACCCCACGTGGAATTTACCGCCGGCAAAACTCGTATCCACGAGCAGACGACGCGTCAGCTGGGGCGAGAGCCGATAAACGCCGGCCTTCACACATTACTTTTTTTGGCGTGATGCTATGATCGAACGAATCTCGAACGACAAGTGTGGAAGAATTTTCGTGTAAAAAATCGCCCGAAAATTAGGCCGAATATTATGAGATCTCAAGACTGAGTAGACGAATCGAAAAATTACCCAAACAAAATCGATAGGAAAAAATAACATTTCATTGGTAAAATGTCATTAGATTTTTTATTCATCCCCGTGTTTTCGCGTAATTTCGATTCCAAGTTAAAGCGTCGTCTGCTAAAACCCATCTTACTGTATAAAGAGTCGCGGCGTGTCGTCAGTCCGTCAATGGCGTCGAGATCGGTGGGTCGACCAGTGGCGTCAAATCGTTTTTTTTTATTACTTGGCGTCGAGACGCTGCCGCGTCTCTTGATACGAATGCTCGAATCATACTGATTCGTATCAGTCATTCCACACTTATGTCTACACTTACAGATCCGCTCGTACCCAGTTGACCTTGCGTGTCGCGGTACCTTTGGCTATCACAACACCAAAATGGTATCAAACAGGTACCAAAACGTACCTTCGTACCTTTGGCTATCATAATAATCATTTTTCGTTATGTTTTCAAGAACAATGATTTCTATTCACTATTAAGTTGATATTATTTTCAAAAGTTTTTAAAAGATTTCTTTCCATCATTATTCTCATCTTTTTTTCCACTTCTTCATTATTTTTCTAAACGAAAGATCAACACAAAAAGTTTCTTTTAAAATTCAAATCCTTTCGAGCCCGAATAATTCAATAAATTTATATACACGTAGGTATATTCGGGGGAAAATCTCCTGGTAGGATGTTTCTGGGGAATGGAGAAAACGCGTATACCTGTGTGTGGCAACAGTGGAAGCTGTATGAGGATCAGTAGGTAGGAATATCGGGGAATGGCACGATGAAGTGAAAATTCACGCGTTAGGTGACGTCATAGCACGCGCCGACAGCCCGCCGCGAGGAAGGGCAGGTGAGAGAGAAAGAGAGAGAGAGAGAGAGAGAGAGAGAGAGAGAGAGAGAGAGAGAGAGAGAGAGAGGCAGCCATAAAACTACGAACGGATTATATCGAATATATGGGGCTTCGCATAAAAATATCCGGCTGTCAATCCTCTCTAGCTCGTCGGTTCTCCCCCATTTGGCCGTTATTCCTCGTCTGGTCGTTGTGATTCTTGATTCCTCCCCCGCACCCGCCACACCACGCCTCGCTCGTATCCAATGCAGCGTTTGCAACAGCATGCAACGTGGCGAGTGGCGCAAACCGAATTAGCGTGGCCACTGTGGAACGGGGCGTATCAAAGTTTCGACAGATATATCGCACTATTCTTTGCAGATACAGAAATTCCCAGACCCATTATCGAATCGGCATAAGCTTGAGGCCCAAAAAAGAGGTCGATTGTCAATTTTTTTTTCTGATGAAAGTATTGGAATGACGAGGTCGAAATTTCGCACCTAATTCGTTGTCAAGTTTGAGCTTTGCTTTTATTGGAAAAAGTGTTTAACAATGAAGTTATTATTATTTTAACAAAGTAATGTTCGGCAACTGGGGTGATTTTGAATGAATATAAAGAATGTACTTTCATTATAATATCAAACTTTTTGTCTGAAGAAATACTTTTTCGAATATTTAAAAATCACCAAAATGACGAGCTGTATTAAAAAGTCGTTTTTGACAAAAAATACAACATAAATTATTTGTTATAAATAAAGGGGCAAACGTATCGAAAAATCATATAGTCATCCGTGAGAAAATATTAAAAGCTACGCTTAGTCCAAATTTAGAGTGAATGGGACGGATAGATTTTGAGATACGACTTACACCGTTTCATAAAACGTTGTCTCGAGAAAAACGCAAAATCACAACGGGTAAATCGCAACGCGGCGGTTCGCTTGCTGTGCTGTGGGCGATGTGACCCTGCACAAAAATCATCCTAGCTCAGCCAATTTTTGTAATTTTTCTAAAATGTTTATGGCACAATCAAAGTTAATACCATAAGCTATAAACTTACGCAATGAAAAAAATCGTACTGTCAACATTTCAAGCTATGGAGACCCCTCAATAAACGAATCACCTTCCTTATTCTTATTTATTTATCCTTGTTTTTACTGAAAAATCTACCGCGAATAATAATAATAACATAATAGCAATAACAAACTCGAGTATTCTTTTGGAATATCTCGACCCTGGGAATCCACGCATGAGTGTTCGCGTTCCTTTCGGAGTAATCTCATTGAGCAACATTACGATGCACGCGAGAAGAAAAAACGGAAGAGTATAATCGATGGCGCAAAGGGTGCAGTGCGGATGGCGATTCGAGAACGATGAAATTAGAATAATTGAGACGTTTAATGCATTCGGTCACGTACTCGACGAATCCATCAAATACATACGTATAAGAATTATACTCTACATGTACACGTCTGAGTGAGTGTTTACATGCTTCGCTTTGTTCGCCATAAATATAGTGACTTTGGAGCTTCCTTGCAGTGCGGGGTCCCGTGGAGCAGCATCACGGACTGATCCTTGCCTGCAAAAACACCAGGGTCGTAGGAGAGAAAAAAAAGAGGGGGGGGGGAGCAAAGAACACCTACCGAGCAGCGCACCTGCATCTGTGTATCGTGTTTTCCACGGACCCTTACGTATATACGTTTCTTATAATATCTTCATATAGGAAAGTGCATTTTGAATACGTTATATCTATGTAATGTTGGCTACGAGCTTATCTGGCTAATTTGAGGACATTCTAGTAAAGGAACATTTACATCTTCATAAACAAGCCGATGATTTAGGGAACGAGATGGTCCTTGAAATTACGTTTATATAGACATCCGTACATTTATCTAAAGGTGATTTTGAAGACATTGGGTCTTAGGTACTTTAAAATATGGGGATAAATAAGCTACTATGCGGCAGTCTGCAAAGCGAATTCTCTCAAAATCATCTTTATCAATACATATATAGACGGACACATCCATTTATAGTTGCATTTATAGAAGCCGCGTGGAAAACACGATACACGAGTGCACCTATACATATAGTATATAAATGTAGAAGTACGGCAACCGAGCAATGCTCGTTTCGTCCTTGCATCGTTGAAGAGGATATTCCCGGGTGTACATAAACAACGCTTCCGAGTGGTACTGCAGGCCGCGCGCACGCTAATGACGAGATATTAAATAACGATAATGATCCCATCGTCGGGGGCCTTTTTACCGAGCTTGCAAACCCGATACTACCAACTAACGCGTACGTTGCGTTGTTAGCTTCTGTGCATGGTTGTGTGTACAAAACAAGATGTGTGTGTGTCTGCGAAGAAGCTGCGATTTTATGCAGCAGTTCAGTTCAACTATCTATATCGAAATATGGCGGACAAAGTGGCTCAATCGACGTCACGTCCCGATCCATAAATCCTCCCGGTTATTCTCGGTTTATACGTAGAAAACTTTTAACCAGTAAAAATGAACGTCAAGTAATAAAAAAAATCTCCTCAAACACAGTATGGCTTGTTTTTCCCTATGAGAACATTCTGATTTACCTTATAATTATTCTTTATGTTAATTCAAGTAATGGTTTTAATCTATTTTCTAAATAAATCAAATGTATAAGAAAAAGTAAGATAACATTTTTCAAGCTAGCCAAGCCAGTTTACCAGAAATATTGTACAGAAAATTGTTAAATCTTAGCAATAATATTTTTCCAAATATTTTATTTTACCAAATGACGGTGTAAAAACACATTACACTTGACAAATGTCATCAGATTTTTTTATCAGCGACGCGTTTTTGCGTGGCATCGATTCAAAGTTCAAAGTTGACAGATAGAATCCCATCTTAGTATATAAAGAGTACGCGGCGTGTTCGCCAGTGGGGTCGAAATTAGTGAGGTAAACATTTTTTTTAATTCTTCGGCGTCGAGACGCTGCTGCGTCTCTTGATATGCACGTCTCAAACATCGTGCCGTATACACAGAGCGATATCATATTTATACGAGAAATATCGAAGCAAGGGAGTCGCAACTCGCCAAATCACCTCACCGTCGACAAAACGTAATCGCGAAACGTTGCGAATTTCACAAACTTAATTGAGCGTGCAAACAATGAAGGAGCCTAGCGGCGAGAGAGAGAGAGTGAGAGAGAGCGCGCGGGGAAGAGGGACGACTGCGCAGCGAATAAAATACTTACCTGGACAGCAAGCAAGGAGCAATCGAGACTTCCTTTAGCGGCGGCAAAACTGCTTTTTTACATTCCCCTCGTAATAATTTCTTACCCCGGGATTATATGTCTATATATATGTAGTGTAATACTCTGCGGTGAAACTCAGATACGACAGACGCCCCGTTGGGCATCAAAGACGTGAGCGCGCGTGTCCCTCAGGAATGTCATCGCGACGATCGTGTTTCTCTCTCTCTCTCTCTCTCTCTCTCTCTCTCTCTCTCTCTTGCGCACTTTGTATTTCTCTTCCTCGCTGCCTCTTTTTCTCACTCTGTATTTCTATATACGCGTGTCTTTCATGCGAGAATGATTTGCCCCGGGATTTTCTCACGTCCTTTTGCGTGTAATCTCTTCTAAATCCAGTCGTACAGGCACCGGCTATGGTTAGCTTTGAAAAATGATAAACTTGGCGGTTCGTTAATAAAAAATGGTCATAAGAAATTCGTTAATACATCATCGTCATGATCGTGTGCGAAGAGTATTCAGTTTGCGAGAGTGTCGAACGGAAGAGAAATGAACGTGCGGAGAGAGAGAGAGATCCTGTTGAAGTTTGCATCGTTGGAATGTAACAAAAGTTTTCTTTCATATTTTTCATTTCCTTATTTTTATTATTATGCAAAATCTTTTTTCGCAAATTTATATTACAAATCTCTGGATATGCATCTTAAAAAATGGTTGTAGGATTTTCATAAGCAAATTCTGCAAAAAGAAAATAAAACAATTCGGAAATATTCATTTGCATTGGAATTCAACGATGTAAACCTCAATCTTGTAGAGAGAAAGAAAGGGGGGGGAGAGAGAGGAGAGAGAGAGAGAGAGAGAGAGAGAGAGAGAGAGAGAGAGAGAGAGAGAGAGAGAGAAAAGGTGTCATTACGCAGCATTGGAAATCAGCCGAATTATTATATACCTACACATCGTTTCCGACGTGACTCCCGATACTTTATGTCGTAACGTCCGCGCGATCGCCATGCCCGTAGAATTCGATGATCTGCCACTAATTTTACACGGGGCTTGCAACCATGCAGCTATCCCTCCTGGCTACCCGAGGCCTCGGGCTCTTTTCCGCTCGTTCCCGAATTCCGGACTCGCGCTCTCGCCTTTTTTTCAATAGGCACACAAGACCGGAATTTCCGTTGGAAACTCCGGTGCGAATTTCAACGTGTCATTGTATTTAACGAATACATATGAAACAACAGAATTACTCACTTCGTGAATAGCGCTCCAGAATAATTTGTCGCAAATTTATTCGGCTGTAATTATTGAATGGAAGCAGCGGTATATATTTCCTTCATCCTTTTATGCTTTATGCACTGGTTGTAATAACGCAAAGATTACTAGTATTTTAAAATTATTTGTTTATGACGGCAAAAGGTGAAAAACGCCAGAGGTCGAACCTACATAGAAAAATATATAAATAAATAAATATGTTTCATTCATGTTTATATTTCATTGGTCTATAAATTCATCTACGATTGGCACACTAAGCTATCATGAAGACGGTCCTCGAAGTGCAATGCCGTCAAATTCACCTTCCCCATATACTTGTATATACGTGTGTGTGTGTGTGTGTGTGTGTGTGTGTGTGTGTGTGTGTGTGTGTGTGTTTCTAGGGAGATAGGTGTGTTTATCTTTCGGATTTCAATAACTACACTTTTGTGCCTTAATACATGCTGCGCAAATCTATTTGAGGAAAGCAATTTAATTTGAAGGAAAGGTAAGATTATTGGAAAATCGTTTGAACATTTATTTGTATGTACATTAACTGATAATGTAACGTAATATCATTTAAAATATTAATAATTGAAGAAGTTACAAACAATCTCGTGAAGAAGCTTTGAACGTGAGGAGCTCAACAATGTACTTGATTTTGGCCACTCGGTCGGTCTTGAACAAAAAATCGAGTTTTTTTTTCTTAAAGTAGATAATATTGGTTAAGGCTTAACCAAACTTTTTTTTATTATCGGGTTGCAATCTTTAAGGGGTCCTCTCACTTTAAACGCTAAAAAGGCTATTTCCATGATTTTTTTTGATAGGTTTATATTATAGATATTGATATAAAAGTTCTTATACTTAATAAATACATTTTCGAAATGAATTTCAAGTTTTTTAATGTATTTATGTAACTTAAACGAACTTTAAACGCGTTTGTCTCGAAACAACGTTTTTCGACGGCTTGTTGATAAAATCTTCGAAACTACTGAACCGATCCTTATGAACTTTTAACCGCATATTCTTTACAACTATAGCTATAGCGCATATCAAGGATTTTAAAAATTTTTTATAGTAAACTATTTTTTTGCCAAAAACGGTGAAAAAAATACGTTTTTTGTTTTTTTTTTTCCTAGAAAAATGTCCGCCATTTTGTTATCTTTGCATATATAAAAAATCGTATAATATGCGCTATAGTCATTAACATATTGAATCTAAAACCGTTTGATTTTTTTTTTGTTTCGGATGTTCCATCTCCGCGATTCCATCAACAGCGCAGACCTATAATTTTTTAGGAAATTTTTTTAACTACCATTTTCGTCTATAAATAGGAAATTAAGTAAACAATTTTTTTAAATGTATTTCGAAAGTGTATTTATTGAGGGTAACAACTTTCATATCAATATCTATAATATAAACCTATCGAAAAAGTTCATAAAAATATCGTTCTTGAAGAATCGAAAGTGAGAAGAACCCTTAAAAAAATTGAATTTTTGTCCATTTTTCTCGGGAAAATTACATCATTATTGTTTATTAATAATGGAAAAAAATGTTAAGAAAAACGTCGGTCAAGGCTAAACTATTATTACCCTGAATAAATGAACAAAATTTCCAGTCAACCTGTTTATTAAAGTCGTGAATACCGTTTTGGAAAAGAAACATAGTTTTGATAAAAATAACGCGTTTGAAATGTTCCTGGTAGTTCTATCGTTGTAATCATGAGTTTATCTTGATTGCCATTCCTACACCATAAGTCGGGCCTTTCTCTTCAATTTGAGTTGCCTCAAGCGACGAACTATTGTTCGTCATTTTCATAGTAGCCTATCCCCTTAATGGAAATTAAAATGCCCATGATATTAAACAGTTTCCTACAGCCCTCATTCCCGTTGAAATACGGTGTAAGAATTTATCAGCAAAATTTGCTGGATGATTGAGCTGTGTATGATCATTGAGATACTATTGTCGGAACGTCCAGAACTCGACGTACTAGTGAGCACCAGTAGCTCTGAGCGATACTCGAGGCCACTGACAATCATCTGTCGGGTTTTCCCGGACTGTATTTTCCTGCTTCGTGCGCTTTCAACGGTGAGAAGAGTTGTTGTGCACAGGTGATGTGTGCATATGCAATGCGGAGTTAAGGGGGAGATCCCTTTATATCATAAAGATCAGCTTATGGCCAGAAATGAACTCAACATGGAAGCTAAAGGACTTCTTTATTGCCGTAAAATCGCAGATTAGTCGGTAGGTCATTCAGTTACAACATTTTCGAATCTTGATACTTTAAAACCGTTTTTCTGAAAACCATTTTTCCGTGAACCTCGTACAAGATAACTCAAAAACTATCGATCGTCTCCAAGGATTGCACACTTTTAAACAACTTAATTCCCGTCTATGTGACCCTCAAGCCCCGTGAAAATGATTTCAAAAAACGACTCTTGTATAAAAAATTACTATAGTACAAATTTCATGAAAAATATAACATTTTTTTTCAATCACGTACCATTTTCCGAGTTTTTACTATTCTTTGGATTTTAAAGGTTCATATAGAGCGCGTGGGTCTTCGGTATCGAAAACTTCTTGGCTCTGATGTCTCAGATCAATGTACCAGGCGCTAAGTTCGAACAACTCGGTCGGTAATCGTCTTTGACACAAGTGTCGTACACCCGGCATTTTTTAATACAAAAGAAGTTTGGAAAATTACAAGATGTAATAATATGTACCTAAGTTTTTATTATGCAGAATAAGTAGTCGCAATACAAAAAAATCTTGATAATCCGCTTATTTTCGGCTGTCTAAAGGGATCTTCCTCCTTAATTCGTATGACCTCGCTAACGCGCGCGCGACCGGAGAGATCCACGTGCATAAAACTTTTATGCCCTGCCGTAGCAACATTCTGCAATGACTATTTATTTTGTCGGCGAATGTCGTAATTATGGTAGACTCATAGTGGTATCGGCGGAAAAATTATTGCGCATTGGTGTTTCGAAACGTAACACGATTTTGGACTAATTTTCAAATGTGCGTTGGCATGTCTTTCAACTTCGCGATCAGACGAACAATTCGACCTTGGACAAGACTCGTGAGAATCGAGAGAAAATCTCGCCGGGAAATTCCCGGCAGCGTTTCGATCCAATATCGGTGGGTGCCAAATTGCTCGTCCTGAATGGAGCGCCGCTCTGTTTCCTCTCTCTCTCTCGCTCTTTCTTTCTTTCTCGCACATGCTGGTTTTCCTTCGACGTTCCTCGACGCAGGATATTTCCAACGTATATAACCCCCTCAGAATGTGTTAGTGCCCATTTCGTGGACTTTCGGTTCCATCCCACGGAGAAACAGCGAGCCCGAATGTAGTTTCAGCTCATCCTTCCGCGTAGGTTTTGGATATCTAACCTATATACATATAATCCGAAGGAAAAGAGTTGGAGTGCGAGGGAGAGAGAAAGAGCAAATCACGGGAGGGTTAGAAAGATAGGGTGAGTTTAGCAAGGGGTTACAAGACAAAATAAATACAATATTATGCAAACGGTCGTGGGGTCTGATCGCGAGAGGGCGTTCGCGACTCAAGGAAAGGGCGAGGAAAGAGCGGCAAAATGGAAGCACGGGGGATATGGCAAAGCCTCGGGAATCTCGGGAATCCCGAATAAATTGACACTAAACGGGGGAAGCGTCGCGTGGCCAAGCGAAGCTGAAGAGAAGAAAAAAAAGAACGAGAAAGTCTAGCGCGATGGTAGAACGAGCCAGTGGAAAACGTTGGAGCGACGCCACGATGAAAAGCTCGTCGGTGTGACGCGGAAAAAGAATGAACGAAAAGGAAGGTTGCCCCTCTTTTTTTTGTCTCGCGAATGCTGTGCGCCTCTATTGCGAGTTGAGAGCGTACACGTCTTATATCCAATATCACCTAACAGCTATTTCGTTTATACGCTCGAAACCCACGGGGTTTTCCTCCGGCACGCAAATACGATATTACCTATTTATCTGTGCTATGGATTACGTATCCGCGTGTATGGGGCTGGTGGGATCGACACGAACGACGTCATTGCTATTTTAGCCTGCTTTTCGAAAGCCCTTTCTTGAGGCTCTTGCCCCAATCACCCGAAAAAAAGAAACAACGCAATTACCCTCATCGTTGGCTAGACTTTTTTCGACACTTCTTCAGCGTGTCAGGCAGTACAGCGTGAAAAGCCTAGTTCCCTCGGCGAATGAAATCGTGAGCGTTATTCTGTTTTTTCTTCGAAGATAGAGACGTTGGACTCACTAGAGTTGGAAAAAGATCACGGTAGGGCCGGTTCGATGGCGAAAAGGAACGGAGGTGTGGTCTTGGCAAATCGCTTGGTGCTGGCGAAAGCACCAGCGCCATTTTCATTTTCAACCGTTACCCAGCACGGTTTATTATATAGCTACCCCCATCTTCCTCCTTCACACACACACAAACACAAACACACACACATGGCCGCATACATGCACGTACCAAAAGAGACGTGGTGTAGCCAAACTGCCACGCTTCCTGTCGGGTATGCGAACTAGTCGACGATGAGGAGGCAGAGAACAGGCCCCACGTGTGCACCAAAAGCATCGTCGCCCTGGCACTCTCGGGAATCGACGCTCGTTCTCCTCTCTTTCCTTGTCCACCATCATCGGCACCACTTTTCACTCTCTCAACATACGTATGCACTACTATATATGCGCGCATGTGTGTCTTTTTCATTCTCTATCCGTCCTACCACTTCTCTCTTCATCGTCCGAACGAATGCCTCGTAGAAAATTATACGCTCTAAATGGATAATTAAATAGCAGCGCCGAACTGACTGAAAGACTGACTGGCGATGATTGCCGGGTTCCGGTGCGAGCATAAGCCAGAGAATTGCTGCCTGGGGGCACACGTATGCACATACTCACACATACACGAACAGCCATACTCTGAGACATACGTATACTCGCTGGAAGCGAGAAACAGTCGCACGTTCCCCACTGCACGATATGTGTACACGTAATACTCGGAATTGTAACGAACACCTACACCCATTCGACGAGTATCCCAAAACTCACGGCTCGTGCAGTGTATGACGTAGGCTAACGCGGGATTTATAATTAGACCGATTCCCACAGTTATCGGGGTGGTAGAGCGCTCACCGAGCACCGGGAGGCAGTGAAAAGTCTAGTTTTGATTCGATACAATCATTTTTCGTAGGTCCTTGGTAAATAATGAATTTAGCATTTGTCATTGAACACATTTCCGATGAATGCCGAACTGCCAGGCTACTCGTCGAATACCAGCTACTCGTAGGCAATGCACGTTATCCGAACATTACAAAAGCGAGGATATCGGCCCGATTGACTTTTGACCAAGAGCTGGAAACGTGGGCCGTAAGGACCACCCCTTCTGTACTGTATCAAAGGAAATATCCAATCGCGTGCTAGGCACGAAATAATACACTCGACTTACCTTGTGGCGTCTTCGTGACTTTGAAGATAACGTCCTATCACCCAGGTCTTTCAATTCACATTTTATCGGACAGTAAGCTGCGATCTTTTGGCTACGCTCTCTCAATTCCCTCACTATCGAGAATATCTGAGTGAGAGTGAGAGACAAAGAGAGACAGGAGGACTCGCTATTTCGTACACAAGATTAGTCCAGCGCGATCCTCACGTTCAGAGAACCCTCCTCAAGTCGTTTCATTAGTGCGACACAATCGAGTGGTCGTGGCACTACATGTAACTTCGGAGGTATAGTAGCAGCATGTACAACCCCTCGCCACCTACATGCCCGGAGGGGTTGGCTCCTGATAAGCCAACAAGCGGGTAAGCTCACTCGCAGCCTGGACTAATCAATGAAATTGGGAGACAAAGCCGGTGGCGGCCAGTTAGAGACGTCAGGGTAGGTGAGGAGGAAAGCGACGGGGTCGGAGGTCAGTATGGCCGAGGTGTAGATCGAACAGCCTCGTCCGGACCACTCGACCTTAATCGGGAAAGACCAGCAATCGGCTATATCTACCGAAAGGTCATTCGATTCTGAAGAACTGTACCGAAATGAAAGGGGCGTTCGTTGATAGGTGCTACATGCTGTGAGAAGTAGACTAACCCACCGAACCCTTGAGTTAAGTAGATGTGGCGCCTCCTCACATCGAGGACTTTTTCTTATACCAACATTTCCCATTTTGTCGAAACTAACTAATGGCTCTTGGAAAACGCATTGTAGTCGTCTGGATAGTGAAAACGTTGGATCACATTTTTGCTACGCTGGCTCATCATCCTTCGCCGCTTGGTAAAACTTTCAATCTGAGCTAACTCTTACGCGTCAATCGTCAGATCCAAAGGGTATGCGCGTAACGCACGCAAGAACAGAGGCTGTGAAGCCTTAGCTACCGTCCACCCAGCTCGAAGTAATCTCAACATGTAGTAGTTGTAAGCCAGCAGGCATTCGCCATCGCAGCCGATCAGGGGTAGAGAGAGAGTCGCGTGATAATGACAGGTCTGGGTGTCACGGAGTGATTGAGGTGGTCGCGTCACAGAGACCCCGTTTCAACCACGCCCTGCCCAACAATCCGCACAGTTTGGTTCTACTGTTCCAGAGCCTGTGGAACAGCGAAATCCCGAGAATCCTGTCCTACCAACGTAATACCAATTCTGGTAGCCCGCCCGCATCGATTTCTCCGAAACACGATAGCACCTACGCTCCAATAGTGACACCGGGCGAGTTATCCTCTCCAGGATCAATGCTGTTTCGCTCACGTGAGAGCATTTCATCGTCAAGGGATCTGGAAGATTCTACGTACAATTATCAAATTTAGCGAATAGTCATGGACATTGCTCGATGCGAAGTATATCTACTGTCTTGGATCACCATAGAAGAGCTGTCCCTTTTTCATGATGGACCCTGATTATCTTAAGATCCGAAGATGATCTTCCTTCCGTTATACTCAACGATACACACACACACACTGTACACATGCTTGTTCGTCCTCACTTTTGCGCAATGAGTAAGCAGATTTTTGTCAGAAGATATAATTCCATGCGAGCTATGTCCACGACATACGGGACTCGCCTTGCTTTGCCACACCAAGTGTTAGACCAGACATGGTAGACACGAAAAAAGAGACGCTCTCAAAGAGGGACAAAGAGAGGACAGACATTCACAGCCCGCCCGCGGCATACCATCTTCGAGTTTGGCTTATCTGGCGTATCGGGTCGACCCTGCCAGTATAGCATGGTATGTGCTCTTCGTGGCCGTGTAGTTTTGAGCTTAAACGCTTTGAGAGACGCATACCTACTCGAATTCCATTGTATTTCCTCTACTGATTACATGTGCTAAGGTTGCACGACACGTGGCCACATCGTGGCCGTTTTTTCATTGTCGTCCGGACGAGCACAGACATGTATACGGGCATGTGGAGTCGGTTATAACTATGTGGGTAGGATCTTCAATCACGTGAGAAATCTCTAGCATGACATCGCTAACGGCATTGAAGTATTCGTCTCGTTCGTTTCACACTCTTCAACCGACTACGCTAGAATTCGGTTCCCATAATATAATTTCATTTCAAGGCACGAGCTATTTTCATCTTTTATAGCCGAAGAAACCTGGGGTATCAAATCCGGACATGTCCGATTATCTTCCCCGCGAATCCTTGGTGAAAACTGACAGTCGACCAAAAAGAAAAGAAGGCTCTCCATTATACATCCTGGCCCGGTTTTTCTCCCTGCTCGTTCTTGTCTGGCCGCCGATTCCTCTCTCAGCTTGAGTGACTGTAATAACGGCACATTAGAGGATTTTACGGCGAAAATTGAATAACCTCGAGCTAGTAACGAGGTTATTGGCCGTTCATGGAAATGCGGGCCTGCCTTTGCTACCGCTTCTCGTACTGCAACGATGCCTCAACCTCTCCGCAGAATCCAAGGGAACAGGCAACGTCGAAGAGCTGTATTCCACGGGCGGGAGAACAGATGGAATGAAGGTATTAGGGGTGAGTGACGCGCTGACGGCCCTCCTACTCACTGTTCTCATCCTCCTCTTCCTCAACATCCTATCATGTCCCTCATTCTCGTCGCCTTCGTCATATTGTCCTGGCTCGCCTCTTCCTTCCCAATCCGTTGCACACCATCTCAACCTGAAGCTTTCCTCCTCTTCCTCCAACGCTTCTTCCTCTTCACTGGAAACAGTTCTGTCCCATCAAATAGCGCGACCAAGCTAATCCCGTTGGGATCCGCTTGGCCGCGACAAGCGACGAATCGGCTGCTATTCTGTATCGAGTGAACTCTCTGTACGTGAGTCGCTAAGGTACCCGCAGCAGGTAACCGGAGGATTCACCGAAAGCCAGAGATCCGCCACTTTCTCAACCTCCTCTCCTCATTCTACGTATTCGTATCTTGACATGGAGTTCTGGACAACTTCGTCGCGTAGCCTCGCTCCCCCTGACCTCTGTATACTTGCTCTCTCCCTCTCTCTCTGTAGAAGGATCGAACGTAGAAGCGTGATGACGAGGCGCGATCTCCCGGTGCTAGGGATCTGCTCTGCTCCCACGCCCTCCCGAACGCCCCACTCGTTAGTCGGAGTCAGCAACTCGGTCGTCATCGACGTGTCATTCAGGACCGCACGAGAACACCACGTTTCTCTACCCTTCTCCGTCTCACACGACTGTTAACTCTCCCGCACGAGGCTTCTCTCTCATCCTGACATAGCCATTCTCTGATGCAGCATCAGCAGCCGTAGGACTTTGGTGCGACGAGTTCGATGGAACGAGGCACTGTACTATTACTGACAAATTGACAAGAGAAAATGCCGGCATGGGAGAAAATGAAATCACGATCGTTTTCACAGAGATTGGCAAAATAGACAGTCGGCGCCTCTTATTCTAGGCATCGAAAGTCAATAGTATTCCTAAGAAAAATAATATTCCACATTCGGAGAACGAAAAACGTACGAGTCCAAAAAAGGATGGGTTTAATGTGAACGTCGACGATGAGAACGTGAGATAGGTCGTGGATGGGGATAAGAAGAAATGGTGGAAACGTTAGTGCACCACGAAAGGGTCGTCTCAAGGCAATCGGCCTAAACTACGGACTCATTTACACACTTAGCCCCCTTCGAGTTTTCTCCCTGTTCTATTCCATCTTGCGTTTTACTCTCCTCTTTTGCCTTTCCGCCAACTCCTCCGCCTCGCAAAGACCCAAATGGTTTTCATATTGTCTTTTAACCGCTCATTTTCGTTTTATCGCTTGTTTGCCGGGGCTCCACATCTTTTCGATGCTACCACGGGACTGTTCGCCGTATTCCCCAGCGCTGTACCAACGCAGCCTGGAGGGCTAACCCTCTGTTCCGAATGGATTAATCCTCTATTCTTTGTTCGCTCGTATAACGCACACATATACATCCACGTTTGCATAGTTTGAAAAACCGTGAAACCCCTCGGTGCTTTGTGCTTTTCTGCTGGTCCTGAAGGTGTCTATTGCATAATTTAGGGCTGTAGAAACATCGAGATCGTTTTGCAAAGAGAACAGAGTGATTAACGCCCCGGAGAATTTTCTCCTGGAAGGATTCGTATGTTTAACGAATCGCTGGATAATATGTCGTCCCTAGGAAGAAAAAAGTAAACGTCAGCTGAATGAAGAAACAAAGAACTTACAAGACTCAAATTTCCCACCGCTCCCGTGTTTGATTCATTACTTATCGTCGCATAGAGAGTCAGGCTTCTCCCCTCCTGTACCACGGTGTATTCCACCATGACCAGATATATTTCCGTTGGGCGAGAGGGTGGAACACCCCTTCGGGTTTGCTGTAGAATAGACGCGTCGAGGCAGGAGTCTCAGCAGGACTGCTACCAGCACTTAAGACTATTGTTTTCTATGTAATTGGATAGCTCTTGCTCCCTCGCTCTCTCTTCTCTCCCTTCCCTCTTCTTGGTCTTCCTCTTTCCTTCGTCCCTTTCCTGCTGGTGGAGCAGCGTCTCACTCCCGCGCAGGATGGAGGGCCTTCCTCTTATCCCCTGGGCCACCAACCGACGGCCAACCTGGGGGAAAAGGAGCATCAGATCTGGATTGTATGCACACATACCTTGAAGACGGATCTTTAGTGGTGTGAATCAAAAGGGCTTACTGTAGTTTGCCCTATATATTGAATCCTTTGCATTATGCTCTTTTGCTAACCAGCAATCTGCAAAATATATGTATGAATACAGTTGGGTCAAGCGGAGGACGATGACATAGTCCCTTCCCTCTGCACCGGACATACGAGAAGCTTCGACAATTATCTTGATTGTTTTATGTATACGACAAGTACAGCAAGTTCTTCACACAAAGCCAAACCCCTAGTTTCTACGGGAAAGATACGGAGACAATATTCTCCAGATGGAGAAAGGGAGAGTGAGGGAGAGAAGGAGAGAGAGCGAGGGAGAGAGAGAGAGAGAGAGAGAGAGAGAGAGAGAGAGAGAGAGAGAGAGAGAGAGAGAGAGAGAGGGAGAAATGCCGCTGCATTCTACTAACTGAACATATATATGTGTATATACAGTTCACATTATTATAGTAGTAATATACGATAGGTCGGGCTGACGCGCGCCAGCACGAGCCAGGAAGCAGTCACGACGCGAGAGCTTTCGTCGTTCTCTCCTGCTCCTGGTTTCTCGTCGGTCGTTATACTTCCGGCAAACCGGTGTGTTTCAACACCGGAGAGTTCTCGTACACCTGCTTCCTCTTATTTACAACCTCTCATGGACACGGTGCGCCCCAACAACCTCGCACACGGAGCACACTTTCGATTATCGTCTAGCGAAGACACACAAACTCACGTGAATTCGGGGGAACCGTTGTCAGACACTTTACAACGTTATCGCAAGGCTCTCGTAGAGGTCCAAGGACGAGGTGGTCCAATGTGTCGGAGGGAAACTGTCGCAGTTTGTTCAAAGTATAATTCGCTCGATGAAATAGACTTATAGACGCTGGCAATATCCTTGAGAAATGACAGCGAGTCCTGACCGGGCATGAGCGTGATTGTGACTTCGTATTAAAAAGGTAGCTGTGCACCGTTGGCTATTGCGGCGTAGCCTGGCCGAGCAAAATGCTCTCAAAATGGTAATCAATTGTCGAGATAACGATCCTCCATGTTGAAGGGATCGAAAACAAATGTCTGCGCTGGTGACTAGCATTACGTAAAAAATGATAAAAAAACACTGACGGACGAAGTCGATAAGAAGTTGTATTATGCAATACGACAGGGGGACGCATGGTAATCAACGTGTCAACGTGTCTGAAATGAAACATGGCTCTTCACGGACTGTCTTTGCTATTAATTAAATCGTCATTGAGGGCAAACTGTGGGTTGTACTTTCCGAGTTACTCGACTGGACTGCGACAAAGTATCTCTCTTTACCATTGTACTTCGCTACTCCTCAGAAATTTGCGACAACAGCCAGAACTCCTCTTCTACCCAAAGTGGCAGATCATGATTGATCCAAACTGACCAGGAATCCAAACGGAAGCTTAAATAATGTCAAGCTGTACGTGATATTGAAAAATCATTGAAAATTAATCAAGCAAGCGAAGATCTTGCTCAACGGAGACCAAATAACCGCATAATCTTACCTTCATTAATTACGGCATCGCATCCCTTCGGTACGGCGCGTATACCACGCTGAAAATTCAAAAGATTTCGTCACAAAATTGCGGCAAACGTATTACGTTGCGTCCCAGGAATGTCCACGGTGTTCCCGAACAATAAACGGCCTCCGGCCCGATTTAATTAGGATAAGGATTGCGCCAGTGGGTTCGCTTGGTTCACTCGTACACAATGCCCGTTCTCGCGTGTGCCCATCCAAAACTTGGAAGAGCGAGGAGGAGTGAGAAAACGAAAAAGAGAAGAGCGGAGCAAAATGAAAATGGTAACCAGAGAGGAAGAGAGAGAGAGAAAGAGGGAGTACAGAGCAGAAGAGCTCTCCCGAGCATGGCTCACCTCCAAGAAACATGATCTACCGGGCCGCCGGGCTTGCGGGCTGTGGCCGCGCTACCGCGGTTTCCAAAAATACCGCACGGCTTCGACAAAAAGTACACGAACGTTCGGCTGCCCCACCTCCCCTCCTCCCGTCTCCCAGGAGCATATACGTAATCTAGTACACATGGATGAAACCAGAGAGACTCCAGGTGGGGGCAGAGAAATGTTGTTCGTCCGTGGGCTGGTCGGGTGAAGGGGGGTATGAGAGGAGGTCCGAGGGGATCGTAATACCCGAAGCACCATGTGCTAATTATGTAAAAATATGATGCGGTATGGGAACGTAGTTTCCGACGCTTTAATGTGGCCGACGATAGTTCCTCTCTCTGTCTATCCTTCTCTCTTCGTGTTCCTCTCAATCTCGTGACCATGCGCGGCCGCTACACCACCGACACCAAACGCTTATACGCGTAAACATAAACATATCGAGTGCTTGCGACCAAAAGGACGCGCACCTCCGTGTGTACCCCACAATAAAGCGTCGTGGATTATGACCTTTTTTGTTGTCGAACCGTACTTCATTCGTTTCGTAGCCGAACAACATCGCGTCGTAACGGCTTCCTGGTCGTGTTACCAGAAGCTTTTTTCTTCCGCTCTCCCTCCTCCCGAAAGCTGCCTCTTCATTCACATCGCGCTTCACGAGCACACCGGAATATTACCGAGAGGGCGAACGCGCCCGGCCGAATAAAAAAAGCGCCAGCGAGAGAGGGGAAATGGAGGGGAGGGGAATACGGTATGTTGTGGGACACGCTGAGGTCTTGTAGCTTTGCCGAAGAGTTTGCGTGATGTAGACGGGTTTGCAGCATCGATATACACACTCTAAAATAAGGTATGGATGGTATTTATAGACGTACAGCTCGCAATGGCGAATTTACGTGTGTGTGAAAGGACATCTCAAATCATCGGTTTAGGGAACAAGCCGGTCTTGGAAATGACCTTTATACAACTACGCTTACTTTTATCCAAAGCTGATATCGAAGGCATTGGAATTTACACGAAATTTAATATCGGGACATTGTGGTATGTGGTATGAGGACGGTCCTGAAAGTCGAATATACTTAGAATGATCTCTCCCCATCCATACGATGAACGAATATGTTCTGCTTCGAATAAAAGGCCGTAATCCAGGGTTCTTCAAGGCCTCGTATCATGTGACTTACGCCTCTTCGTCTGTTGCGCAATGATTCACGTATCTCCTAGTATCGACTCGGGTATGATGGAGTTTCGACCTCTGATGCGGTGCATTCGTGCGTTTCGAAAGGATCGCTGGCTATTTCCATCGCGTGTCTCGCGTAGACGCTATCGAGAGAGGAATAGGGAGAGAGAGAATGAGGGAGAGGCTGTATCGATGCTATCTCATCCACGAGTGCATTTCCTCGGACTTTGTGTATTAGAAACTACCGTCTCAATCCTTTTTCTCCTATTTTACGTCTCTCGTGGTCTCGTCTCATATAATGTGGATGAAACAGGTATAAATGTACACTTGCGTGTGTTTATGTGTACTCGCAAGGGATGACAAGTCGGGTAGAAAGTCTCGCTGGCTAGCGTTGCAGAAAATGTGTACGCGTGTGTATAGACGTCGAAGACGTCGAGTCAGAGAGACGCAAAGAATTTTCACTAGTGTGGATCTCGCGTCCTTCTGCTTCAAGGGCATGAATATATGTATATCAAAGATGAAACGGTCGTGTACGGTAACCGCAACGCATCTGCGCCGATGCACCTCGTGATAAAACCCTTGCAGAAGAGAGAGCGAGAGAGAGAAAGACAGAGAGAGAGAGAGAGAGAGAGAGAGAGAGAGAGAGAGAGAGAGAGAGAGAGAGAGAGAGAGAGAGAGGCAAGAGCGACGGAGAGAAGACGGCGCATCGGGCACTTCGGTCCTTGTATCTCCTACTATCAAGTAGATTTTTTTTTTCGAAGAACACTTTTTTGCCCCTCTTTTTTACTACCTCGTGCTGCAGTAAATAATATTTCGCAGGTGCGCGCTGGGGATTCTGCGAGGTTGTAACGCTTCGGAACTACATCGCTATTCGCTCTTTCCAACATAAGCGAACATCTAGCTACATGTATTTACACATCTATACGTATCGTATCGATAAATACCGTTTCCTTCCCAACGCACATGCACATTTGGCAATTCATTCCTAGTCGTTTTTTTCAACTCGTAGAATCGAGAGACGGAGCCGATACGCCTTGCCGCATTTATATAGAAATTCGTCGAAAAAATGTATCATCTCTCTTGCTGACATATGTTATCTTTTCTGTCCTTTCAGCATCCTTATCCGTCGGAAGATCAGAAAAAACAGCTGGCACAGGACACGGGGCTGACGATCCTTCAAGTCAACAATTGGTGAGTGCGCTCGTATAATTTTTTTCTTCTTATTTGTATGCGAGTTTTTGTTCACCGATTACTTTGCGAGCCTTATCTACGCAGGGCATCACGAAGTAGTCGTGTCGGTCCTCGGGAATGTATAACGGCGTTTCGGGGCTCGCCAGAAAATCGTTGCCGATCTCTCACACGTCAATTAATTATGTAGCCGCACTCGCGCATACCGTATATCGCGATACCTTCGATATTTTTCTCTCGCCTGCGCTGTCTTTCTCGTCTTTCCTTAGTCTTGTCGAGGCACGCCAGTTTCAGATAGGAAACGTGTAAACATTGCTGTAGAGACGGCGAGGACTGCGGTTGAGGAGAAGACGGAGAGAGTGAAGAGAGAACGAGAGAGTCCAGATATGCAGGAAAAAAGATAGAGGAAGAACGCGAAAGAGAGAAACGAACAAGTGCAAAGGAGAGAGCGCCATCATGTACCAACTCACCGTACTTTATGCCTCGCTAATCTCCCGATGCTGAAGTGCCACATCGTGTTATACGTACTAGAACGCTATTATGTAGCGACTTTACGATTTTCGGTATCTGTATCGGGGACCTCGTATGCGCCCGCTCCTGAGAGCACACGACGAAAGGTGCGCCGCCCTCGTTCTCAAGATAATCGCATGTGTAATATGCGCGATGTATTCATATAGTGGTAGGAGAGCAGAATGTGCGGACAAGTGGATACGTTTATTGGCCTCCGAAAAAGAACGCGGTCGATAAAATTATACTTCGCCGAATCGGCTGCTAATTTTCGTTACAGTAGTGTACTTCAACAGGAACATTGTCTACTTGTTCCCATAAAGAAGAATCACCGCCCCACAAAACAACAAAATATACTGACAGGGTGATGTACTTCTTTATATTGATTTTAGTGTTTCTTCGTATGCCGTTGCTGCACAGCCTTCGGCTCAGTAGTCGCCCGGTGAACCAATGTACGGCCTATCCATCCAAATATTGGCTCAGGCCATCAACGGTTAACATGGGGGATTTTTTCGGAAAATACTCTTCATATTTCCAACCTTCTGGAATGGCTGAAAAAATTTAATATCGAAGACCTTTTTACCATTAACAACGCGGAGGCTTTACATACCAGAATATTCTCGGTATAAAGCGGCCCGGATTAAATGAAAAGTCTTCGAACATCTTTGGGGCCTCGGGGTTCCTTGATGGTGGGTTCGGATGATATTATCCTTGGAAAACGCGTGTGACTAATTCCTTGCTCGAATCCGGCTTTATACTCTCTCTCTTCGCCTCTCTCTCTCTCTCTCTCTCTCTCTCTCTCTTTCCGTGTCTCTCGAGGCAAGATAGCGAAGGGGTTAAAACGAGAGCTGAGCGACAACGACGATGACGACGAAGACACGACAGTGAAGCCTGAAGAGCAGAGGGACTGAGAATTTCTCAGAGGGCGTCTTCGTCAAGGAGCTTAAGAGAGGCGTATCGGGGCTTCGGTGTCGCCACGAGGGGACCTCAGAGTCTCTCTCTTTCTCTCTCTTCGTTGTCGTTCTCCAACTCCTCTTCGATGTCATCGTTGTCGTCCTACCCGCCGTCTCGTACGCAACCGACAAAAGGAGCACGAGCCTACAAACTGTGATCCGTTAGGGCTTTCCCCGTCGCACCGCAGTCCTGATGGATGCTTTCGCTTGCCACCTGCTACAACGAGGGAATTATGTCGCTCTACTGAATACGCGCTCAAGAAAGAAAGAAGAGAGAGAAAAAAGAGAAGAGAAAAGAGAGAGAGAGAGAGAGAGAGAGAGAGAGAGAGAGAGAGAGAGAGAGAGAGTAGTCAGACTTTTGCGAGTAGTTGGCGGGTGATCGGATGCCACGAAAATCAGCACCGATGAGGATCGCTGGGCAACTCCGGTGATGTTGCATTAAGCAGCGTTGGTCTGATCCAATAATCGTATGGGTGACTACTTAGCCCAGTACTGCCCATATTACTCTCTGAAACGCAGTAAACAAATAGCTACCTGTGTTGGCACAGGTTCTCCACTGTGTTTCTGTCTCTTTGTGCAAATGCGACACGGTAGTGCGTTAGGAAACGAGTGGCTGTGGGCAACACGCTAAGGAGGTCTTTCAAGAAGTGAAAATAGTGGAGTAAGAAGTGCAGTATACCAAGAGGAAGGGTTGGGATCGTAAAGGCCTGGAAAGGTATACGAAGGAACATTGAAAAAATACAGTCGATCTGGATGTCGGCGATACAGAAGCGCCGATCTTTGGTTTTTTTCATTCAGATAGGGATAGCGAGGGGGGGAGGTGAAGAATCAATTTAAATAGTCTTTGACGTTTAACGGACTTCATATTTTATCCACACGGCGATATATATATAGTATTTTTTTTTCTTACTTCAGTCTCTCTTCTAGCTGCCTGGAATTTCTGTCTTTCGAAGTTGATTTTCCCCGGGGAGCGGAAACGAAAATTCTATGTTTAGAAAGAGACGGGCGTTTGAAATAATTCCGCATGACGTTGGTCTTTACGGGTACGCGTTAGCATAACTCGAAGTTCGAGGGTGAGAAAGAAAGAAAGAGAGAGAGAGAGAGAGAGAGAGAGAGAGAGAGAGAGAGAGAGAGAGAGAGAGAGAGGCGGTGGGGAGAGAAAGAGACAGACAGACAGACACACGAAGACAAGCAGAGAGCCAAAAGAGAGGGAAAGGAAAAAAACAGACAGAGACAGAGAAATCACCATATATAAAGTACATACGTAGTGTATGCAAGTTTAGCGCAGCGCCCCCGTCGACAGTTCCAGTGAATCAAATGCGATAGCACGTAATAGTGGCGTGAGTGGATTCGCGCTTCATTCTACATAGGACGGCACTATCTCTCTCTCTCTCTCTCTCTCTCTCTCTCTCTCTCTCTCTCTCTCTCTCTCTCTCTCTCTCTCTCTCTCTCTCTCCCCTCTCTCTCTATCCTTTTCGTATCTTGAGAGGCTTTTCGCAAAGATTTTTGCGCGGGATATAAAACGCCAAATGAACGGCCGGAGACACTTACATAGGATACGGAACGAGCCGGGCCTCGAGCGTATATACCGAAAAACATCGTGCGAGATATGTCTTGCGCGCGCGCTATCGTCACACGAATTTCGCGCGAACGTCTCCCTTTCTTAACTCGGGAATTTCGCTCCCTCCCACTTATAAATAAAATCGTACGTGAGCCTGTGTATATTACACGCGTTATTATTATTATTGTTGTATGGAGGATACAAGTGTACGTGCACAGAGATGCGGTAAATTTCAACTCGACTCGCTTTCACAGCTTCGCGAGAGTTTACAGTACGAGGCCCAAATCGATGCAAGCCCAGAAATTCGCGCGCGTTTTTTCGTATGCGCGTTCTCTTTTCATTGATTTTTTTCAATAATTTTCATTTCTTCTCGCACTCGTCTCAAGTTCGTTGACCAAGAAAATTCACCTCACTCTTCTCTAGCTCGGTTCCAACGGTAACGCTTTCCATTATATGGAAAAATGTTTCGAAGGTGGGGCCGAAATCAAGTTTAACGGGAAGTTTATATATGGACTTCGGGAAATTGCTTTTCTTTGGAAAATAAATACTTTTGGATATGAGTCTCAACGAATTTTATTCTTTCCTCAATGGAGAGTAAACACCAATTTTATTTATTTGAAAAAATCCAAAATGGCGGCTCCAGCTCCTGTGCACCATGCACGGCGTCTTTTGGTCCGCGCGGGGCGCTTCACAGCCTTGCCGATTCATTTAAAACAAAAACGGGTAAAATATTATTAAACTAGACTGAGTTTGGAGGGCCTTAACTTTTTTTGTTTTCTGAAAAACCTTAGGACAACAAAATGGCAGCCGTTTGAAAAAAAAATCTTAATTTTTGTGCCCTGTTTTTTGCTTCAACGGACGAAAAAAAAAATCTGGATCAATTTTTGACAAATATCGCCTCCTGATAGCCCCGCAAATTGAATTTCCTTTCAATGGCGCAGAAATTCATGTGAATCCGTTCATCCGGTGAAGCTGAAAATGGCACTTTCCAGAAAAAAGCATTTAAAGTTTAACATTATAAAAAATCGTCTCCAAGGTTTGTTTTTGACAACCCAAACAAACAAACCTACGTGTTGTTAAGACTTCAGGGATGCAAATTATGTAAAAAAAATCGAATTTTTCATCGTCATGAACCGTAACCTATCCTTAAGGAGAGGGCTGCTCCCATTCCGCGTGTTAACGCACCTCGAGGGATTCGTGATCTTTGGCCACGCTCACGCGCTCATTTAGCTTCTCACTACGTTCAACGATTACCGCTGCGCGTATATCACTTTGTTCATCTCGGTTTTGCCAGACGTTCACCACAGCTACAGGTGGTGATTTTTTTCTTTTGCCTCAAGGTTCCAAACGAAGGCATATATATTAGGGTGATTCGTTTCAGGATAACTTTTTTTTTGACCCATCGTGCGCGAAAACCTTTAGTTGGTACCCAAAAACGAACTTTCGTGAAAGAGGGGTGTTGTCAAAAAATATTTAGAGGTCGCGAATCAAAATTGTAGGTTTCCCATTTTATTAACATTGAAAAAAATGTTTTTCTCATTATTAGTGTTACCATTCCGCGAATTTTGATGTCGCGATATTTTCCAAGTGGGTTGTCATAGGAAATATGATACTTTACAATAAAATTCATTGAGCCATGTCCGTAAATCCAACCGTTTCAGCGGTATCATTATTTCAAGGGAATATTGTATGAAAATATATATTCAAACGGCTGTAATGCCTAAGCTATTAGATATATCGAAAAAAATTCAAATGAGAACTATGTAGAGAAAGTAATTTGCTACAAAATAGTCTTATAAGCCGAGCCCGTAAATTGAACTCTTTCTCAGCTATAGGTGGATGAAGTAAAATAAATAGATTTTTTTTGTTAAAAAAAATATTCATTTTACTATATTTCTATTATCTATATTTTCTATATTTCTATTTACTATATTTCTATTACTATATTATCTATTTATAAATAGATTTTTTTTAAACAAAAGAAAAATCTATTTATTTTACTTCATCCACCTATAGCTGAGAAAGAGTTGAATTTACGGGCTCGGTTTATAAGACTTTTTTGTAGAAATTTACTTTCTCTTCAAAGTTCTCGTCTGAATTTTTTGTCGATATATCTAATAGCTTAGGCGTTACAGCCGTTTGAATAGATATTTTCGCACAATATTCACTTGAAATAATGATACCGCTGAAACGGTTGAATTTACGGCCATGGCTCAATGCACTTTATTGTGGAGTATCATATTTCCGTTGACAACCCACTTTGAAAATATCGCGATATCAAAATTCGCGGAATGGTAACACTAACAATGAGAAAAACTTTTTTTTCAATGTTAATCAAATGGGCAACCTTCAATTTTGATTCGCGACCTCTAAATATTTTTTGACAACACCCCCCTTTCACGAAAGTTCGTTTTTGGGTACCAACTAGAGGTTTTCGGGCACGATGGGTCAAAAAAAAAGTTGCCCTGAAACGAATCACCCTAATGAATATACAGGGTGAGGCACATAAAGTGTTACAGAGCAATAGCACTCTAACTATTGATCATATCCAAAAAGGTTTTATACAAAAGTTATAGTGTTCGAGCAGGCCGTCATACTGGACCACCCTTTTTTCATCGGTGGAGGCGCTGAAGCCACGTCAAGGTCAACTCTACTTTTTAAACTGGAATGGTATATTTTTTTTCAACCATCTTGTGGAGCACTTCAAGCCGCATAAAAAACATTAGGGGGTCAAAGTCGTTCAAGGTCATTCACCGTCACCTATTAAAATGAAATACGAATCTAAAGATCTCGGGTCACTACCAAATATTTGGTAGTGATCCGAGATATTTAGATTTGTATAATCGATACTGACCTTGAATGACCTTGAACGACTTTGACACCCGTTTTTATGCGGCTTGAGGTGATCCACAAGACGGTTGAAAAAAAATGTGCCATTCCATTTTAAAAAGTGGAGTTGACCTTGACGTAGCTTTAGCGCCTCCACCGATAAAAAATAGGATGGTCCAGTATGACGGCCTTCTCGAATACTGAACCTTTTGTCTGAAACATTTTTGGATATGATCAATAGTTTGAGTGCTATTACTCTGTAATACTTTATGTGCCTCACCCTGTATACAGGGTGGATCAATAACTATTAGCACCTTGGATATCTTCGAAACTATAAGATTCACAGAAATATTTGCCAAAATGAAATTGCACAGGACGAAAGGGGCCATCCGATAGCGATAATAGTTTTTTTTGCTGGTGGAGGTACTTCGGACATTTGAAGGTCAACTCCATTTTTTAAATGGATCGGTATGTTTTTTTTCTGTACCATGAAAGTGGAGCTTAAAACGCGTTCAACGACTTATAATATAAGGTCATGGAAGGTCATAGAAAGTCCATTTTAAAAAAATGGAGTTGACCTTCAAATGTCCGAAGTAGCTCCACCTGAAAAAAAAACTATTATCGCTATCGCATGGCCCCTTTCGTACTGTGCACTTTGATTTCAGCAAACATTTCTGTGAACCTTATAGTTTCGAAGATATCAAGGTGCTAATAGTTATTGATCCACCCTGTATATCAATCAATCAATCAATCACAGCTAAATAACCGCCGTAATAGCATCGTAATAAGGTTGAAAGTAGGAAATTATAGAGGCTTATCGGATTTAACAGTATCAACATTTAAACGGTAGTTAATGCCATAAGATGGTTAAAAATCTCATCAAACGAGGCATAGTGGATCGCTGATTAATGTCAGTAAATATGGAAACATGCAATTCGGCAAAAGTTATCATTTCTTTTCACATAACTATAGGGGGAGCTCCTGTACCTTGACACCCTATGTACCTAGAGCCACGAAACTTTTTTAAAAATGTTCCCGCCCTTTTTACGGATGTTTGTTTATGGTGACGTTTTGAGAAGGCAAATCAACATAAAGTTAGTCGCAGACCGTCACTCCTTGGCGTTTGGACATGAGACGATTTTGACATTTTAGGCTTCGAAAAGTGAGATTTTTTTCCTTCTTCATAACGTGCCTCATAAGCTACATAATTTTTCATAATTTGTTGCTTTAGGCAGGCACTTTACTAGCGTTTAATACGTGTTCGGCAAATTTAAGCTGAACACAACCTCGATATTTTTATGCGTGAGCAAACATCAACAGGTGGGGGTGTTGTACCTTGATCCTGGCAACCCCGTTGTACCTTAATCGTAGTCAAGGTATAGCACATATCTTTAGAGATTATTTTCTGATCGGCTTGTACAGATATTTGGGATTTCGTGATAATGCTTTAGTTTTTGCACGAAACGAGGGAAACCTTAACGCATGTTCGTATTTTGTGTCCCTTTAAACATGACAGAATCATTGAATTTGTTCTAGGTGGCCAAAAAAAATATTTGAACTTATATCATTAATCAGATATTGAAGGGAAAATAAAAAGCTTAAAAAAACAAATTCTAACAGGGAATTCTATTCTGCTCCTAAAATGAACACATATTGGGAGCTTCCCTATGGAGTAAAAAACTTCTAAGAACAATAATTAGTTAAAGAGAAGAATAAAACAGCATAATTTGATTATAAAGTTCCTAATTTAGATTTTAAGAAAAAAGGTATTAGTTTTCTATTGTTTGAACTTAGAAACGAAAGAAGTTAGAAAAAACGTGAATTCGGTGAATATTTGGTCGCCAAAAGACAGATATCAGTTCTTACATAAGATTGAATAAAGTTACCATAAAAATCATAAACTTAAAAAACGTAAATAACATTGAAATTTGTCGAAAAATTGCCTTTTATTTGACTGGATTTTCACTGTGATCAAGGTACAACATATGCGGATCAAGGTACATCAGCAATGTTGTACCTTGATCAACATACCACTTTTTTATTGCGTAAAAGACTATTGAAAAATTTGTCTATGGTTTTGTGTAATTTATATTATAAGCCCTAATAGTTGCCCTTTACGATACAATTTATTTCATCAGTATATTTATCATATTTTCAGTTTTATATATTATTGAACACAAAATGTATCAAGGCGTAGGCAGCTTGCCCTACGGCCTCGAATTGTTTTTTTTTTCTCGATCAATCCGAATGAATTCTTGCGAGTATAATTTCTCCCCTGCAAACATAAAAAATCTTACCAAACGGCGAACAATCGAAGCAGCCAACTTATCAATGACTGTAAATATATATTTTCAGAACATACCACCACAGGTATGATTATAAAGTCTGGAAGCTTTTCAGTGAGTTACAAAACATGGTACTGGGAGTGGAAGGAGCCACGTATGTCGTTGCTCCGGCGATGATATTCTTCGCTAGCGGAAGTCCAAACTCCTGAACAGGTGATCTGGAGCAAAAAAATCAAACATATTTTGACCTTGCACAATATTGTGTATAAGTCGAACTAAAATCAAGATTTTTTTTCTTTAATAGTGAGTCATCGAAGGGGAAATTTAGTTTTTTACCATAAATGTTTGCAGTTTTTTGTTCATAAAATAAAAACGTTTGAATATCTTTGGATAATTCTAGTTCAACTAATAAAAACGTTTGTCCTAAACGTGCCTGCCAAATTTCGTAACAATTGCTCATCTAGGGCGTGTACGAGCACTTCCGCAAACTTGAAAAACGTGTTAGGCGCATGCCACACAGAAGAGACGTCGGGCGTGGACGAGGCGAGGACGCGGCGCGGACGCAATTTTACAAATTATATAGAAAAGACGAGGCGCGGGTGGAGACAGGGCGCGGACGCGGCTAGAGACGGTTGGTTTTGACCTTCGACTCTCTGATTTGACTATACATGTCTTCCTCAGAAGACAAAGATGCACTAGCAGTGGTACAACTTGCGGAGGGCTAGACGTTACTGGTTACATCCGGTATGGCAAAAAACCGAAGATAACATACTTTTTAAAATAATGGAGGATCTACATTATTATCCAGACGGTTCTGTAGAGGTGTATAGGATGTCTCCACCATGTATTAAGGGAGGACACCACTGTAACTGCCCATGTTCGACCGTTTTTTGATTTTAAAGAAAGGAATAAAATACATAGTCAAACGAACTTTTAGGCTATATTAGGTATATATTGAAGTATGTACAAAAATGTATTTGTCAAAAGAATACAAAACGGCGGCGCACGAGTCGCTATAGCACTACTTTTCTTAGCCAACCCTCTCCACGGCTCGCAGTAGAACTGTCGTAAATTTAATCCTGGAACTAAGAGTGAAAATGTTCGTTAATTATATTAGTTTTAGCAGTCAAGTACGGGTAGAAATTAAAAAATAATTTTAGAAAATATAGAGATAAATTTGAAAAAAAAGTTCGTTTTTTCGTCCATAATTTTCATATAAAAAGTGATATATTTTGCACAATTTTCATTTAATCGAAAAAAGCACCCGCGTAGAAATTTCGATGGGGCCCAGATGAGGGCCCGATCAGGTTGCCAGACTGCCCTGGTAGGGCACTAATAAGGCAGCCTGAAAGGGCCCTACTAGGAAATGTAACGTTGTGTCACATATGGGCCTGATCTGGTTGCCTGATGAAGCCCCTATCAGGTTGCCTGATCAGAAAGAAATACATATAATATTTTAAACAACCAAAATGGAATGAACCACTTAATTTAGAGTTCCACTACAATGATTTTGTATCATAATTCGTCATTCCCTGGCCTGCTGAAACATTTTTGTTCGAAGAAAATATTTCGCCTATATGGGAATCGAACCTTGTACCTTCCTATCCAAAGCTAGGCACGTTGCCCCTATGCTACCGAGTGCTTGTAACATCAAGAAATTTCTACTCGGGCACTCGCTCTTGACTGTTAAACCAATCTGAGAAGCTACAGTTCAGATTTCAATTCGATTTTACGAAAATTGTTCGAGTTCTGCTACGTGCCGATTTCAAAAACATGATTTTGAGAAAAACGTGTTTGAAGTTTCAGTTGAACGATAGATGCTACAGCTCGTGATTTTTTTCCATAATCTAATGCCACCTATTGGCAGAAAATAAAACTATTTTTATTTGGTAACTTTTTCCTCAAAGATAATAGCCCTATATTTTTGAAGGTTTAAATAGTTTTTTAAAAGTGTTTCCAAAAAAAACGATTTTTCGAAATTTTACTGTGGGTCCTCCTTACGCGTGCTTCTGCGCCCTGCTGCAGCCCCGTTGCGCCGGGCCCAGTCCGTGCCTCGTCGCTTATATGTGTTTTGCAATAGGGTACAGACGGAGAAACGTCGTGCCCGCGCCCCGTCGCTTCTGTATATTTTGTATTCCGACGTTTCTATGCATTTTGTACGGACGTACAATAGAAGGGCGCCGCGTCTTCGCCTCGTCCTTGTCCGACGTCTCTACTGCGTGGCTTGGGCCTTTAAAAAAACGTGTTTAAAATTAAACTAAAGTTTATGTACGAATAAACTGAAAAGTTTCATACCTACACCTAATCTACTATGCCAGGACCTTCCTCTTCTTTCCGATACAGCAAAATCAAATCGACTCAACAAAGTAGAAACCTCCCTTAAGTCTGATCGTAGTCGATTCCAAACAATACCCAAGAATGTCGTGTCCAAATTTGAAAAACATCTGTCAATCCGTTCTCGAGATATCGTGGGCGCCGTTTTTGGAAATCGTGTCTCACAAAAAAAAAACAACCCGTTCAATCCTCTCGAGGATATTTCCCAAAAACGTAACGCGACGCATGGTCTTGCGCTATTTTTCCTCACGAAGGTCGTCCCTCGCGCAGAAGGAAATTACATTCATGACCGAATTATAATTCACTCATTCATCCTCGCGAGGTATTCTAATTAGCGAGACTGTTTCTAAGTCGGCGCTAGAGAAATGAACGTGCCTACGCGCATCTCTCCGCGATACCGGATATAGATACGGGAACTCCGAAGCTGCAGGAGGTAGCCACGCATATATACGTATGTTACATATATGTGCATGTATATGCACTATGTGCGGGTTGCAAGGTGTATCCTGCGCATAGGCGGTGGTACACATCGAGTGCTCGCCAGCACAAGGACGCATTATTTCACTCGTCAAATGGGTCGGTCGAGCCCTTTTGGGCTTTAGCAGTACGCGGCAATGTGCACGCGGTAGTAGTAACAGGACGTTTCGGGTGCCGAGATCCGCGACGCCGCATAGCCACACACGCTCTAATTACATTACGGAAACATGAGAGTTTCCACGCTGCAAATAATTCAACTAGAGAGAGTTTCTATCTACCCTCGAAACCCTGTCTCCCGCCCGGTGTACATATTCGCTCATCCCTTCTCCCTACGGCTGCACCAGATCCGGAGTGTATTCTGTTTTCGTAGAAATTTTACCATTCTCGTGTACGGGCCGTAGTGCTTGACGGGCCCACAATTTTGTCGACGTTCTCTTATTGATGTGATCCATGCGAAATTAATTGCGATTTTGCATCGTTGACCATCATTGATGCAAACAATTACCTGTAATAATTGCAACCTTTTATCGAATTTTGACATTTACAGGGGTTTTTTCGCAATTCATTTTACTTCGAAATTATTCCTCCCTACTGTGCGTAACTATGTGATGAACGCATGTGCATACATTATACGGAGAATAGGAGGAATAGCGAGAGAAGCGTCTGTTGGAGCCACTGCGAGATATAGAAACAACGAGTATACACGTCCTCGAGTATGAGATCGTCGGCTCCTTAGGCGCCCTGGTTCCGGCGCTCGGTTCTCTAATTCTCGAGCTTTCCATCCCTCCTTTCTCTCTCACCCTCCATATCCGTATCTCAGTTAAACTTTGTGCTTTCTACCGACTTCCCCCCCTCACCATCTCTCTCTCTCTCTCTCTCTCTCTCTCTCTCTCTCTCTCTCTCTCTCTCTCTCTCTCTCTCTCTCTCTCTCTCTCTCTCTCTCGCTCTCGCTCTTGCTCTTGCTTTCCCCGCCACGTTCGCCCACAATTTTCCGTCACATATATCAGCCCGGACAGTAGTTAGAACCGTTGCCAGCTTGTTACCCCAGCGACGTTCTACAGCAGTGCTGTTGCTCCTTTTCCCATATATATATATATATATACATAGATTGGTATATGCCACTTGGTATGGCCGTTATATATATATACGTACGTGACTGCACGTGCAGTCTCGTGTTTATCCCGGAAAATGCGCCAGCAAGAGTATAGCGGTATTAAATAAATACATACACATATTCGTGCTTATCCGAAAGTCCCTCGAATGTAATCAATTTTGAAGTTATCCAAAATACCGTACGAAAGTGCGCTGCATTCGTAGATACAACTAATCTTGGACGGAACGCGTAATTTTTTCGTGGATTAAATTCAGTGAAATTTAGTACGTCAAAGAACGACGAAAGGGTTTTCTCGGTATAATTTATAGACATCTATATTAGCGAGAAAACCTTACTATCCTACAAAGGCTTATACCTAGTCGACATTATTTTAAATATCAATTTTTGGTTTTCGGCGCTTTCGTAGAATATAACATTTCAAAAATATTCCCTGAAAATTTCAATTCGACCCGTTCAAAATTGAGGGAGTTACGGAAGTTTATAGGTGATCTTGAGAGGAAAAGCAGTGCTTGAACGAAGCATTTCTTTTTCGAATCAAAGCTTTTTTTTAATCAACGAAAATAGAGTACTTTTTTCACCAAAAATCGATACTTTCACTTTGGACTGCGGGCATTTCTTAAAAAATCAACAATTCATCAAATCCTTTGTGCGAGCGCAAGATAAATTCATGCAAAAACTGAATGAGTTCGTTTTTTTTTATTTCGGATGATTTTTTTCCGAACAACAGTAGTCGCTGCGAAGAACGTTTTTCGAACAGTAGTCTGTACAATCCATTGTATCTACCACATTTACAATTATTTTTCAATACGAAAATTGCAAAATATTCTCAAAACCATACTCTTTAATGTAGAAAGAACCAAATTCGAATTCATACACACGTTTTCCCAGAAAAAAATCACGAAAATTCCCCTTTTCCGGCTACGAGCTAGGTGAAACCCATCAATGATTCGTGACATTAGAGCACCTTTTTCGGGAGATATTGGTAGTGTTGAACTCCCTTAAAAATGATTAACTTAAAAAAGTATGTATTTCGTTGAATCAATTGCTTATTTAGTTGCATAGTCGAATACAGAGTTTCAAAAATTCGAATCAATTAACAAAGCTTTCATACATTTTGAGGAAGTACCGGAATATGTATGTCTATATTTGATACGTAAAGATTTGTTCGATGAGTAGTCGTGGGACACCCCGTATATGTAGGATTTCGGTTTATAGTCTCTCGAAGTTTGTTCCAACCGGTAAGCCAAGTCGAGCGAGTGTTGCCCGCAAATTTGTACTAATATTCTCGCTAATTCAACCGCGGCTCTCCGCCACCATCACTGCCGCGTCCCGCTGCTTTCCCTCGGAGAGCGCAGCGCACAGCCGGTCTAATAAACCAGAGGTTATTTATCGGCCTTGCCGCCTTCCACGACGTGAATCGGGACTGGTATCCTCTTTAGCCCCTCCACTACCGTCTTGCGTTACACTTGGCACTATCGTGCTTTTCTCTCCTCTGTGTGTGTGTGTAAGGCTGCACTTCCGCCTGCTCCGTTTTAACAATTTTTCATTTCTTCCCGCACTCGTTGAAGATTTTTCATCGATAAACTATTATTTGCCGGCGTAATTAATCGACCAACTTGAAAACTCGTTTCGTTACGAATCAGTGGAGCCACTCGTGTTCCCCGAGCTAACCCATCGCGGTGTGTGATCTAACAGAAATAAAAGAGTGCATGTTCGAGGCGCGCTGAAATAATTCCATTGAATTGGTATCAGTTACGAATGTAAATTTAATTCGCAATTTCGAGAGTGAAGGTGCAGTTGTGGAGATGAAAAGAACCATGTTGATTGCGGATTTGTGGTCCAGTTGCGACTTTGCTTCATTTACAGCGGTTTGCATATTTTATTTTAGTGCTTGTATACCTTTATCTCGTCGAACATGAAATGTGATCATTGAATCTTTCTCCTTTTTTTTGAAAATAACGGGAGGGAGGGAGAGAGAGAGAGAGAGAGAGAGAGAGAGAGAGAGAGAGAGAGAGAGAGAGAGAGAGAGAGAGAGAGAGAGAGATCGTTAACATCATAACTATACAGCGCTTCGAGACGTAATTTAGGCCGTTGTAAAACCACGAAGGAGTATACACGAGGTCCGGACGTATCTTTGCTACAGCATTCACAGTCCATATAGTCACTACTACTATAACCGAGAGGACTTGCTAACGAGATGTATCGTTTTACAAAATCGTCCGAGTCTCTTTCTCTCTGTCTCTGTCTCTCTGTCTCTGTCTCTCCGTCTCTCTCTCTTCTTTTTCTCTCTGGCAAAGCCCCCGCGGGAGCTGAACAGAGCAATAAGAGGGCGTAAATTCTTTGAGAACCGGATGTTGATACTCTTTCTTCTCCATCCCTCCTTCTCTCTCTCTCTCTCTCTCTCTCTCTCTCTCTCTGTATCTGTCTCTGTCTCTGTCTCTGTGTCTGTCTCTGTCTCTGTCTCTGTCTCTCTGTCTCTGTCTCTCTGTCTCTCTGTCTCTGTCTCTCTGTCTCTGTCTCTCTGTCTCTGTCTCTCTGTCTCTGTCTCTCTGTCTCTCTGTCTCTCTGTCTCTCTGTCTCTCTGTCTCTCTGTCTCTCTGTCTCTCTGTCTCTCTGTCTCTCTGTCTCTCTGTCTCTCTGTCTCTCTGTCTCTCTGTCTCTCTGTCTCTCTGTCTCTCTGTCTCTCTGTCTCTCTGTCTCTCTGTCTCTCTGTCTCTCTGTCTCTCTGTCTCTCTGTCTCTCTGTCTCTCTGTCTCTCTGTCTCTCTGTCTCTCTGTCTCTCTGTCTCTCTGTCTCTCTGTCTCTCTGTCTCTCTGTCTCTCTGTCTCTCTGTCTCTCTGTCTCTCTGTCTCTCTGTCTCTCTGTCTCTCTGTCTCTCTGTCTCTCTGTCTCTCTGTCTCTCTGTCTCTTTGTCTCTCTGTCTCTCTGTCTCTCTGTCTCTCTGTCTCTGTCTCTCTGTCTCTGTCTCTCTGTCTCTGTCTCTCTGTCTCTGTCTCTCTGTCTCTGCCTCTCTGTCTCTGTCTCTCTGTCTCTGTCTCTGTCTCTGTCTCTGTCTCTCTGTCTCTGTCTCTCTGTCTCTGTCTCTCTGTCTCTGTCTCTTTGTCTCTGTCTCTTTGTGTCTGTCTCTCTGTCTCTCTGTCTCTCTGTCTCTCTGTCTCTCTGTCTCTCTGTCTCTCTGTCTCTCTGTCTCTCTGTCTCTCTGTCTCTCTGTCTCTCTGTCTCTCTCTCTGTCTCTCTCTCTCTCTCTCTCTCTCTCTCTCTCTCTCTCTCTCTCTCTCTCTCTCTCTCTCTCTCTCTCTCTTCTCTCTCTCTCTTTCAAAGTTCCTCCATCGTTCATCAAATCTGCAGCGGATGTGCTACAGCATTTTTTCGTCCATCTAGAAATTTGCTTTTTTTCTGTCCCAATTGTCCTCAATTTGAAAAATGAATGGATCACGGG
>OX101783.1:46548466-46573466 GCA_944452715.1 Ophion slaviceki
AGATACAAATCTTCGAGGTGGCCTGATAAAACGAGAAAGATTCGGGCTGAAAATTCTTTCGGAACTAATCACAATTTAAAAAAAGCAACGAGAACATCCAACTGTCGAATCTATGTCGGAAATTCGAAGCTGATTTTTTGGCATAAGGAGTATCGATCGCTCAATTGATCAATGTTGAAGAATATTAATTTTTCTAGGCGTAGAACAACCAAACATGTTCAAATCCGAAATTCTAAATAGATCCATTAGTTTTTAAAGCGGGGCACCACTGTGACGGGTTAAAAAATCGACTTTTATCGCATCTTCAGAAAGTATACATATTCAAGAATATGTGAAGGAATTTTCACGTTGAAATATTGGAAATTGACCACGTTACAGAGAATTAGGGGAGAGCAGGTAGCGCAACTATTTACGTAAATTAAAACTTTCAATCGCGTTTTTCTCGAAACGGTTTTTATCGACCTGGCTGAAACCATAACTCTAGCTATAATTGTCCGATTTTCAATTTTAAAAAATGGTAGTTTCAGTAGCTATTGTATGTAGCCGTTTTTTTTATTCAGTATTTTTTAAGCTCCCGAATATAAGTAAAATTTTCGCCTAAATTACACTTTTGTTTTGAACACCCGCCATTTTGTGAATTTTTTTTAGAAAAACGTTAAGTACAACGAGAATTTCTTTTATATAAATCATACATTTTTTATTATTATTTTTCACACCAACCATTGTCAAGTTATTGATTCAGCCGCTGGACCACATTTTTTTGTACAGAGGCTCTATTACTATGCCTCAATAACGTCGTTAATTTGTTATTTTTTTAAATAAAATTTTACATCAGATAAGTACAATGTATCCTTGATAACATACCTTTTTTCAAAACCCAAATAAATGGTCTAGTACCGAAAATAAAATTCGGAAAAAACGACCTTTTTCGGCCCGCCACAGTGGTGTTCTCCCTTAACCCTTACTTGCCACACTTCTGTAGAATACTCATCATCAATGCAGTTTCGCAAGTGATGGGATTGTTTCGAACCCCACAGTGGTAACGGTTGAGAAAAGACTCAAAGACTGACAACTTCGCAGTTTCTTCATACGAAAAATCGATGATTTAGCCGCAGGTGATATCTCTTCCTGACTGCAACTGGGCTTAGTTGTCTGGAGTTTAATCATTTTTCTCAAACGTGATGTAGTGGGACCTGCGGAACCTTCGGAACTGAACTTTTAACGGAAGTATTTACGCGTAGAAAAGTCAGTTTCCATTAACCATCAGTCGTGAAACGTGCGTCTCACCTTAAGGCGGGAGTCTGAATTAGAAGATCCGAAAAATCGTTTTTTTTTTTAATTGCTTAAATCGATAGATATACTATCCAAGAATATATTTACAAAGTTACAGAGGCCGATTGTAAACATTTTCGAAGAGACAAGGCCAAAAGCAGAGAAGCGATTGATATTTGTTATTGATGTTTCCTCCTATTGAAAACATTGAAGCGCGTTTTCTCCAGTTTTCAGTTTCACGAATTTTCCAAATTTGCGGGCGTGATAGCACAAAAACTAAACGGCCTATTGATTCAAACCAAAGTTTATTTTCTTCATTATGAAAATGTCTTCTATTTAAATTAAAAGAGTCATTGAAAAAGTCTTTTAAAACACCTTTTTTTTTAACCTGAAAAAAGTTACAATTTCACGATGTTCTCAGCTATTTCTTAGTTCACCCACAATAAAAATATATGACAATTAAAAATGTTATTGGTTTATTTGGTTCAGTCAAGAATTACGAGCTGCATCTTTCCCGCCGATTGGGGACTGGCGTGACAAGACGCGCATGGATGAGGCTGATAAATCTGCAGTCATTTATTGTTTCATGTTGAATTTATTTGTCATACATTTCAAATATACATGAAACGATACCTCAATGTTTACTGGGCTCACTTGTTTTTTTTTCCTTTCTAAAGAAAATCCCCCAAAAAACGCTTTTTGGACCTTCTAATTAAGACTCCCACCTTAAGGCCTTAGGCCATAGTAACGTGTATAAAATCATGTGCAAATTTAACAATTTATTTTCGTATGAAAAACGGATTTACTCATGAAATTAATTACACATCAATTTAGTATGAATATCATTCTGTTAGAATTTTTTTTCGATGTACAAAATGGCCGACTACTCGGAACTTCTCGAAACAGCTTTTTTCCAATTGGCGTGACAAATAACTTCAACACTTTTTACTCGATTTACTTCAACTTTGAAAGTTATGGTCCTAATTGCATTTCGCAGAGAAGTACGTACGGAATTTCTGATTAATCGAAAACTTATCATTTTATGAGCAGTTTATAAGCAGTTATAACGAAATTTTTCACTGAAAATTCAATTCTTAAGTTCAAATACCTACAACTTTTGAATAAGACAATATTTTTAAAATTCCGTACGTACTATTCTCGGTATTCTAATGTAAATTGACGAGAATTTTTGTTTTTTGTTCTAGGTCGAAAATTGTGGATGCTAAATGTCACGCTGCGGAGCGCCTAAAAAAAGATAACAGAAGAAAATATTAGTAGTCGGCCATTTTGTACATCGAAAAAAAAATATGTATCTTTTCTAACAGCTTGATATTCATACTAAATAGATGTGTGATTAATTTTATGAGTGAATCAATTTTTCACACGGAAAAACATTGTTAAATTCGCACATGATTTTATACCCGTTACTGTGGCCAAACACCTCAATGTAAAAAGGCTTACAAGGGGACAGTACGCCAGTCGGATTTTTGTAATTTTTCGTACTCATGGTACGTGAAGTTCAGAGCTCGAATATTAATATCCCAAAGCAGTTCGACGTCATATTCAGAAATTTTCGAGAAAATTGACTTTGAAGTTTTCGAGCGCACTCTTATCCCACAAAGATGCAACGATATTCGAACCGGGTTCGTGGCGTACCCGGTAGCGCTCGAGTCTAGTAATCGCGGGGTCGCTGGTTCGAGTCTCACTTCGAATTTTTTTTTTTCATTTTTTTTTTTAATTCGCATACCTCCGTCATTTAAATATCCCGATAAATTTTTGTTGTATATAATCACATATTATTATATATAATTAATATAATATATCTATATATGTTTATATATGGACAAAATCCATATATAGTTATTTATGTACAAAATTCATTATAGTTATACATCATTATATATTTTCTCATATATGATCATATATTATTTATATATAACAATAGGTGAAATATGTGAGTTATATTCACATATTTCAACATTTATTCTTCTATTTATATTTCTATTAATCTACAAGGGAGTTTATGTAAATATTATTACTGGATATTTTTACGTCGCCTATTCGCAATTTCAAGCAAGAGATAATCAAAAATAAGACTTGCATTTATCATTGACAATTATAACTACATATATGTGAATTAGCATAGATTTTATGATTTTTATCCCGGGATTATTTATTTATTTTTTTATAAATAATCACCTATTGTTATATATAAATAATATATGATCATATATGAGAAAATATATAATTATGTATAACTATAATGAATTTTGTACATAAATAACTATATATGGATTTTGTCCATATATAAACATATATAGATATATTATATTAATTATATATAATAATATGTGATTATATACAACAAAAATTTATCGGGATATTTAAATGACGGAGGTATGCGAATTAAAAAAAAAATGAAAAAAAAAAAATTTCGAAGTGAGACTCGAATCAGCGACCCCGCGATTACTAGACTCGAGCGCTACCGGGTACGCCACGAGCCCGGTTCGAATATCGTTGCATCTTTGTGGGATAAGAGTGCGCTCGAAAACTTCAAAGTCAATTTTCTCGAAAATTTCTGAATATGGCGTCGAACTGCTTTGGGATATTAATATTCGAGCTCTGAACTTCACGTACCATGAGTACGAAAAATTACAAAAATCCGACTGCCGTACTGTCCCCTTGTTAGTTTTGCTTTCAACCCAAATATCCAACGAGCCCGATTTCAATACAACTTTGATGCTACCTAGGAATGTCTTCATCGTATTCAGGCTCACCTCCTCGCTGTTTTGACTACCGAACTAGCACAGACATACAAAAGCATAATCATTCATCTACGGAGGCCAAAATTAATCCATCCTCATTACTGGGGAGGGGGGTTCCGAAATAAAAATTCTCGATTCCCGCGTATGTTTGCACATCCGCGTCGTAGTGGAACAACGAACAGTGGCATTACGTCAGAATCGCAAATTTCACGAACACAATGGTGTTGAGATATTGAATTGAAAACGAATCCTGTCCATCGTTACATTTTCAGAACAAATGAGAAAAGAAAAAAAACGCCTGGTGGATGTAAAATGTACCAGAAATAATCCTCACGTGATTTCTCGCACGACAGAACGATTCTATTTCGAAAAAAGTGACATCAAATTCAATTCAAGTCTATTCGTTCGGATGAAATTTTAGTCGAGCAAATATTTCATCAACCAAGATTTCCCATTTCACCATTCTCTTCGTAAGAAAACTCCATATTCATTTCGCTCGGTGCGACTTCTAAAAATCTTTTTTTACAAAAATATTACTATCGAAACTTACTTATTTGACAACATCGAGAAAAATTAATTGGCTCCGAATTCGACAGGCAATAAAATAAGTAAAGTCTATTTGTCCATATTTTTTAAATCCGTTTTGTATGTTCTTACTCATAAAAAAAACATAGACTCTGCGAATGTGCCTAATACGAAGTTCCCTCGACCGGGCTTATCAATCCGGTCCGAAGAATGCTATTCCATTTTTTCCTGTCGTGCAGTCCGTCATCTCGTTGCACCGAGAGAAGGTAGAACACGAGAAACTCAACGGATTCGGAGCTATCCGCTTCGGTCGTGTAATTCCAAACGGAGGAAGCTGCAGAGAGGGTTGCGGAGGGGTTGAGCGCAAGAGAGAGAGAGAGAGAGAGACCGAGAGAGCGTGTTTGCAGTACCTCTATCGGGGGTGGGAGCTCCCGAATCCCTCCGCAGTTCTGTGTAACCAACCCCCTTGCCCTCTGGCTCACGACGACGAGAGAACACCCCGAATCTGTGATGGTGAGGGGTTGAAAAGGGGGTGGAGAGGCCTGGGGAACAGAACAGAGCAGCGGCAGGCGGCGCGAGGCAGATAAGAGAATTGCACTGTCAAGGTAGAATGATATATTTGACCAACATTTCCATATAACCAGCCCCCCTCACGCTGTTTCGCAAGACGAAGCGCTCTCTCTCTCTCTCTCTCTCTCTCTTTTTTTCTTTCTCTTTCTCTTTCTCTCTCTCTTTCATGCTATCAGCAACAACCCCTTATGTATATTCCTCACGTCACTCATGTAAATATATATTTATTGTTTGTGTTCAAAATAGATGAGGGTTTGTGAGAAGGATGAACGAATGTGCGAGAGTCTTGAGGCACCAAAGAGTACTAGCACGCCATGTAGACACAGATAGAGCGAGCGAGAGATTGCGAGAGAGAGAGAGAGAGAGAGAGAGAGAGAGAGGGAGAGGGAGACGAACGAAAGAGGCGAAAATGTACAATGCACCCCCCGTCGTGCTCCGCGTGTGTTAATTTGAATCGAGAGATTACGTCGAGACTCCCTGTCGCGAGCAGCCATTTTGTATCAAACTGTCGATAAAGGAAGTCTCTCCCATTGCAAGCTCTAGACGTTATATCAGTCGGAGACGGGTATGCGTATGAGAGACGGGGAGAGAGAGAGAGAGAGAGAGAGAGAGAGAGAGAGAGAGAGAGAAAAAGGAGCACGAATACTCTCGGTGTGTGCTCGAACTTTCGAAATACTTATTATTATCTTATCACTTGTTTGTCTCATTGTCTCACCTAACTGACGTTTATTTTTCGCACAACAATGTCGTTGAACCTCTCCGTTGCTCGGTATAATGATCATCGCTATGAATGGACCGGAGAATCTCATTTGGAAGTTTTCCTAATTGGGCAAAATATCAATACGATCAATGAAGACTTTACAAAAGAACACACAACCATGCTATCGGAGTTGAACCAATTTTCATTTCGAATGATGAATCGTTCGTCCACTTTTTCCTTTTTTAAATGACGTGTCAGTATAAAACACTATTTAAGACAATATTCAGTGTAATGATATGTAATATCCAGTACCAACGTGAATAATTGATAAATAAATGAACAATTCATCATCAAATGAATAATCGAGGAATAAGTAATTGCCGAATGAATAATGAAAAAAGGTACATAACAGATCGGCAAACAAGAGATAATAAAATAAAATCAATGACCAAACAACCGTCGAACAACCGGAGAACGTTCTCAACGAAAAGCTCAAGGCGTCACGACACATCCCTAAAATGTTGCATTCAAATATCCAGATCGCGTACCATTCTGTGACAGTGCGCTTCGACCTCCGTATTTCATTGCCCCTCATTGATCAAATAAATTCGCCAAATAAATGTTGCATTGGATTGGGCGCACGCGAGGGAGCTGCACACGAGCACAAGGTCATTGGCTGCTGTCGTGTGGGATAGCCCGTTATAGAATTTTGACGAGGATACCGAGAGCTCCGCATTTGGCGACATTTGTGTTATGCATGCACGGGCCTCGTCACATGCGGGCTGACGTATCGATGGCGGATGCGCCGTTTTTGGCGGGTGAATGCGAGAGACAGCAGCGATATGCAATGAAAACTACGGGAAATGTCAAGTAGATCTCTCTGTATGAGTATAGATATGTATACATGTGAATATACAGGGTGTCCCAGAACTGCATGCGTTCCCTGAAATGGGGGGTTGGGGGTGAAATTCTGAGTCGATTGATATAAGCATGTGTGGGTCTCAGATCACCCCTGAATTATTATTCATTTTTAGAGGCGGGCCAATCAGGTGCACTCCATGAGCCGGCGTATCACTCACCGACGTGCGCCGGCCAATCAGGTGCACCCGATGAGCCGGCGTTTCCCTCACCGACGTACGCCGGCTCATAGGGGGCACCTCATTGGCCCGCCTCTAAAAATGAATAATAATTCAGGGGTTGATCTGAGACCCACACATGCTTATATCAATCGACTTAGAATTTCACCCCCAACCCCACATTTCAGGGAACGCATTCAGTTCTGGGACACCCTGTATTTTGAGTAAGTGCAAAAAATGGTATTTTTTTCTCCATTTCCAATAGCAAAGTTGGTTGATGGTGAAACTACAATTTTTTCGTAAAGTTAAACCTTTTGTACCTCAACTTTAAAAGGTGGCACTGGCCATTTTGCAGAAATGTTCGTATTTCAGCCTACAATCATTACGTTCATGGGCTGAGTTTTAGAAAAATTGTTATAAAATGTGTTGAAAAGGATTACGGGATCGGTCCCATTAGCAATCCCAAAAGTAAAATTTATATTGCACTGGGAAGCGTAAACGCGCATTCACGGGATGAATGTAATCTAAAAAAATTAACAAATTCATTTTTCCGTACAAAATCTCATTTGTTGACTTTGGAATACATTTCGTGACTATTCCTTGCATTCGCAACCTAGAAAATTATGATCTTGAGCTAAAAATAGAAAAATAGTTAAAGAAAAAGCCGATGCCACCTTTTAAAATTGACATCCAGGGCTCACATTCCGCGAGATTTATTGTCCCTTCCGTAGAATAACATTTTGCTCTAAGGTAGACGGCCCAGTGCCCGTCAGGGTTCTAGTGATCGTCACGTTTATGCATTAAATAAGTATTTTAAGATAAAACTTATTCCTTCGTGCAGATCTGTGGTATATTAGCTCCCAGGAGGTATTTTCTCTGTTGTATTACTTACATTTTCACACCCGTAAGTATACGTATTCAAGAATAATCAAATTAAATATATTCCGCTACAACGACTAGCTGTCATTTCGGCCGAATCCTTCATTAGGAGGTTGTCGTGAACCATGTCACATCTCAGGTGATTTGAGAATGCCTGTGGACTTGCGTGAAGTAAGTTTTCCTTCAAGTGATTAACAAGGATCTCAGTTTTGCGTTTAGCATATCAAATTATAGTTTTATGTTAATTTCAACTAGTTTTCATATATGACGATTACCGGTTAAGCAACATAAACACTCTGTCGATTAATCGCCTTGGCTGCCGACAACTGGGACAATCTTAGCAAAAAAAGAATCTTACGAATCGAATATTAGTTTATAGAAAATCAGAAAAGAAATATTGGGTCCGTAATGAGCGTTGTCTGAAGGATCAACGGACCAGAAATCGTTATACACATATTCGCGATAGTAAAAAAATATACATAAAAATAAATGTTGTCGATTTCTGAGTCGTGACCATGTCGATAACTGGATACGTCTTGAACACAGGTGAACACCAGTTGATCGAAATAATATCAAAAATTATTCTATGAAAACGGTTGTTTATAATGACTACAAATAAATAAAAATTATAATTCTGATGTAATAAGCAATAATTAGTTTTGTTTTTGAAATCAATAAAGTTGTATGGAAGAGAAATTTATGTTTCTAACTCTATTATCAAATGTTTTGATAAAAATCATAAATTTTGTGACCGAGTGCGTAATAATAGATATAAAAAACATTTATTTTTGTATATTTGGCCCCATTTTTAAAAATGTCGTATTTTCGACTGAAACAACGGCCTTTGTTGTTTTCCAAAAATCGCAATTGTTAATCGTGTGTACATCGCTATAAAATGTATCTAAGAAGTTATAGTTAAAATTTGAAGTCAATCAGTCAAAAAATGTAGGACCTACGGGCCCGCCCGATTTTGAAAGCATTTCTTCATCCAAAACGCGTTTAAAGTTTTAAAAACATTTTGCTAGATGTCTTTAAAAAAATCCACCTAAAATAACTGTTGCATAACATTTTTGGCATGTTCATACATTATTTAAGTCGATTAAATAAAAAACAATTTTTTGTTCGAAGTATATAAGGCCTCAAAGTATATTTCAAAGTATATAGGGCCTCAAAGCAGTTGGAACGCATGTGCCGATTAGTGGGACGTTCCCATGGCGATTACCAGACGAAATATCATGGCCGCATGACGATGATTCGTAGAATAGCATCTTATAACCTTTACGAAATGTTTTCTCAAAAACTGTACCAGGCACGGGAATTTCACAACGACCTTCTTCTTCGTAATAAAAAATTGATTAAGAACGTCTTGAAATAACTTTTATTCACTTTCCTGGTTGAGCTATATAAATTTGCAAAGTCAAGCGATCTGCTTAAGGTGACGATTACTGGTCCATCTACCTTCCCATATAGGGCCGCCTGTCGTAACAAAAATGCTAGCATTCAGCCACTAAACGGTTTGCTGATAATCGGCCAATAATTTGTCGACCAGCATTGGGGTACTGTAGGCGGATGAACGGCTTGCCAGATCTATGCCAGCCATTTGTTGGCCAATACTATCGCACCGATAATATGGCGATCAGCATTGGGGTATTGTAGGCGGATGAACGGCTTGCCAGATCTATGCCAGCCATTGGTGGGCCAATGCCATCGCACCGATAATATGGCGATCAGTATTGGGGTATCGTAGGCGGATGAACGGCTTGCCAGATCTATTCCAGCCATTAATGGTTTGTTTTTGGGCGTTTTGCAAATGCAGGTCGTTAAACTGTAAGACGTAAAAACAAGGGATAAGGTTTCGAAAAGCATATCCCACTGATGAAGCTGAAATTTTGCACCGACCTTCTTTTCAATATTTTAAGAGAACCTTTAAAAGGATATCGGCGACTAGCAATAGTTTTCGATATATCGTATATTGAAAGTTATTTATTATACTGCGCTTCGACTATATTAAATAAACCCAAACAAACCCATCCCACATGGCAAGTGATATGCACATACGGGCGAGCACTCTTTGCCAGGAAGCAGTGCGGCCGGAGGAGTGGGGGGTATCTATCGGATATATAGATATACTGGTATGGCGTGAACTAATAAACTTTACAATGCGATATATCGAAAACTATTGCTAGTCGTCAAAAATCCGTTAACGGTTTCTTTTAGGATAATGAGAAGAATAAGGTTCGGTGCAAAATTTCAACTCGATCAGAGGAGTATGCTTTTCGAAACTTCACCCAAAACGAGCGAGTTATTTTTACAGCCTAAATGGACCAAAAAAATTGTCGGTAAACTTTAATGTCACGCATAAAATTATCGGCATATACGTAAGGAACGAACAAACGATGAATTTTGTAAGTGTTAGAATGGCTATGTGGGTAGGGCGCTCGACACTAGAACGAAAGACACAGGTTCGATCCTGATGAAAGGTAAAAACTTGATCAATGCAGAAAGCGTTTTTAATGCAATTATTCTATGTACATGGGCATAAGAAAACAAAAAAGATACTACTAGAATTTTTATATTCATAATTTGTCAATTTTTTGTTTTTCATTTCCGGCAGAAGATCCGGCAGCCGTTGCTGGGCCAATATGGGCGTATGATAGTTGGCCAAGTCTTAGCAGCCATTCATGGTTTACCATTACCAACCATGCATGGTGCGGATCTGGCCCGTTTACATAGCCATTACCGCGCCATCGTTTGTTCTCTGGCAATCAGTCGTGGGCCATTACTGTGCCGATTGTAAAACCCTATTTGGGCTATAGCCTCGACGAAAGAAAAAACTGTTTCTATCACCCTAATAGATAGGGGAGACCGGGGCAAAATGGTATAGCGGGGCAAAACGGTACCGGGGCAAAACGGCACTGGGGCATAATGGGATCGGGGCATAATGGGATAGCAAAAAAATGAAGTTTCTTGGTGCTTGATTTGGGGCAAAATGGGATAGGGGCAAAATGGGACAGAGAGAAGTGGAATATCAAATTGGGGCAAAATGGGACACACAAAAATGAAGTGTCGCAGCCCGCTGAATTTGGGACAAAATGGGATAACAGGAAAATTCATGCTTCGGCTCTATGAAAGAGCTGTTGAAACATAATCTAATCTAAATGGTGCTTGTGGTTCGTTTCAGTCCACATATACGCAGATAATACGGACTGATCGATATATTTGTCGACACATATCCGTCGATTTCATGGGGAGCGGCGGTTCTAGTTTCATAAAACGATTTACGTAAAAATTGACAAGAGTTAGATTTTCATCAATGGCTTGAAAATCAGTATCAGTAACGTGCAGTTGGCAGAAAATAAATTAAAAAAAAAAACAAAGAAAGATAACAACAAAAAAAACCACAAATTGCACGCGTCAGATTATAAAAATTACTTGATTATTTAAATAATTAATAACGACAAAGAAATTGTACCAATCGAATAAGAAGGCTCAAATAACAATTTACGTCAAGTTTGGTACAGTTCTGACCGCAGAATCAAAAGTAATTGTTTAACAAACTTTAATAACAAATGAAAAATTAGTATTTTTTTGAATGTTGAAGTCCTTAAATTTATTGGATTCAACAAATCCTGACGAGCCGAGCACGAACTGTTGTTGTAAAGTCAAAAATTCCACTGTCCCATTTTGCCCCGATCCCGTTTTGCCCCAACCGCCTCTTTCTGAGGAGCCTGATTTTCTCCGGCCCATTTTGCCCCAGTCCCGTTTTGCCCCAATGACGTATTTTCCAGCAGTGTTAATTTTCACTATTCCATTTTGCCCCAAACCCGTTTTGCCCCGGTCCCATTTTGCCCCGGTCCCATTATGCCCCGCTATACCATTTTGCCCCGGTCTCCCCTACACATATTGGAGCTGGATAGCAAAAACACGAGAGAGCAAAGAGGGACAAGAGAGCGAGTGAGAACGAGAGAGTGTTGAGAGAAAGGATGGACGTGTAGCGCGAAAACGTCAGTCATAATAGCACGGACAATCAAATGTTCATCGGATCGTAATGCGTGAGTGGGAGGTCAGTGGGTGGAGGAAAATTTCAACTATAGAACTCTGGACGCTCTCTCTTTCTCTCCCTGTCAGCCTTTCTCTGTTTTCCCGTTATATTTGTCCGACTGCGGAAGACGAACGGACCCCGGGACGGACCATGCGATCTCCATTGCTCGTTCAATCGCCGCTATTCCTCTTGCCATCAGTTCGAGTCCTGATGCTCTTCCCTGATGCTCTTTCCGACATCCCAACAGAAATGGGACGCAGGGAAAGTGAGTAAGTGTGTGTGTGTGTGTGTGTGTGTGTGTGTGTGTGTGAGAGAGAGAGAGAGAGAGAGAGAGAGAGAGAGAGAGAGAGAGAGAGAGGAAATATAGAGTACGTGTTCTATGTTTATCTATTATAGTCACGATGGAGAACTCAGCGGACTCCTACTCCGGACATTCGACCGGTCGTCCACCAATTGTTTGATGCACGGCCGATTAAACGATCATTGTACGATTCGACTCTATATGGACCAACATTTATCTCTCTCTCTCGCTTTCTCTCTCTCTCTCTCTCTCTCTCTCTCTCTCTCTCTCTCTCTCTCTCTCTCTCTCTCTCTCTCTCTCTCTCTCTCTCTCTCTCTCTCTCTCTCTTGTCCCCTTTCACCCACAGGGAATATTGTTTCAACAATGAGACGTACGCACCGAAAGAGATAGACGATGAGAGGAAGGGCGAGAGGGGAATGGAAGAGAGAACATGGAATTGCATCGAATATAGGGAAGAGAGAAATTTCGCATTTCCGTCGTTGCGCCCTGTGGACTCTGCTCTGTCACGGCAGTTTCCGAAATGCATCATCCATATACCGGACAAGCTTTTACACCATGGACTCTACGGGTTAACCGAAAATTTACGAGTCTCGTACTATCTCATGGAGTCCTGACGTCGATTAGGCGCCAATTTTGTCGAAAGTTATTACGAAACTATTATCAGTTCGTACTATTAGTCCAAAATCATTCCGATCTGTTCGATATTGAAATTATTGCGGCGGCTAAGTGCAATTAATTGCAGGTGTGAGGAAATTGTTTTCTTTACATTGATTTTTCGTATATTTGCGTCGTGAACGTGAGTTTGGTGCAGACAAGTGTTTCCCTTGAAATCATAAAGTTTCGTGTGTGGAAGACGAATATCGATGACGCAATTAATGTACCTTATAGTTTGCGCAATCAATGTTCGATGCAGGAGACAGTTTTTTTTCCACTGCTGTGAATTATTTAAGGCGATATTCTAGTCAAGATATTTTAAGAAAACGTTTTTGTTTTTAGCTTCTGATTAAAGTATAGACTCTTAAGAATATGTTTGAAAAAGAAATTTCAAATTGCCAATATTTTCGCCAACAAACGAGACCAGAATAGGATTGACCGGTTAGAGCTACGAACTTCAGCAGCTTCTAAGGGAGCTACAACTGCTCTCAGGGAAAAACAAGCTTCAGAAAATCATCATTCCGAAGTTGAGGAAGGCACACTTTACGAGCCGATTAGTATGACGTCAGTATAACATGCCATTATACCACTTCGATAGTTGTGGTTGTCTGAAATTTCACTCTAAATTTTAGACGTATTTTTCTCGAAACAACGTTTCTTAACATGGTTGATAAAAAATGTCGAGTTCTATTCACCCGATTGACATCAAAGTTTGTATGAACCTTCAGTATATATCCCTTTATCGTCTCTACTTCGGGCATGGCGAGGATATTACAATTAAAAAAAAAAACATCAAGGATCCCATAACTTTTTCCATTTTTTTTCGGACTTTTTTTTCCGTTCTTGAAAAATCAATAAAATGACTGTAAAAAAATGCATGACAAAAATATTTTTTTGTTTTTCTTTTAATCAAGTTCGACATTTGGACCTCAAGACTAGAATGACCCGTTAACAAATAAACCGAATTTATCAAATTATAATTACGCACGACCTTGCGGAATTGCATTTTCACTTCGTATTTTTCGATCGTTTCAATTAAAAATCACCAGTATTCACTGTTGTCGGTAATTATTGTGGCAAAAATTACTCCGTATTTTTTTCCACTCAAGTACTACCGAATGCTGTCAACATTTCTCGTGCATACAATATTACCTGAAACGACTGACCGAACCGACACGAAAGCTTGCGCTGAAGTTGAGCCCAGATTAGAAAAATCAGAATTGATGGAGCCGAGGAGAAAGAAATGCACTCTCGCCGAACTGGACCGGTCAAATTTGTAGAGACGGGAGCGATTCCGGTGGGCGTTACATCTCTTCAGTTCGAGGATCGCACTGCCCGCCAAGAATCACGCGAAATACCAGTTCACTCCTTTTTTCATCGCTATTCCAAAGCCGACAGATGAGAGTAGGATTTTATAGGTTCTTTATTGACCGTTTTTCCCCATTATCTTCGAATAGACTATTCTCGCAGTGGAAATTCTCTCGAAAGAAAACTTTTTTGCCGTTCCAATTTTCGCTTGTGTATAGCGCGTAAAAATTGTAATCTCTTACCAATGTGTTGCAGAATGATACGAGATGTATTCAGACAGAATATTTTTACTCACCTGAAACACAGAAAGAAAAACTTCACATTAGGATCGTCGATTGTCGACTTGACTGGTTTATTGATGCGGGCGAACAAACAAAACAATGATTATAATGATAATGATAATAATAACGTTAAACCATACAAATGACATGACAAATATGTCTGTATCAAAATGTCGTAGTATCCCAGAGTAAATTATTGTCACAATCCTAATATTTATTCATCGCAAAAAGTTGTTTTTATCTGAGCTAATGGCAGTGTCACCGTAAAGATCGAGAGAACGAGTTCTCAAAAGATATCGTCGGTATGTACGTACAAACTTCACGAGCTTTCGACTTCATTATTGGGTCTGGCTTTGTACGCCCTGAATTTTTCGTATCCAAGATTTCTACGGTATTTTTTCTCTTCTTCCCCAATATTTTCTTTCTCTTTCTCTCTCTCATTACTCTTGGAATTAACGCCACAACATCCTTCGACGGCGAGTCGCAATGCCCGTAGCACGTAAAGCCTTACAGCAAAAATCTCACCGGGATGGAGCATGCAGCACATACGAACTCGGCGTCGGCACAACTCTCGTGTATCTTTCCGCATATTTCGTTGCGAATTTATCGTCAGCTACGAAAAATATGAAAACTGGTTTGCTACAAGCTCTCCCTCCCTCTCTCTCTCTCTCTCTCTCTCTCTCTCTCTCTCTCTCTCTCTCTCTCTCTCCTTCGACAGAAAAAACACAAAATTTGTATAAAGTCTTTGAGAAAGAGAAGAGAGTATGAGATGAGATCACGGGAAGATTTCTCCGTGTTTCACGACACCCCACAACGATATGCGATACTTTAGTAAGTTGTGTATCTACAATCATACCTCTGCATGTATGATTCGTTTCTCGATGAAAAAAAGGTGGCTTTTTCGCAAGATTACATAGGATCATCGGAAATATTTATACACGTGAAAGTACGCCGAAAAATGTGTAAAAATAAAACACGAGCAGGATACCCGTCCGAGGAACGATATTCGGAACAAAGTGGTTCGGAAAATATTCATTATTCTTGGTTTGATCGAGGGTTGTGCTCAAGAGTTCGTCAGCGTCATCGAAACTTCCGATTGGAAGAGCAAAAAGAACTTTTGCAGTCGTAAAAGTGCTGACAACTGGAAGATTTTGCATTCGCATAAGCGATGCTGGCGCTCTTTTCAACGTCGCATGAAAAATCTTCAAAGAAATGAGACTTTAGGGTGAAGGCGCTTCGGCGTTTGAAAGTTAAGTAAAAAGAAGAAGAGAATTACATGCAAGGAAGGAAGCGAGCGAGAGAGAGAGGAAGAGAGAGAGAGAGAGAGAGAGAGGGGGAAGAACCTCGGAGATTTCAAGAGATCGAAAAGCGCTTCAGCGATGTCCATGAAATTGAGTAGATGGAGAGGAAAAAATCCTTTCCCGAGTCCAACTCGAGAATTGCGGAGAGGGAGGCGGGGTGCAACACATCTCGTCGGGATATCGGATTCCAAAAGTGGTATCGCGTTCTTCGATGTTTCCCATCTCATGAAGAAGACCGTATATCTATACGAGTGTTTACGCATGCAATAAATATTCAATTATTTTTAACGCTGTTGTGGGTCTTGTTAATAGTGTTACCATTGTTGTTGTCAACACCATTATTATCGTTATTATTATTATTAAATACTATTACTCTTTTTATCATTAACATCAATTCTGCCATAACAATTATTCGCATTAGAACTATCATTTACCTCTGAGGTAAATTGCAACTTTTGGTTACCTTTGTCATGAGTGAAGATTGCTTGTCAAAATCTTGTTCATTTTTTCGGTATAATTTGACCGGCTCGATAGTAGCGAGTTTAAATTGACTTGTGTCGTGGATCTTTTCGTAGCGCAGCTGTTTCACACCATCGAAGGAGTAGAATGTTTTCGAAATCCTCGTACCGTTCTGACATCAAGTTTAACACCACGAGTAAACAGTGCTACATACATATTAATGTAAGTTGACGTTGTAGCCGTTCTCGGGATTGAAAAGTCAGACAAAAAAACGTATAAAAAGGACGAAACGTAGAATGAGATAGCGCCGCGCTGAATTCACGTGTTTTTATCGAACGTCACAATCGTGAATTTTCAATGACGTGACGTGACGGGCAATTATATAAGGGCGTGTGTGAAAGTGTTTGTTGGATAATTAGCAATTCGCCGTATACATTAAAATACCCCTGAGTGGCGTACTGCGAAGGAGAGTGCGGCACTCTTATTCTCCCTCTCGTAGTATATACTCCGCTCACTCTCGCGGTCTCCGTGAACCGTTGAATAATCATGAAGACACGCGCCTCGAGTCGCACGTTGAAACTGAATCAATTATATACACGCGGTGGCCTCAAGTTCGACGCAGCCCCCCTACAGAAGTGAACATAGATACGCGTGCTATCGTGCGACTGCGCCGAGGGAGAAAGAAAATCGAAATAAAGAAAAAGAAACACTGAAAGAGTACAGAATGAGTCCGGGCCAGATCTTCCCATCGTCAAGCGAGCAATCTCGTTGGAATTCGTTCATGTTTCTTTCTCCTGCTTCTTTCCTCTCGATATCTATGAGCTGGGAATTATTTTTCTCTTCCTCTTTTCCATTTTTTTTGCGCACCGTCTTTGGTACCGTCGAAGAAAGGCCCCACGGGGCCAAAATACACAATTTCTCTCGCTCGGAAAGTCAATGATTCGATCCGATGGCCATTAAAGTTACAAATTTGCCGACAAAAGTTTCAAAATTTCTTGTACACATATGAAAACAAAAGTTAGATGTTGTTTCGCGTTGAGCAGCCTTGAATCAGAATTATGCATCTGAGCGTGAAACGAGGGAAAATTTAGAAAAATGAAGCTAACCCGAACAAATGTAATGCGGAAAAAAGTCTGCAGCGAGCGAACTGGAAACACGGAAGTAAGGAGAAGTGCTGGAAAAGCTTTGAGTGCACATAGTGGATATATGAAGCATGGATGTATACGTAGGTGAGCGGGGAGGAGTAGATAGATAGGAAAAGCTTTTCCAATGGTACGGATAGAGGGAGAGAGCCTCCAGCCATGCTCTCACCGCGGAAGAGCGCCTATCTCTCGCTCCCTCTCTTTCTCCCTACTTACGTAATTTTAAATTAAACTGTGACGTTTTCAAATTAACGTTTTTGCTTCATCCTCCGCACTTCCCATCGCTCTCTCGGTTCCTGGTACGCCTCTCCTTCTCCCATACCCATGTATATATGTGTACATATGTAAATATATAGGGAAGCACCCTCACCGAGTCTCCCCACGATGTGGCAGCTCGCTCGGTGTTACAGGGAGGTTTTCACTCCCCCTCCGCATCTGTTCGCCACTCTTGCGCCAAGAGCGGTGAAGCAGCGGCTCGGGGAGAGTGAGGTTGAAACTTGCAATATTACCGGTGCAAGGGGGAGTTGCAAGGGAAAGAGGGACAGAAGGGTCGCGGGAGGAGGTGAAGCCGAGGAGCGGAGTGGTGGTGTATATAGCGCGGGTGGAAACGAGAAACGCGTGGCCCGTTGAGAGGGTATAGCCAGGATGAAGCAGCGAGGGGGATGAACGGAGAAAGGGATGAAGAGAAAAGTAGGAAGAGCGAGAGAGAGAGAGAGAGAGGGGGGGGGGTGGAGAAGGAGTTGATGGAGGTGGCTGAGGCTTTTTCGCAGGCGAGCGTAATTTAGGTACCAGGAAATTGGTTTTCTCCGACAATGAAATAGAAGAATGCGATGCGGGACGAACTCGCGCGGGCGGCGTCCCTATGGGCGGTAATACACGAGAGAGCGAGCGAGAGTGAGAACGAGATGATCAGGAGGAGGTGCAGAAGAGCGCGGGAAAGAGAACAGGTATCGCTGGTCTCTCTGATGGTTTTCCTGCAAGCGGCGAAAAAGACTGTACGCGCATGCAGCACAGGAAAAAGCTGCTGTACAAGGTCGAAAGACTCGGGCGAAGGGGGAATTTGAAAAAGGTAGTTGCGGGAGATGGCTACGCGTTCATGCACTTACCGTCATACACCCGTCCGCGTTCGGGGGACTCTTTATTATCAGGGAAATGGGCGGTGAATGGAACATGCTCTCTTTTCGCCAAGCCACCCTTCCCCTCATCCCTCTTAACTTTTTTCGAGCGTTTTTCTTTTTATCTCTCTCTCTCTCTCTCTCTCTCTCTCTCTCTCTCTCTCTCTCTCTCTCTCTCGCTCGCTCGATTTCGTTTTTTTTCGTATATTATATCCTACACTGTATTATATCCACAGTACCAGATTCTTCATTCCTTGCTGCCGCGAACAAATTTTCGGCTAGATATACGCGCCCCTGGCTGGCGTAGAAGAGTGTAGAGAAAATGATGCGTGAAAAAATTTATAATCTCGCGCTTTGTGCACGCCCAAAGAATACCGCCGCACGACTCTTCCTGCATTATTTCTTGTGACTGACGGACGAGTGATTACAGCAGTAAAAAGATATAGGCGTGTAATCATACCCCTGTAGCGTCGTGTCGGGAGTGACGAACATTGTTTTTTAAGGCAGAACACTACTGTGACGGGTAAAAAATTGCTTTTTTTGCGTATTCTCAAGTGATACATGTTCAAAGATATGTGAAAAAGGTCAAGTAGAAATATTTTAAATTTGCCAAGTTGCAGACGATTTGGTGAGAGCAGGTGGCGCAACGATTTACGTATACCTAAACTTTCAATCGCGTTTTTCGCGAAATGACTTTTCTCGCCCTGGTAGGAATCATAACTCAAGCTATAATTGTCCGATTGTCAATTTTCGAAAACCAACATTTTCGTAGTTGCAGTAGATATTGTACGTAGCCTTTTTTTTATTTGGTATTTTTTAAGCCACCGAATACGAGTAAAAATTTCGATAAAGTTACCCTTTTTTGAACACCTGCTATTTTGTGCCTTTTTCGCAAAACGGCTACTTTATCTGAACACCTGTTTTGAACGTACATTTGTATAGGTTATAAACCTTCTTTATTTTTATTTTTCAGACGAACTATTGTCATGTTATCGATCCGGCCGTTGGACCACATTTTTTATACAGAGACTCTATTATACCTCAAAATACGTTGTCAATTTTTATTTTTTATTGTTTTTAATAAAATATCCCACGACATAAGTTCAACGTATGCTTAGTAACATACCTTTTTTCTAAGTCCCGAATAAATAATCCAGTAGAAAAAAAACTGGAAAGGAACGACCTTTTTCGGCCCATCACAGTCGTGTCAGTCTTTAAGAATTACGAAATAAGTCCTTTATTAAAACGGCGACAGGCAAAAATCGTGCATTTGCCTCCTTTTTTCTCTACACATACTATCGATGATTATATACTATATGATTTCTTGGCAATACACTGTCAAGTATTGCTGCCTACGTTTTACCGATCATTTTCACTAATGAATCTTCATTTTCGTAATTCTCCAAGGTCATTCTCCACTTCGAAATTTCGTTTCATTTCATTCTCCATTTCAAATTTTTCCAAGCCCAAGCCGACGAGCTCCATCCTCACCAGTCTTGGATAGCTTCGTCATCGATGCGAAACGAGAATGTCTAAAGTTCCACACGCTCACCGTGACGAGAGTTTTCAGAGTTCCCGTCGAGAATACGGTCTTTTTTCTTTTTTTGTTTTATCATGCCTGCCATATCCACCGTGCGCCGTTTCAGGTTCATCGAGCATCCCCAGAGGCGAAGGCACGATTTATAATCTAGATTCGCGAGACTACCGATGCAAGACCTCGTAGCGGATCTCCGCGCGATCCCATCCATATACACGTATAGATACAAGTACGGCTAGTTAGAGAAGCCGCAGGACGATCAGCGTGCTGGTCCCGCATCGGTAATTCCGTGTCTCTTCCAGTATATAGTTAACCCTCTCGGGGAAGAGTGTGGTTCGACGGGCACAGCGAGCGGGAGGGGGAGGGGGGGTATCATTTCGTTCTCTCATTGGTCGGGGTCTCTTGCGCTCAATCATCGGTAATTATCCCAAACGCGATCGAATTATCTCGTCCCTCCCTCCTCCTCCTCCCGCTCGCCGCGCTCTCCTGTCTTTGGGAGCGAACAGGATGCGATACAGATACGCACTCTCGACCTACGTAATTTCTTTGTCCGTTCCACGGTCGCATTAACTTGTGTGCAGCTCGGCAAACAAAAAAGAAACAAGCCCAACGGGAGATAAAGTCGGTGAAAAAAGGGCCGTGGGAGGGAAACGGGGGGGGGGGGAGATGGGACTAAGCCGTACGGAGGTAATTGTTCGGTCGTCGTGCCTGAATAAAATACAAGCTACCGGTACGCCGTTCGCAATACCGTACGTCCGTTAGTTTCGTTCGCGTTACCTCGTTCTTCCGTCCTTCCAGGCCTGTCAAGCTCACTGGCCCGTCTGTCCGTCATTCTGATGTGGGAAGACACCACGTGCTCGCCTCGCTACCACGCTCCCCCATCTCTTTCCAACACACACCCGTAGCAACCGCGTTTATGACCACGCGTCTATGATCGTGTGCTCACGTACGAAAGGGCGTACGAGGGTGAATTTGAGAAAGGCATCGAAATGTTACCGCGTCTCATTATTTTCTATTGGCAAATTAGTAAAAATTATGTAACGTTTTCGATTGATTAGAGACAGTAAATGTATTCAAATTGGCATATTGATTTGAATTTGTAAATAATTTTGTTTACAATAATTTAACGAAACGAGTCATTTTCAACGTAAAAATCGTCAGCCCACGCGTCTTCGCGTACCCGAAGTGCACAAAAAGTGGCTGGCAGGGGCCGATATAATTGTTGTCTTCCTGAGACGACTTCGACCATCTGCTACGACGATTTATCCAATTTTTGTTCGCGTGCAAGCAAAATCCGAAGAGTGAATGATTGCCCAATTGAGGGAACACGTATACGGAAGAGGAGCCTCGATTCTTTTTTATTCCACTCGGCTATTTTGCAGAGGGCGGAAGAAAGAGGAGTATGCGAAAGTCAAAATATGTCAATGGTCCGGGGTTTGCGGTAAGCCGCATGATAAACCGAAGTGTCCGGTCGCTGGGTGGAAGTCACTGTTTGTGATGATACACAGGACTCTGGCACGCACGTGAAAAAGGGCTCTCTGGATTGCATACATTGTACGTGGGTTCGTTTTCTTCCAGTCAGAATATTTGAGTCATGCGACAGGTGACGTGGCGACAGCGCTAACGACACCGCTGACTTCCTCTTGCAGGGATTTTTTTTACGAAGAAGTAAGACGGTCGATACCCGACGAAAAGTCTTTAATTAAGAATGTTTAGCAACTTTACGGAAAATTCTGATATCGTGATAAAAATTGGGCGCATGTCTGGTTCGTTTGTTCTACACGAAGAAAACAGGGGCCTCGAAGTTTAGAATTAATACTATGCTTCTAAAAAAAATATCATTAAATATCAAAAAGTATTGAATGGAAGATAAAAATGGTAATTATGGTATAGTAATAATGAAGAAATTTAAATTTTAACCTATGATATGGCACGTAAACTTATACAAATAATACATTTTATTCGGCATATTGTGTTTTTTTTGTAGTGTTCAAAAAATATTTTGCCCACGTGATTGGAACAATTAGTTTCCAATATTCTACAAAAAGTACGGTATAAAGAGTCACATTTTACTAATAACTTCGTAATACTTTTCGCTATACGCCGAAGATTTATGCCATGCGTACAGTGAAATCTGTACATACACGAAGATTCATGCTATACGTATAGTAAAATCCATATGAAAATATAGCGTGTAATGAAGGTTGGTATTTTACAAAAAGTCCTATACAGCATATAGGACTCGCGCCTATGCGAGAATAGTTTCAAATATAATTTGCATGCATCATTTTTACTATACGGTGTGAGAATCATTTTTACACTTCTATAACAAGTCTTAGAATTCCGAACTGGCATTAAACTACTATACACTGAAAAAACAAATCGTTCATGCATCCAAAATTCAGTTGGTTTAACAAAATGTATATTTAAATACGTTCAACTTGATTTTTGAATGGAATAACAAAACAGTATAGTTGGTGGTAAAATAGTATAGTGGTGTGAACTGTAGCTTATTTAGCATGTCTGCGCAACTGTTAAAACAACAAAATTTCGAGACAACAAAATGCATTTTGCACATTCAACGATTCTTTTTTCTCAGTGTACTTTTCTAGCACTGAATATTATAATTCTGGCAACCAGTGTTAGAATTTGAGGCCGTATTTGTCTCCGTGTAAGTTGGAAATTGATCGACTGATCCGTTGAAGAATTATAACCCTTTTGATTTGCGGTAGATTCGCCCGCGTTATTATGGGAAGTTGTTTTATTCTCCGGTACGATGAGAAAAAATGTAATAAAGACAATGGTACATAGTATTTTAGATGTTTCGTGTAAATCGTGTATGTATGGCAGAAATTTGTTAGAAAAATATGCTGTATAATTGTAGTATAATAATAACTGTAACGTACTGGAATTCTCCTTACTTTCTCATTCCACTCTCGCGTACATTTTCACCAAACTATATGGCAATGGTAAACTGTACGTAAACATAGTTTAGCGATTCGAAAATAGCGACAGAGGTAAAGCGCGGAAAATTCGCTCTCACGACTTTTGCCCTAAAAAAGTTAAATGTTATCAAATACAGGTGAAATGAGAAAAAAAACACTTCGGACTGCAAATGTATACTTCTACGACGTATACTTGACCGGAGATTATATCTCCTATCCATCCTTAAGGCCGGAGCCCAAACTGGAAGGTTCGAAAAATCGTTTTTTTTCCTTTTATTGCTTAAATCGATAGATAAACTATCCAAGAGTATATTTACAAAGTTACAGAGGCTAATTGTAAATATTTTCGTAGATACAAGGCCAAAAACAGAGAAGCAATTGATCTTTGATATTTATATTGTCTCCTATTGAAAACTTTGAAGCGCGTTTTTTCCAGTTTTCATTTCCACGATTTTTCCAAATTGGCGGGCGTGATAGCAAACAAATAAACGACCTATTGAATCAAACCACAGTTTATTTTCTTCAGTATCAAAATCTCTTCTAAGTGAATTTAAAAGGTGACTTTAAAAGTGACTGTAAAAGTCGTTGAAAAAGTCTTCTTAAATAATGTTTATAGCACGATGAAGTTTTTTTTTCAAACACAATTGCTTTCAAACCTGAGAAAAGTTATAAGTTCACGATTTTTTCTGCTTTTTCTGGATTCGCCCAGAAGATAAATACATGACAATTGAAATTATTATGGGATTTTTTTGTATCAGTCAGGAATTACGAGCTGTATCTTTGTCGCCGAATGGGGACTGCAGTGGCAAGACGCACGTGGAATAGGCTGATAAATCTGCAGTCATTTATTGTTTCATGTTGATACATTTTTCTAATACATTTCGAATATACACCAAAAGATACCTCAATGTTTTCTGGGCTCACTTATTTTTCCCTTCCAAAAAAAATCCCGAAAAAACGCTTTCTTTTACCATCTAATTCAGGCTCCGGCCTTAAGACCGTGATTAAATTTTAATTTGATTAAAGTAATTAGACATTCAGTGCATTTTATTACCAATGTTTTAAGTATTGTTGTCCAATTACACATAAAGTTATTCGTTTTTTCCTTGTATAATTTTCGTTAGAAGTAAATTTTAAATGAAGTGGCCCCGATGGCTTCAGGATTACATATAACGAGACGCGTTCGTTCAATTGTAAGACTGACATATCCAATAATGTAAAATGAGTTTAAGCTTAAGGGGCGGGGGGGGGGATCTCAGTTCCAAGGATAACCGTGTCATTCGATTGAAGAAGATACCTCTCGTTGCCAGTGTACCAGCACTCTATGGCCGCCCATCTCCTTATTCACGACGTACACGCAATCTGACAATGTCTCTTGGAGACGAGGGTGATATCCTTGTATAGAGTATTGCCGCTTCGAGTGCTAATGCATCGCACAATAGATCAATTACACGTACATTAGGCAACTCTCGAGCTGAATGTCGAACAATAAATAGTTGAAAACGCGTGAATTAAATTCACGTATTGTCATTTTTTTCAACAGAAATATAACATTTTCAGCATATTCAAATAATTGTGTTATCAGCAGGAAGAAATTGACTTTTATCAGAAAAAGAATCGATAATATAATTCTATACCCGTTGATATAAATATTTATAAATGAGAAATGCCAATGAAATAGAATACAAGCAACATTTTAACTTGATGGATGATTTTTTCGAAATTAAATGGCACGAATTTTGCTCGTTCGAATGGATTTGAAATTATGTGCCATCAAATACGTTTGACTCTGGAGCATTTGATTAATGTCAATGAAATAAATTGTCCGAAACTTCTTTGTTTTTATGCGCCCATTTATAAATGATAAAAATGCAGAGATCATCATCCGTTTGATTATCGCCTCTCGTTCAGTTCCGAATAAATAAATACATCTTCGTGTAACTTATAAAGGATCGAAGGAGGCGCGAGAATTCAGTGGCTTTGGTCTGCGAACTTCATTGATTGTTTGCACAGCCTTTTCCCCTTTCTCCAATCCTTCTTTGCCTCACCACGAGATGAAACATACCCACCCCGCCCACTTGCGTATACTGAATGGTGTACCTGCCAGACGGCAGCCAGCCCTTTTATC
>OX101783.1:46575966-46618579 GCA_944452715.1 Ophion slaviceki
TTTTAAACATTGCCTTCTTTTGATTCTTCCAAAAAATTCTCTAAAACAGAGTGACCCATTCTATGACTATTAAGACTAGTCTCATCGTCGACCCATTTTTTCTTCTATTTTTTTTATCAAACAATCATATTTTTTAGAAACGGTTTATTTTTTATTTTTACTGAATTTAACAAAAAAGTCGTTTCGAATAAAAAAATTATTATTGCCTTAAATTCAGCACAAAATTGAAAAAAAAACCGTTTCAGGCATGTCGAAGCCGAATTGGAAATCACAAAATCATTAATAGCATTACTGGACATTAAAATGATAAAAATCGTTTAAAAAGATTTCATTAATTCGAAAAAAATAGAAGGAAAAATGGGCCCACAATAAGACTAGTCTTTAAAATCATAGAATGGGCCACTATTTTAGCGATTTTTTTTTATAAAAATAGAAAAAGGCTATCATCATTTAAAAAAATAGCTTTCACTTTAGAAGCAAAAAAACGTTGACATTGATAATTGATCATTTTTATCATATTTTTTAACAAATGTATGCTTCAAAATGAATAAAAATATATAGTGCCATTTATCAATATCCCAATTAGTTCAGGAGTTATCAGCGTTAGAATGTTTCCCAAACTTCTGAAATCGATATTATTTGGAAATACATAACTCCTAAAAGAGAAGCGTTCAAAATCTAAAAATTGGTATGGATATTCCTTGCATGGGATACAATTTTACAAAAGAAATCAGTAAAACAAAAAATGGTTGGGGTCACGGGCTAGCTGAAATGGGTGGAATATCCCATATATATTTACAGTGGTGCACAACAGCGAAGCGAACAAGACGCTCAAAAACGAAGCTGTTTTGTTGGTATACGGATTCATGCCGTAAGATTTCTTTAAAAATTTTTTTAACCTTGTAAAATAATTTTTCAAATTCTTTTTCGCATTTTTTTTTATTTTTCGACGTTTTTTGTTGTTGTTGTTGTTGTGCTGATCCCAGTGAGGCTCGCTTCGTAAGATATCGCCTCTACTTATTCGTTTCAGCCATTACTCGGTCGCATGCGCTCATCGGGATGAACCCCCGCGGCGACCAACCTGTCTTTCCGACACCGTACCTCCGCGCCCTCCCCCTTCACATCCTGCGAACCCGCGGCCTTCTCGTCAGAGAGCCCATGCTCGCGATATCTTCCTCCCTTTTTTTTCTTCTCTCGCATGGCTGCCCTCGAATAACCGATACTAACTGAAACGACGCCATGTTTTTGCGGGGTAGAAGAAAATTCTTGGTGGTTAACATCGAGGATAGATCGTTGCGAACAAATACCTCTTTGTGAGAGCTTCGCGTCCCGATTATAATTACCGTCGGGTAAAATAGTATGGATACGCTGTGGTGGGGCAGAAACGGTGGTCGGATGTAGTTGATGTATATTAAATAGTATCTTTGCGCGAAAGAAACGTATTCATCAATTATCCATATAGACATTGAGAGCAATTGATGGGCAGCAAGGCAATTCCAATCGCATTCGATAACTGCTTCGGCCTATAAACCGAATTTGCTTATTCATTTTTGTGACTGGACTTTAAGGTCATATCGCATCAAGACTTATATACATACCAAGGTTATTGCGAAAAAAAAACACTTTTTCTAAATAGTTAAGAAAAAGAAGAGTTTCTATTTGCTGAAGCACTACCTCATCAATTCTGACAGGTATCACGCGATCCTGACCTTTCAATGGGAATATTGCGATTTCTCAGGTCCCGATAACAAAGTGTAGATCAATTCTGGAAGCGTTCATTTCTATATACCAAAGGTACGGAAAACACAATTTCATCCGTGTTCACGCCAACTTGCGAAACTGAAACGAAGAAAAACGGCTTTAAGGGGTGAAACCAGCCCTCGACGAAAGACATGTAAAGGGGTTATATTGCAGTTTTACCCACAAGCAGTCGACCGAGCGCAATGAAAGAAAGAACGAAAATCCTTCTAATCCGTAGCGGTGAAAAATCCACTATAAAGTTATCAAAAAAAAATTAAGGGGTGAATCACCCCTATTCGTAGGTTGGTTTCTACCCTTAAAACCATTTTTTCGCCGATTAAAAAAAAATACGGGTCGCTCAGTTTTCAATGCTTCATAACATATATAAGTTTTAACAAAATCGACAGACGACACCCGAGGGATGTTCCTTGTCAGTATCGTATTCTAACCCTAGCACGAATAAACAGATAGACACTATCCTTTTATTGTATTAGTTGAGATTATTTTTCTTTCCCTATTTGAGTATTTGTACCAATGTGGAGTTGGACGATAATCGTCGGGTACACACGCTCTCCCTCTCTCTTTCTCTCTCTCTCTTTGCCCACCGGTGATAATGACGAAGCGTGTTTACACTGGGGCGCGATCTTTACGGGGGCGTCCGATGAGTTACCCTTCCCCGTCGTTCATCTCGCGAGAGAGGCTCGCGTTCCCCGTGTCTTGTATCTTGGAGTCTTAGCCTGCGGGGGGTGGCGGCATCCACGCAGGGAGTCTGAGAAAAAGAGACGCAGGGGTAGCAAAGCCACGAGGGGGGGGGGGGGGCAACGCAGAGGTACACCATACGACTTCTTTTCTCATGTAAATACGATGTAGCCGCGTGTTAAGGCGACTGACCACGCTTCTCTCCCGCTCTTTCTCTGTCTGAAGATCCTGCTCGTTCTTCATCTCTCTCCCTCATGGCCTTTTTAAATCCCTCATATGGAGGTAGACCCACATGTGGCACAATGTTCCAGCCAGGACCCCCTCCGCGTATTGCCGCCGGCATTTCGAATCTACGAGCTTCGGACACGAACAAGAAGAGCAGTAAAGAAACAGTAAAGATCGCGATGAGAAAAAGACAGCAATGAGTAAAAAGCTAAGCAAGATAGAGAGGTGAAGGAGGACAGAGAGAAAAAGAGCAAAGAACGAGAGAGAACGAAAAGGAGAAAATATAAAAATGTGAATGAGGATACGTGAGGGAAGGCTGGAGTAAAAATATTACAATGAGCATAAGAGAAGAGAGAAAAAGTATTGAGTGAGAATGAGGGAAGGGTGAATAGTTAAATGGCTCACACGGGCAAGAGTGGTAGATAGAGAGCGAGAGAGAGAGAGAGAGGAAAGCTGCTTATTGTATACGTATGCTATGCGACTTCCATCTAGCGACGTTCATCTCCACTGAGCATAATCACCGATACCATAAGTTGCAGAAGTAGTGGTCAGCAACTTTCTGAGTACTTGGGCGATCCTCCAAGATTCCATTTCTCTATATGCATTCAGGAGAGCAAGACAGACAGAAGGAGAGAGAAAGAGAGACAGAGAGAGAGAGGGAGAGAGGATGAGAACTCGCGCGGAGGTGGAATATGGACTCTTTTCTTTCCGAGCTCAATGCGCGAGGCACACACTGACCGTAAAATATATCAGCCGCTGTGTGACTTCTTGGGTCCAACCACAAATCAACCGACCCCCCGTAGCTATGCACAACCGTGGTGTGGGTGTACCACCTTATACGCGATATAACAGAGAACGACAGAGAAAGGGGGAGAGGAAGAGGGGGAGAGAGAGCGAGAGAGAGAGAGAGAGAGAGAGAGAGAGAGAGAGAGAGAGAGAGAGAGAGAGAGAGAGAGAGAGAGAGAGAGAGAAAGATCATGAGTCTCGCGAGCACGTGAATATAATGCGTTTCGACTCTTTTCCGTCGGCTTTTCGTATTGTCGTATACCGCGAGCGGAAATAAGCCCAAACGAAAAAAGCGGAAAAAACATTTGAAATTATTTTAAAACAAAATAATTGATCATCTATCGTAATGACGAGAAGTGCCGAAAAAACACGTCTGTACGAAACTGTGGACTCAAGAGACGAAAATTGATTTCCTTACAACGATATCAACAAAGTCGTTGATAAACGATTGTTATTTCATTTTTCCTATCAATCGTTGACTCTGTTGACATAGCGCATTTGGAAATTAAAACATTTACGATATAGTTTGTCTGAAATAGCGTTGGAGTGTTTTTTCAATAGCAATTATGGAACAAACTTTCAAATCTATTGATTTATTTTAATTCGTTAATGCCAAGTCCATTAATTTTAAGTTCCGAATGAATAGTTTTCTACGATTCTGCGTTGATAGACAAAAACGTATATGTTTTATTCAGGATAATTATTTACGATTGTCACAAACCATTGGAGATGGTGTTCCTTTGAGACGGGGTTCATATATTTTTCGATTCCAACATACTATTATCTCGACTCGAAGCTCGATGAATAATACTATTAATGAGGCTCATTCGTGAGGAAAAGAAGAAGAAGAGGATCTTCAGACTCGGAGTTTCATTCGCCTCGTCTGTGGTATGACCACACCTGAAAGATCTGAGGCTCTTGAAAGACGAAGTTCTTGCCTTTTGTTGGGCGCGGATGGTTCAACGTATGAGAGTCTGGGTCTCTCTTTCTAGTTCTCGAGGGGGGCCAAGAAGAGAGAGAGAGAGAGAGAGAGAGAGAGAGAGAGAGAGAGAGAGAGAGAGAGAGAGAGAGAGAGAGAGAGAGCCAGAGGAAAAGAATGAGTGTATATAAGAGGCGAGGAAATAATGCCCCTTGGAATTTGACCCGTGCCCCTCTCGTCTTTCGTTTCTTCGCCATGTCTATCGTTACGTACTCGAAGGTGTGAGAAGAGAAGAAATTTTCGCCTCCGTCACCTCAACGGACCCTCACGTGGTCGTGTATCAATCTCGTATACAATTGAACCCACAAATTCATCAAATTGACTTTTCCACCGCGTACATCGTTAATGATGCTTCGGATCATTATATTGTTCGATTAATGAACTGAGAGGGCGAGCAGGGAAACGCTTGTGCCACTGAGATTGAAAAACCATCGGATATGACTTTCTGACGAAACATGATTTTGATTAATTGTTCGAAAAATGTATATTTATCGTTTACAAAAATGTACTTTAACTTTCGTTTAATTGAGCATGCTTCTTTCTCAGTAGAATTATTATTATCCGTTATTTTACTGAAACGATAAATCACTGGAAGTAAATCTCCATCGAAATAACTATGAATAATGATACCAAAGAATCCAAGAAATAATTACTATTGGAAACGGCTTTTATTATGCAAACGTTCCTTTATCGAACAATTATACAAGGTTATCCCGTAACAAAATGACTCAAAATGGTTTCTCATTGAAATAATAAGACATCCAAAACGAATGTCCCAGAAAATATTCATGAATAATTACTCCGGAAAATATAAATATTCATGAAATAATAATTGAGAGAGCGTTCCCTCGATTATTCGAAAATGTTTATTTTCTTCGAAGATGGCTCGAACCAGAAATCTCCGTCTTACGTCAAAGCAATGATTTTTTTTCCCTGGCACGCTGATCATTCGTAATAATTTTTCATTCCAGAGCCAAAAGTGCCCTTATAGCTGCAATTCGCTCCTATGCTTTTTCTACTTTCATTTAACTTCTTATTCATCTTCTCGCTCGATGGGCGAGGAATGTTTCGTCGGGTAGCGCGCAAGCGCCCGGGAGAGAAGATCGCCGCGGCTTGGACCATTATAATGATTCGAATCTAAAGAGAAGGATAGGGAGATGAAGCGAGAAAGAGAGAGAGAGAGAGAGAGAGAGAGAGAGAGAGAGAGAGAGAGAGAGGGAGGGAGAGAGGTCTTGACCGGAATGAGCAGAAATCTTGAAGGATACGACAACGACGAGAAGTCCGAGATGCTGTCCAAGAAAACCAGGCGTGCCAATGGAACTTTCTCCCTCTCTCTCCCTCCCTCCCTCTCTCCCTCTCATCGCTAGTTATTAATATCAAATAACGAGATGCTCCAGCGCGCAAAAGGCATCCGTGCTATGGTATTCTTTATTAACGATGCGCTTACCGTCCTCAGGATCGCGTCTCGACGGTTAACAAAAAAATGCACAGGTTCGAGAGAGGAAGAGCAAGAGAGAGAGAGAGAGCGCGAGAAGGGGAGAGTAAGTGAGGAGCGACCACAGGCTTCGAACCGAGAGGATGCAGCAGCATGGGCGAAAAGGGATAAACACTTCGAAGGATGCCAAAAGCCACTACTTTTTTACACATTGTACATGGATTTTTTTTTCTTATTTTTTTCCAAATCCTCATGTAGAACTACCGAAAATCCTAAACTCTATAAATCTGTACACATACGAAACACAATTTGCACATCATGCACATCATTTTAGTCTCCAATGTAAAATGTACTTCGAAAAATATCGTATTATGTTGGTTTAATAATATAGCGATGTTTATTATCGTTATTACGATCGAGATACTTATTGTAAATAAGGAAAGTAAGTTAAAAAACTACATACGGAAAAATTCATTAATTTAATCAAGAGAACTCCATTGCATTCTTCATCGAATGGGGGTTGCAATTTTAAAAGATCAACCATTTGATGGAATTGAAGTTTACATCGTTGTCATGCAACGAAAATACCTTTGTTTCGTACTGCCCAATTCTTTTCACCACATTTACGCTACAGAAATCATTGAAACATTTTTGAATATCCTTATTAGGGATCCGCAGCCTAAACACGGAAAAAATAATATAGATGGTAAAAAAATGAAAAATGCGATAGAACTTCCGTTGCATTCCGACAATGCCAACTTCAATACCATACTGTTTGTAAATTCTTAGTCAGTCGATCCACATAAACGCAAAATATTTTTTTCGTTTATTTTCACCAAAACGCAACTGTCAACCCATCGATGTGAAATGAATTAAATCGAAAAATGTAGAGCGCGTAAAAAGCGCTCGATTTATTCGACACTGTGATCCTGATTTCACGGAATTATGATTCATCGCTTTTGTATATACGAATAGTCGCAAAAAAATTATGTTTCGTCGTGAAGCACGTTGACAACCTTGGCTCGGGGTCTCTGTCGCTACGGAATCCTTTTGTTCGCTGGAGAAGACGAGCGTGCAAAAATATTCGGCATTTTTTTCGTCTTCTCCGCCCACATGCTCACGTGCTAACAGAGCGTGTGGAGGATGTGTTTTTTTTCTTATGCGTTCGCGAACCAGGTCATTCTACAATGTGGGATTTATCATTGATATTCCGTTATTATCATGGCAAATTGCCGAAAGGGATAGAGCAAGAGAGAGAGAGAGAGAGAGAGAGAGAGAGAGAGAGAGAGAGAGAAAGGGGGTCCTCTCGGTCGTTTTCATGCCACGAATCCATGCATTATTATGTCTTCGGCCTCCCTGTCCACGTCCAGACATTTTTATTTTCCGGATATTTACGTACATACCTACATACATGTGCGAATATACACACACACAGACAGATTCATCGACACGTACACAGCGATATGTATATGGGTATAAAGGAGAGGCAAATATTCTGCAAAAAAAGAGAAAAGAGATGTGAAGACGAACATAAAAAAAGAAAACATCTGCAACGATATTTTTATCCTTCGGTTTATCCGCCAGAGAGAGAGAGAGAAAGAGAGAGGGAGAGAGAGAGAGGGAGAGGGGGGGGGGGGGGAGAGAGAGAGAGAGAGAGAGAGAGAGAGAGAGAGAGAAAGGCAAAGAGTACAAGACATTGAGCACAAGGCATTTAACGAATGTGGATATAATTGCACGCGATCCTAATGGTTATTGATGAGACTCGTTATTTCCCGGGTTGCATACCGTTCAAGAAACTCCCGTTGCATACAGCTATGCTCCGAGTCGTTTTGATCCACACATACGCACATACGTATACATGCACATAGGCATAAATAGACGCACATATGTACGCATACTTCAGAATAAGCTCGAGAGAGTGGTGAAAAAGTGAGAGAAAATAAGCTCTATGGCGTCGACGACGACGAGGATGACGAGGATGAAAACGAGAGAGCTCTTTTGCTAAAAGACACGCGCGCCGGAGAAACGCAGACATTATTTTTGTACGGCAAACGTTATGGAAGCGCGATGCTTTAAGAGCGATACTGTCCGCCGGACACCGACCCCCTGCTGCCAACGATGCACAACTTGATTCACCATGCCTGGGGAGTACTCGTACTCCTGCACCTCACCCCACACCCAGATTCTCTCGTGATCGCCTGCATACTTTCCGCTGCTATCATCCTCCGACAAAAATCGCGCCTTGCGAAATGCCGATCAATCTTTTTTTCCCTCCACTTGGCGTTTATTGAACTCGGCAATGGTGCGTCGTTTATTTTCATCGTGAATTTCGATTTTGTTTATTTTTACATCCGTGCCCTGTCGTTGGTATATTTTGTGTTCACGTGCCTCATATCCACGAAATTCGACGGTTTTTTTAGGTCCTTCAGGTCTTCGAAAATTGCTCACACCGTATGGCACAATCGAGATCCAACGTTCCGTCAGATATTCTTGCGCATGTGATCATTCGTCTTTTCTCACAACTTCTTGTGAGCAGAATACTCGGTGGGAAAAAAGCATCGAATACCTTGCAATTCTTAAGGCAGCCATCCCATGTGACAGGTCCAAAAAGACGAAAAAATATGTTCGTACCAATTACAAAAAATGTGTGCATCCTATATGGACCCGGCATAGCAGACTAATGGTGAGTCAACATTTTCTTTGTGTAAATCGTACTTGAACTATTAAACGCGTTATTTTCTCAAAACTGTATTTTTCGAATTGGCTTCCATGGTATCGCTAAAACTATTCAACAGATGGCGCTCAAATTTTTATATTATAGTCAGCACATCTATAGTTCTCACCCGAACTAGAATATTTCTGAAATCTCCCCTAGTTTTTTTAAGCTGAAAAAGCCGCAAAAATACCGAAAACTTGAAACTTAACTTTTAAATCCGTGCCAAGAATTCAATTTTCGATATTTTTACTTTACTCCAGTTCCGGCGATGGCTTCAGGTCTACAAATTAAATGTGGTTTTTTTATTCTCAAATGAGCAAAACCTCTGGAATTACGGCAGCCGTCAACCAACTTTTTTTACACATGAGTGTCTTCCAAACGGTATAAAGTCCATGCAATTCGTTTTTTTTTTGTTTGATAAAGTTCCGAGGGACTGTAAAAATGTTAATAAATGGGTGTTAAAAATGCAAAGATAGTGTGTTTTAATGGTTCATAAAAAAAACGCCAAAAAAGCGAAAAAAATAGCTGTCCCATGGAATGACCCCCTTAATCTCGAGACGACAATCATAGCTACAAAGAACAAACAAATAGTCAATCAGTCTCGAAAATTCATTCGATAGTCACGCTTTTTTTTGCTGGGTTGAACAATTCGTGTTAAAAATACCTGGTCACTGATAATTAACGCGGACAGACTATTTAAAAAACGATCCAAAGTGACGGAACTTGTTTTTGAGCGTTTACTACTAGTACATCATCATCAGTTCCCATAGGCAGACGTTACTTTGCCAGTGACGATCAGCGAGCGCAAACGGCGCTTTTATGGCGCATCGAGCAATGGTGTATCGTAGCTGATCACGAGACAAGCTCTCTCACGCGGCCACACACCTGATATTACCGCTTCCTTCGAAACCAAGCAAAAGTAGAGACTTCCCGTTGGGCGAATCTTTCTCCGTCGCCCCTCTACACTATAATCTTCGTCTATACGCGTTCAAGAGTGCATTTCTTTGGGGGGCGAGATGAGGGCACTTGTAGCTGCGGTTTCTCGTCAACTCGGGTGACGAGGTCCGCGACACCGCACGACATTGACGATTTTGCAATGCGGTCGTTTCCGAGAGCAGTGCTTAACCGGAAAAATACAGGGACATAAGAGACCCGCTATTTAGCACGTATAAACTACACACGTGTGTTCGTGAAGGTAATGGTGAAGACAGCTGACATCGAGGACCGTCCTGACGGTAGCAAATTGTCCAAATGCCAAAAGCAACCATTCAATTGATGAGAAATTTAAGGCCCGTCTTGGAAACAGCTGGATGTGGTGATGGGCAGTGTTAGGTAGCTGTACCGCACTCGAAATATCCTTTCCCCGTAGAGAAAGAGGTAAACCGCATACGCGGTTAGTATAAGAATTGAAGAAAAAAAAATATATATATATCCCACTGACTTATTCGATGAGACGTGAAGCATTTCCCGTGCAAAGTCAGCCGAGAGCCGATGCTCGAAGAACAAAGACACCTCTCGACCATCACACTTATGAGGTGTTGGTGTTGAAAATCCGGGACTAGTTTTATTAACCGTGGTGTCGGTGGTTGTGCCACAAGATGAACGGAAAAAAAGATACGACCGCGAGTTTGCGGCGCCATATTTGTTCGTAATAACAGCGTTTATTGTTTTTATGAAAAACGATTCTGTATTTGTAACCGGGATATGGATAGACGCGTGTGAAGGGTTGTGACGAGAATAGAGGGAAGCACGGAGAAAAATTGGACGCGCGAATTCCTGGATTTATTTTATTTTACGAGACAGAAAGCGACGGCTTAGATTCCCGCGATCGATTCAAATTCCTTATACGTATACGTTGTGTCAAATTCCTAATTGCTTCTTACCGATTATAGACGTCGCTAGCGAATAAGGACAGTGGAAAATACAGGAAATAAAGAAGGAGGGATCAATTGTTCGATCAGATGGGTATGTTAAAGTCCATTTTGTTCTTTGAATGTTAATATTCAAGGATGTTTTATTGTATTTTTTTGGTACCAGGTTATTCTATCCGAATCTCACTGAAATTATAAAATCGTAGTGTCCGTCGGTTAATTTAAAATTAAGTTTGTTTAAGTTCAATTTTTTTCGGTGTTTTTCTGATTTTTGGAAATGTTGCCCGTCTGTCAATTTGAATGATGTTAAGTGTGAAAACGTAAGCAAATACGAGAAAATGAAAAAGGGAAAGGGAAAAAGCAAGAGAGAGAGAGAGAGAGAGAGAGAGAGAGAGAGAGAGAGAGAGAGAGAGAGAGAGAGAGAGAGAGAGAGAGAGAGAGAGAGAGAGGAACAAAAATAGCTATCGTCTCGGCAAGCTGTCGGAAAAAAGCCGCACGATGGGCTCGTTTCACCCATCGGGAATCGCGACAGTTCCCCATCCAGTGTTTCTCTTCCCAACACGTTTCTCTCTATAACACATTTTGCTTTGAATAACTCCGCTGTCCAAGCGTAGTCATATCATCGATATAATCCGGTCTCTGTGTGCGTTTTTTTTTTTTTCGTTTTCCTGTTCCTTCCTCGCGCTGTGCTTCGCTATATTCCCTTTCATTTTCATCCCCGTCGCTTATCCCGAGAACAGTGTCTGGATACGTTCGACAGGGCGCCCTCTGTGCCCGCGACTCTTGTCGTGTTATTGGGCTTAACGAAGTGTCTAGCGTGCTTTATGAAAACGTATTCGAAAGTGAAGCCAGCGAGACAGTCGAAATGGTCATTTGGCCGAAGAGCTAACGGGGAAAGGGTTAGGGATGAATTCGCGGCGGTATACACACGTGGATAAATCTATACAGGACGCAATAGAAACATAGAGAGATAGGAAGGAAAGAGGGAAGAGAGAGAGGGAAAAAGAGCGTTTCGCTTTCGCGTGTGCGATCCGCATCCAATCTTCCAATCGGAGTCAATTACCCGCTCACAATAGGGCCACCGAAAAGCTTCAGTACCTCCTCCCTTCAGTACCGCCTCTCTCTCGCTCGCTGTCTGTATATCTCCCTCAATATCTCTTTGGTTTTGCTCATAGTGTATCTTTACGTAAATGTCAAGCCCCGGAGGCGGCGGTGTCATTTCAACTACAAACAGGATTACGCAATCTAATTCAGGAGTTGACAAAAGGTCTGACAAAGAAAACCAGGCAATGTCGGCGAAGTGCTGTCTCGTATACATTTTCTCTCCTACAGTCCCTTCCCGCTCTCTATTTCATCCCTTAATTCTGTGGAAGCAGAACGAGATGGAAAACCGTGGAGAGTCAAATTGACTAACTGGATGCACAGAGCCATACATACGTATACACATATACATGCGTGCGTATATATATATATATATATATATATATATATATATATATATATATATATATATATATATATATATATATATATATATATACCAAAACGCTTTCTCAGTATTCTCAATTAAATCCTCGTCATTCATCAAGCCCCGTGCCATTTAAATTCACGTCTACGGTCAAGTCTTTGCACTGTCCATTTTTTCCTCCGTTCCTCCCAGTCTCAAACCTTACTGTGGAAACGTATATACGTGCACGCATTGAGAATACCACTTACCCAATTCCTCCGAATTTTCCTAATAATTTAAAGCAACGTTAACTCCACTTTAATATCAGCACCTTCGATCCCGTCAATTTTGCCGGCGACGACCTTCGTCCGTACTGTAAAAAATGACCCGGTGGGTCATTGCCTCGAGTGGGTGAACTAAAAAACGTACGGATAAAAGTAATCCAGTCAATCTGATTGAGTAAATAAGTTCTTTTCGTGTTTAGATGCATACAGCGAATTTGTGACCACGTTTCGATTGTTTTTATCGAAAATCGGAACATGCACTTGCACGGTGAGGTGGCTTCGTATAAATAATACGTACGTGATTGATAATGCAGCAGAGGTAATGGAGGTGAAGGGAGTAGAGGCTAACCTGAGTAGAGAAGATGGACAGTGTAATGCGAAGGGGTATATGAATATTGCAATGTGCACTTGCGTCTAGACATACAAATGCACACGCGCATATATATATATATATATATATATACACACACACACATATATACGTGCATGTGTGCGAACGATTCACCCCTGTTCCAGCATAGAACACGCATTACAAACTATTATACTTCCCCCTCGTGTGTCCTCTCTCACCCCATATACGAGCGTTCGCACGCGCATATCACGCAGTTACGTGACCCCAAGTCCGTCTGTGCATTAGCGGTCTCGTCGGCCGTTTCTCAATCCATTATATGTGTTGCATAAAATTCATTCGTTTGCCTCTGTCGGCATCTGTGCCTGTGCGTGGGCGCATATGAAAACTGTCATTGACGCGGCTGGGCGGGGGAGATTCCTATATACGCGCCTATCTACGAATCATCGTTAGAATTGTGCGTATGCATGTGTTTGCCGGTATACACGAGTACACGACGTCAATAATCAACCATCCTGATTTCACTTCACTCAGCCAGCCCCGCGCCAATTAACCACTCATTTTCCCGTGTCTGATAACGTCGCGTTAGCTTAAACAAACCCAGCCGTGGCAAATTCACTTCGCCATTACTTTATACAAGGAGGCGGCGGCGAGGGATGCAGGGGGGGGCGTAATTAGGAATAGCGCATGATCATCCAACATCATGACTCGAGTGTGCCACGCTCGATCGGAATACTCCCAGCGCAATGCTATTTGCGGCAAATAGTTATTGGGTTTGCGGAAACTACCATTTGCAGTCTACGAGGTTCGATTTTTCGCTAAATGTTCTGCTCATAATATCATGATCATCTTTTTGCAGTTGACTGAAGAGTACGGAATCAAAAGATCTGAAAAAATGAAAATTAAAGTGTTGCTCGATTTCAACGGGTTTTGTATTAAACCACATGAATGTTGAACATTCCTGAAAAAATTGGTACGTTTGTCTGGTGCAGTTGGTCATTCGTGTACAACATCTGGAATAGAAGATTGATTTTGCGATGTCAAGTGTGGGTGGATTGGAAGAAACTACCATTTGCATTCATGGAGGATCGATTTTTCCCTACAATTTGCCTATAATATCATGATCATCTTTCGACAATCGACTGAAGGTTGTGGAATCAAAAGTTGGAAATCAAAACATCTGAAAAATTGGGAATTTAAGGGGTGAGATGCAGTCAGAATTTTCAAAAAATAGATTTTTTTATTTACATTTTCTTGAAGTATGATGTTTCGAAAATATTCTCTGAAAATGTCAAGCCAATCCGATGAATAGGTTCCGGGATAACCCACAATTAGTGAAGGGGCGTCGGGTCCCCATGGCAGGTAGCGGCTGACAAACGCGCAAACGATAATACCCGGGAAGGCAGAATGCTTCGAAGAACAACAAATTGATATTTTGGAAGCTTCCAGATCGGCAGAAGCCCTATTATATGGGCCAGGAATTGATGATTCGATGTAAGTAATTTTTTAATTAGTATTTCTATACATAAATAAAATGTAAAATTGAAAAACTCTTTCAGAAATTTTTAAAAATTTCTTAGTAAAAAACTATGAACTTTAGCAAAATTTTATAAAGATTACTTTCGTTTTAAAATTGCCCAAAATGTTTAAAAAATTATAATTCATCCCGAAAAACTTTAATTTTTTGAAAAATTGTTTTAACAATTGGCCGTAAACAATTGAAATCTCCAATTTTCGGCATAAAATTATTATATTCGGATTCAGCGGATCAAAATACATAAAAAAAGTTTAGCTTCATCCATCGAGCTCAAAACTTTACGAACATATAATACCTTATCCACATCGAAAAACTTTAAACGCGTTTTTCTCGAAACTATGTTTTTCAAGTCGGTGACCACTATAATTCAAAAAACACTCGACGGATTTTGATGAAATTTGGTGTGCTTATTGATAGCTTTAAAAACTAGTCCTTAATCGATAGATTTTCATTTTTGTTGAAAATTTCTATTTTTTTAAACAATAAACGAGTCTTTTTTTGGTCGAAAATCGTAAGTTATCTGTCGGAAGCCGCCATTTTGTTAATTAAAAAAAAAGGTTCGATTAACAACTAGATTTATTATTGAACTAATGATTTTTTTGTTTTTTTGATTTCAGATGATCCAGTAAAATTTTATGATGGCCACCGCAAAGCACTAGCGCGAAGGGGGTCCGACAAAGATAGCGATGTTTTTATAAATAATCAATATTTTTCTTTGAAAATTTGTACAAGTCAAGTTGAAATAAAACATAAAAAGTCTGTGTAACCACTTTTGTAAAAGAAACTTAATTGCTATAAAAAAATTATTGAAAATGCTCCTTTTTTCACGCCGCTGACTGCATCTCACCCCTTAAGTGTTGTTCGATTTCAACGGATTTTGTTCAAAGCACATGGATGTTGAGGATTCTTGATAAATTGGAACGTTTTTCTGGTACAGTTGACCATTTGTATACAACATCTGAAGTAGAAGTTTCATTTTGCATGTAAAGTGTGGGTGCATTGGAAGAAACTATCATTTGCATTCTACGAGCGTCGAGTTTTCGCTACATTTGATTGACTATAATAACATGATCATCTTTCGATAATCGAATGCAGTGTTGGGAATCAAAAGCCTTGCAAAGTTGGAAATTGAAGTGCGGCTCGATTTCAACGCATTTCGTTGAAACCACACGAATGTTGAATATTCTTGAAAACATTGGTACGTTTTTCTGGTGCAGTTGGCCTTTCGTATACAATATCTGAAGCAGAAGATTTATTTTGCGATGTAAAGTGTGGGTGCTTTGGATATCGCGTGCAGTGTATATACGTACACACATATATTTGATTGCGCATATGCGATGGAGATATTGGAGGTGAAAAGACACGAGTGCATACGACAACTCTGTCGGGATAGCTGTCGGCTGTCCCGTTATTCATGGAGGATGCTTGTCCGAGCATCACCAACAGTAGCATATATGCATTAATACATCGGCATACCTATGCATATATTTATACGCGTGTGTGAGTGCGTATGCATAGTAGACTCTCTTATTCGTAGTTTTTCCTCATATTTCGTAAGGGATGGGCACGCAGGATCGAGAGCGGGCGAAACTGGTAGTGTTCTCTATCCTGCTCTCTCCGTGAACTCGGCAAAGCCCCCGAGAGGCATCACACGTTGCTCGAGGGTTTCGCTACTGACAACGAGCAACCGTGCTCACGAATGAGCGAAAAAAGAGCTCTCTCTGCCGGTGTGCCTGCAGCAGATACCTGGCTAGAGTTGAAACACGCTTGGAAAGTAAAGTTGAACGTTATTTATGACGCTTCTGCCACCCCCAACTGTGTGAGACACCGGAGAAACGAGAGAAAGTGAGAGAGGGAGAGAGGTTTTTGTCCCTTTTTCTCTTCTGCCTTACTGTCATGAACTTTTCCACCTGAAAGTGCCAAGCAAATATGGAAAACACAATTTTGGTATTCCAGTTTCGGTCTCGTGGGGCCACTGGCTGCTGTGAGCGGCGAGACCAAATGAAATTCGAATAAAAAAAAATGATTCTTAACACGATCATGTATTTTGTTATGATTAGAAAAATTTATTTTCATGGATTATAATGAGATTGCGCGTTAAGGTGAAACTTACGTCTGTCATCGCACAAATGATGGAACTTGGAAGACTTGCTTTTCGGTTTTAACTTTTGTCGTGTCCACTGTTTTTCACATTAAATAATAGTGAAAATAAGAAATAATGATTTTAATTATTTAAAGAGTTATATTTTTTTATGTGACGTCGATTCACCATATAGATGAGTCACCTACTGCGGTTCAGTAGAAGCGCCAATAAGTGATCAGACACACGGTAATATAATTTACGTCACGTTCTTTGCTCTTGTCAGTTCATCGGCTGTGATGAAAAACTGCGAATGTGTGCATAAAGCTTTTTCTCCCTTCGGTTCGCTCAGTCTTCCGTCGTTATTCACCATCATTCGTGCTAAAGCTCCCAAGATCTACAAGGCGCCTCATACACAAGGGATGAAGCTGCAACCGGCCAGGGGACAAAAGGGGAAAGTGGTCCAGGTGCTCAGCGAACATTTAATCCCGTATCCCTTTAAACGTTGTGTATTATCCTCGTAAAAACTAATACAGGGTTACTCTCCGGGAGGAGGATAAAAGAGTAAAAAAACGTAACGCATGGAGAAAAAGCCTCGAGCCTAAATAATCCTCTCTGCGCCTTTCGCTTTGCCTCGCACGGAGGAGCGAAAATCCGCAAGTATACAAATGGAATGGTACAACAGGAAAGAAGTCGGATCTCCCCTTCTTTTTTGTAGCGTTCCGATTTTTAACGCTTTTCTTTTGTATCGTGCTTACAAACCTTCCGTCTTATTAAAAAAATACAAAAGTCACTAACAATAATTATTACCTTTAATCTTCAACAAATCATAGAAATATGAATAATTAGAAAATTCATTATTATTCATCACAATTTGTTTTACATCGTATACCGTTTATTCAATGTACAAAAAAAAATACAAAACATTTCGATTCGAATATCAGCATCTTTTTTTCCTCTTTTCTCCAACGTAGGAAGCTTCTGAAGGCATCGGCGTCACAAAATAGTCGTGTGAGAAAACTTCCAAAGAAGGTAACAAAAGCTACGGATAAAATACGACCTCATCGACCCTCCGTATGATCCGAAGAAAGCCGGCGCGAGTGTAATACACTCGCGTGCGACTTTTTACGATGAGACCAAGAGACATCGTAAAGTGTGCGGACAGTCCGAGTGAAGTACGGTGTCGAGTGTGGGGCCAAAGTTTATTGGTAACCAACATGCGTTAAAGGATTTTGCGTTTCGTTGCCGGGTCAGAGGATTTTGCGAGGGTCGTGACTTTTGACCGAGAGATCGCGATCATTGGGAGCAAATTGGTCAGAGACCTTGGCGCTGTGACATAATGCCTTCGCTTTTGACGAGAGCGGGAGCAGGGTCATTGAGAAAATATAATTTTATATACGTACGTGTTCGTGTACGTTTGTCGATATTTTCATCGATGTAAAATGCTTTATATGCAATATACATGTATATATATATATATACAGTAGGCACAGCAATTAGAGGATCAGAAAAAAATCTCAATGTTTTTAGATGATTTTCAGAAGGCTATAACTCGGCAAAAAATGGTAGTAGAGCAATTAAAAAAAAGCAAATTCAAAACAGAAATCTCTAGTTTCGAGATCTGTAGGTCAAATATTTTTATCCATGAACGTTTCTGAGTTAATTCAAAGAGATCGCAAAAGAAAAAATGTACAACATTTTTGCCCATTTTTGAAGACGTGCACGGGTTGGGTAAATTTTTTCAGCAAAGTAACTCTGATGCTCGTTTAATTGGATTCTTCCGCTTTAATTTGAGAGGTTTTTGAGCTTTGTACGATGATTTTTCGCTGAGTTATCGTCGTTAGAAGTGAAAAAGAATTTTTGGCTTTGATCATTCATTACTGGGGAACTAATGATCGTACAAAAAATATACGGAGGGTTTTGAATACTTCAAAGTATCCTCTAAAAGGTGTGATTAGTGTTTTTCAATAAACAATTTGTTTCCAATATGAAAACCTTGCATGAAAAACCGGGAAAAATCGCGTTTCCACGGAGTTTCACTAAACTTGAGATAACTCAAGAAATAACGAATAGACGGATGATAGATTTTGTTTTTAAAAACTGAATTTCTTTTGCCGGCCACATTTAAAGCACCGATATTTGCAATGAAAAAAACCGTGTTCTACAAAGTTATCAATTCAACACCAAGAAAGTGTCCCAGCTTCTTGAGTGCTCTCCCTGATTAACGATTTCGTAATTATTTAGTTCTCGTAACGATATTCAATATGATCGATTTTCCCTTATACTTTTGTACACCGTGGCAGCTTAAAAAAAATCGCGAATTAAACGGCGAGCAAATACCGCGTTCCAACAGTCCTCATCCTTTTGACACTGAATAATGTTCGTGTGGAGCGTCGAAGGGTGAAAAAGCGCAGCGAAAAAAAATGCCAGGTTAAATTGCACAAGCGGTGCAGATTTTTTTTTCTCAATGGGATAATGTGCTCGGAGTGCACGTATGTACAAGAGCGTGGGCTATGTGGCATAGGCGCGATCATACATATAGCTCAGTTTCTCGTATAAAACGGATCGGGAAGCGCGATAAACGCGCAATCAAACGGGAGGGCAAACGACGCAGTATCGTTTCGCAAAGTCTTTACGGCGAGGCAGGAGATCGGGCAACAGCACACCAGAAGCATCATTCAGTGGTCGTGGCGGCAAAACTTCTCTCTCCCTCTTTTCCTCCTAGTGTGCTTTGCAAGGACGAAGCCCGATCGACGGCATATTCAGAGAAGCAAGAGAGGACCCGCGGGTCGTTAAACCAAACGAGTATGCCCGAGTAAACGAGTGAAAGAGAGAACTACATATATGTATATATATATATATATATAGAGAGAGAGAGAGAGAGAGAGAGAGAAAGTGAGAGGGGGGGGCAGAATAAAATGCTATATGCCGAATCTCCACAAGCGCACGCGACTTCGATCGTTAAAATAACCCTTTTGCCCGCGGGTGCCCCATTGCGAAATAACCAGCGCGATCGAGAATTGAATTTTTATCGAAATCGGCATCTCTGGTCGCCAATTAACAGAATCGGTGAGCCTCTATGCATGCTCAACGTGGGCGCTTACGCTTCGCCTTGATTTGTCTTTCTTCTTTCTTCCTCTCTCCCTCTCTCACCGTCTTTTTCTTTGCCTCTGCCTCGTTTATTTAATTTATGCACGTACATCAACACAGTTCCGGTGCCAATTACTATACCTTCTACATAGATGGCAAGACTATTTTCAATCGCTGACAAAATCATCAATCAGGGTAATTTCTATTTTCATCGGATTCGATCATCCACCCATGTAGGTTTCGCCAATCGAACCGTAACGGCCAATACTTGGACCAATGTTGGCGGGACGATGATCGATTAGCCAATTGTACGCCAATGCTCGGCTGAGTATTGACTAGCCAACATTGGTTTGCTGATACGAGGCCAATGTTCGGCCAAATATAGACTCGCTCGCCAAATATAGCATTGGCTTGTCGATACGAGGCCGATGTTTGGCGAAGGATAGACTCGCCAATCATTGGTTTGCCGATACGCGGCCAATGTTCGGCCAAACGTAGACTCGCTAATCATTGGCTTGTCGATACGAGGCCGATGTTTGGTGAAGTATAGACTGGCCAATCATTGGTTTGCCAATACGAGGCCAATGTTCGGCCAAGTATAGACTTGTTCATTATTGGTTTATCGTTATGAGGCCGATGTTTGGCAAAGTATAGACTCGCCAATCATTGGTTTGCCGATACGAGGACAATGTTCGGCCCAATATAGGCTCTCTAATCATTGGCTTATCGATACGAGGTCGATGTTTGGCGAAGTATAGACTCGCCAATCATGTTTTTACCGATACGACGCCAATGTTCGGCCGAGTAACGCATGATCGAACCGCAATTCGTATATTGACGATTCATTGTTTCGCGTTGAAATCATTGAGAGACGAAATAAATACTTTTTACGAGTCCATTGGACATTTTTCTTAACAAATATACTACCAAATCAATGCACTCATTGTTGGCCGATTCTCGAACGAGCTCATACGCGATATTCTGCCGATTTTTATGAACCATCCTACACTGACAGAAAAATTCTATTAATATTAACTAACCGTGTCTATTTATTTATTTTTTATTTGAATTAACTAGATTTTTCGTGAAATCAAATTTTTCCTATTGCATTCCATTATTGGAATTATTCATTTTAAATATATTTATTTATTCAAAGTAAACTTGAACTAATGAACTAATGGTCTGTCTTTATTGCAACACACATATTAACGGGTTGTGGGGGTAGAGAAGGTGGAGAGAGAAGAATTATATATATAGGTTAGGTTTGAAAATTCTATAACATGTCATTCGATAACACTCTCTAATTATCACAATGATATTAACTAATTGATATAGTTTATGTCAACAAATAATGATCAGAATCCATTTGGCATCTTATGCCATATCTGCGATTCAAATGTTACAAGCACTCGGTAGCATAGGGGCAGCGTGTTTGGCTATGAGTAGGGAAGTTCAAGGTTCGAGCCCCATTATGGGGTGAAATATTTTCTTCGAACTAATCATTTCGAAAGACCAGGTAATGACGAATTACAATACAAAAATAATTAATTTTTTTTTTTTGGCGGTGCAGGCCCAATTTTGGTGATCTATATTGGGTCACAATTATCCGCCAAGACTCGGTCGATAATCGGGCCAAGCTCGAGTGCCAATGATGGCAACCTTGAGGGGGCTTATTGTTGGCCGATTCTCGAATGAACTCCTACGCGATGCTCGGCCGATTCTCATAAGCCATTCTAGGGCCAATATTGATTGCGAATATCGGGCCGCTCTTATCATCCAAGGCTCGGTCGATGATCGGGCCAAGCTCGAGTGCCAATGTTGGCAAGCTTGGCGTCGAGCATCGGCCAATCATTGGCCACTACCGATCACCCTACATGGGCAGTTCCCTCAACCACAAAATTCCCGTTTTTCCACATTTATTTTTTCCTTCCTTACGCGATAGATCGAAATTCCCGACGAATTGGACTTGCCGAACGTGACTGCTCGCTGCGAACACGTGGCGAGTCGCGCGGCTCTGTAGTAAATGCCAATCGTGGAACGGTGTGTCTCGGGCCGAAAGTTTATTCCATCGGAAGGTTTATGGTCGATGGAAAGGCTCCTGTGTGAGCTTCTGCCATCGTGGATAAAAGAGATTTTCGTCTATATAACTTTGAAGATCTGAAGATCTCCAGACACACGAGAAGAGAACACAAGCCCGTTTGTCTGTGTGTACACGAGGAGGATATGGGGGAGGGTGATGGCGGTGGAATAAGAAGAAGAAGAGGGAGAAGGCGACGCTTCGCTAAGAACGATTTTCACTCGGTTTACACTCTATAAACGGACGGTAAGACGTGGCGGCAGTTACCGCGATCACTGAATCATTGTTGGTGATAGATAGCGCAGCTGTTGCCTTACCGCGTGCATATAACCAACCACCCCTGTAGACCAAAGATCGCGCTAACCGAGTTTGTAAATGCCGGAGATCACAGGGATCCCGAAATAGTTGTTGCAACAATACGTGTAAACCTTCGAGACCCTCGTACACGTATACATGTTAGCGCTATCCGAAGAATTTCGATGCTTTTATTCGACCTCGCTGTTATGGCAATTCGTTTTGGCAACGATACCAGCATCTCCCCTCTCTCTTTCGCTCCTCAATAAAGTCATCGTTTCCTCATTCCTGCCATTGATTTCTTAACGCGGTACCTGCTTTTTCGGGCGCCAACTCGCTCAATCATCTCGGACTCAAACCCAAACAAGCTTGTTGAGCGCGAGAAGAGCCATCCGTAAACTAGAACATCAGGCAACATCAATGCATAGTGAGAAATGTTTAAAATTGACAATCTGCACCTGATGATTTGATGTGATGCGCTTTTCCTTTTTCGTCACTGCTAAGAGGTAGTGGTACACCCAACCAAACTCTGGTATCAACATATTGGAAGAAGTGAGATTAAGACTCTGTGCCTAATAATTGGAAGTTCTGCGTTTTTTTCCGTCGAGCACTACTCAGGGGAATATTGAAAGAGTAAAGAGGGATGATTGTTAATGATAACTGAAAGATGCAGTGGCTAATTTGAGGCAGTATTCTAGTATGGAAATTTTCAATAGTCGATTGTTCTTCTTTTCGGAATTTTCTTAAAGTGCAGACTCAAGAATATATCCTCAAAAGAAAATTTCGAAATTCCCAATATTTGGGCCAACGAATGAGACTAGAATAGGATCGACTGGTCGAAGCTACGAACTTCAGAAGCTTCTAAGGAAGCTTCTTTAGAAGTGCTGGTAGGAGAGAACAAGATTCAGAAAATCACAAATTCGAAGTCGCGTTTTTCTCGAAACTACTTTTTTTTCAACCTGGTTGACATAAAATCTCGAGTTCTATTCAACCGAACGACTTCAAATTTAGTGTGGACCTTCAGCGTATATCCCTCTATCGCCCCTATTTCGCGCGTCGCGAAATTATTATTATTACTGTATACAACATTTTAACTTTCAAAAAATAGGCCGAGGAATTAACTTCTTTTCCAAATGGTCGCCGTTTTTTAAAGATTTTTATCCCTGTAGTACCTGCTATAGCACATTCTCATTGATCAAGAAATTGGGTTTTATTTGTGTTTCAGATGAATGGGAGCTTTGGACTTTTGTCAACCACTTCAACGCTTTTTTCACGGCCATATTGAGTGGTCCATAACTGTTTCAATTTTCATTTTTTTGCACACCATGTTTTTTGTAAGTTCTTGAAACATCAATAACAAAACTGTAAAAAAAATGGATGGTAAAAATATATAGATATTTTTTTTATCAAGCCTGAGAAAACGTCCGACCTTTAGGCCTCTAGACGAGAATACTGTCTTAAAAAAATCCTCTTTCATCCATCTCTTATTCAAAGAACTATTCCTCAACTGTCGAAGTAATTAAAAATGTTCAATTCTGATTGCCGATCGATGCTTCACGTTGGTCCTTTCAGTGTGACAATAACAAGATGAACAACAACAATAACGTACGCGCATACACGTACATTAGATTTATATAAAATGAAATATTACGGAATATCCGATATCGAAGGACGGTGAATACCGATAAACGATAACGTAACGAGGTAGAATCAAGCTTTCGCTCGCTCTCTCTCCCTCTCTCTCTCTCACTCACCTACACACACATAGACCCTCTCTCTTACTCTCCCGAGCGAACAACTACGTGGAAATTTCGTCGATGCTCCGTAGTCCCCATGTATGCGCGTGGTTCTATCCGCCGAGGGAATTGGCGCGTATGACCGTAACGCGAGGGTTTCCCTCGAAGCGGAGTTTGTAACGCGGCGAACAAGTTCGTCATGTCCGTATAACGTTTGGCTAATTGCCCGAGCCGCATGGACCGGAGTTATGGTAGCTCGTTCGATTCGACAACGACAGGGGCGAAGTCCCTATCGCAATATTCTCTCAATTTTCCTCTTGCCGTACTGCCGTTCTCGGTGGTGTTCCGCGCTTTCTAGGCCCTTCCAAAACCGAGAGAACCTTTCGATGCCCCGTGCCATTATTACGTTATGAGGGACAGAGCACGTATATGAGTCTCGCATTATATGGAAGACCGGTAGCGAAATCTCCAACCATAGTTTACGGTTCCGGAGAGAGAGGGAGAAAGAGAGAGAGAGAGAGAGAGAGAGAGAGAGAGAGAGAGAGAGGCAGGATGGAGAGATAGGCATGGATGAAGAGAAAGATAGGGAGGGAGATAGATCCACAAGTGCCGTGCAGCTCGGGCTAATATGGCTACCGTATAATTATACGCAACGGAGCGCGTCCTGATCGGTATGTGTGCCCAAAGAGCTCCACAATGGGCTACCGAACCTTCGAAGCACCCGCAAAAATCGAGTAATGATCGTCGTGTTGCCCCGGGGCGAAGAATACTTCTTTCTCGGTCTCGAATATGAGAGAATTCAGGGCGTAAGGAAACACCTTAACAACCTAGCATATAAGCACCTAAGATCATGGATAAATTGGCCCCGAAGAGCCCAAAATCTCAGCTATCGCGAAACCTCATCATCAACGCTCTTTAGTTATGAGCTTTCTTCGCGTTTGCGGAAATCCTTCGTTCTTTTTTTCTTTGCCTCCTTTACCCGTTCATTTGTTGCTGCAGACCCGTCGACGCGTCCGCACCTGGTTCGCTGTAGCGGTTTCCTTCAGTCTGATTAATGAGGCCCCAAAGCCTCTCCGCCATTCTCTTCCGCTTATACTCGATAACAATTGCGCATACAATTCATTTTCGATATTTCGTGGCACATTTGCAAACTGTCGACGAAGGTCGAAGAGTCGGGCCGAGAAATGTAAAATTCAGGGGACGAACTAGCGGAGAATGGGGTTGGTACGTGTGGTCTTTGGGTGAGGTATTTTTCGCGAATGAGCGGTCTGGTAACTACCGGTAATGCTCGTGCTGAATCCGTATATAGAGCCCATTCCTTCTGGACGGTCATCTCTCTCTCTCTCTCTCCCTCTTGGGCTCCCCCTCCGTGGACCCGCCTCGTTCTGAGGGTGGTCCGGAGGCTGCAAAGAGAAGCGAGGGTCGGGGTCCCGAAATGGTCCCCGTGGGGGTGATAGAGGCTACCTAATAGCTCACGGAATTGCCCCTGAAACACCTTTTTAATGAACTATTGCTACGGGAAATGAAAACGGGAGAGGGAGAAAATGCCCAGGAGCGTGTAGATGGAGGAGGATGATGACGACGACAAGCGGGAACAGGACGGAGATATAGCGTGTCTGATTCCTCGTGGATATACATTTCGTTGCGTTTGGAAAGAGAGCAGGGGGTTCTTGTTGAAAAACTTTTTATCGACTTCCGAGAGACCGTGTATTCTCTGCTCTCGTTCTATCTCATTTCCGCTCTCTGTCTCTTACATGCTTTTTCCACTGTGTATTCCTTTCACAGTTGGAACGTGCACCCCCGTGCACCCTCGCGTTGCCGCTGACTCCGGGTCTAGCCTTCCGTACAACGTGTGTAAGAGCAATAAGCTGCAACAACTTTTGCGTCCAACGGCGTTGGAACTTTTCCTATCGCGGTAATTATCGGCAAAAGTTTGGAACGATCCCGCCGACCGCACGGAATTTCTTTGGCGATTCAGCCAGCGACACACCGGTGGGGTGGACACTCGCAAGGAGTGAAGCCGTAACACGCGGACGGGATCAACGTTACTTCGCGGGGGTAGAAACACAGCGTGCGCGGCTTTCAATAGTCGTTGAATTTCCGATGATGGACGTGTCCGAGCCCGGTGGAACGTGTTATCGAAGCGGAGAAACATCGATCCACCACTACCGAAATGTTTGCACCGGATATCAGCGGGGGCCACCGGGGAGTCGCCGGCCCAGGCATACGACAAACAACATGCAGAAAAATAAGGCTCCCGTTCCCTCTCGCGTATTTACCACGTTGACGCTCAGGACTCACGTGGACGCACACTATCACGGTCAAGCTGGCAGAAAATTTGATTCTCCGCTAACCCTCCGCAAGCGGTGAGGAGAAAAGGAAGAACAAGCCCGGAGGGAGTCAAGCTGCGCTCAGCGAGACGCCAGGACCGAAAACATTCCGGGGAATTAGACGTGTCGCGCCGGGAGATCGCGGGAAAGAGAAGCGGATGATAAAAAAAGGAGAAAAAAACCACAGGCGCCGCTGAAGAAGCGTAAAGGATCACGTCGGAATGACCAGGAATAAGAGGATAATTTGTCAGACGACAAGTTGATCATTCGGCATTGCAAGAGAAAAAGGGAGAGCAATCTGACGATTTCGATCTTACAATGTTACAATCTTACGAGAGCGCTTTCTTACGATTATGCAAATCGGTAGATCGTAGACCAATACTTGAACTTTTTTCCATCTTACACTGCACTAGCAATGCCTAGCAAAATGGAAATGAATCTAGATTTCAAGACCATCAAGAGCGGCCTTAGGCCACTCTAGAGGCCAAAGAAGGGCCTATTTTGTGATTTTTTTCCAGCGAAATCACAAAATAAATCGAAATTACAAAATAGGGATTTTATTATACACGCAATTGACTATACAAAATGATTTTTTCACAGCGATACATGTCAAAATGGCAACTGTGCCGCATTTTTTCGATGACGCCTTCATTTCTGCAAGGTCAACGGCCGGATCAACAGCTCCTATAATTTTTGAGTTATGATGAGACATTAAAGTATTTTCGATTATATATAAGAATAGCTATAGAAGTACGTAGGAGTTTTTGGATATATTGTTTTTTTTTCTCAAAATAGCGCATTTCTAAAACAAAAAGTATAAAATTCCATGAGAAAATCGTCAGAAAATTGTTTATAAACAAGGAACTGCGGAATATATTTTTTAAAATCTTACGTAGTGCCTTAGAAAATGTAATACTAAATATACAGCTAAAATTTCAAGTATATCGGTTAAAATTTGTTTGAGATGAGTCCGGCCGACTTGAAAAATGTAGTTTTGAGATAAACGCGTGTAAAGTTAGTAGAAAGTCACGACATGAATAATGATTCAATACCTTTCATCATCAACAATCTTCGAAAATCGAGTACTTAGAGAATTTTCACACCCATAATCTTTTGGAATAGAATTTTATAGGTCCTAAGGTACCTTTTCAACAAACGAAAAATCGATTTTTGGAAAATCCTAGAGTGGGCTAAGGCCTTAAAATACTACTTGCGTCACTGTCTCGTAGTATTTTTTTTTATTGGTTCGTTTCCAGCCGTACAGGGTCTTCCCCCTTTTTACGAGCCCCAATCCGCCTCAACTTCGTTCTTACCTCCCATTCCACATCCATACCCCCTCTATCAACAATATTTCACAACTCTTCCCTACCTCCCATTCCACCCCCCTCCCCCCCGCCTTGCAGACGCAGCCGACTTCCCCCTCTGTATCGTATTCACCGTGGCATATCTGTCATGGGCATAGGGAAACTGCGGAAAACCTATACCGATACAGCCAGTCACAAGTTCGCTTCCCAGTCACGGAACTAGTCCTCTTTCGCCGAAAAATGTCGAAGAAAAACATTTCCCGATGAAAGTACGCGACTGGGTTTCGAACCCGCGACCTTCCGACCCGCTGGCCAGCGCGCTAACCACTAGACCAACGCACCGGATCTGTCTCGTAGTATTAAAGATAATAACTTTTCACATATCCCCCTAACCAACCTCATCGAATGCTTGGCGCTAGCTCCGTTCTTCTAATATCACGCGTAATCGCATAGATAGGCACATTTCCATTGTAAAAAAATATCCCACTGCAGAAAACCAGTATTCTGATAAAGTAAACAAATTAAACGAAATTCTTGACTGTTTTGCTTCTTATATAAAGGGTGTCTAAAAATGACCTGACGTTTTAATTGATTAATAAAACGTATTGCTTATTTTAAAGAACGAATTTTTTTATTTTAGTATAAGGTACAATCATGGAGGTTATGTGTAGAACACAATATTCGATAAATTACATAAACGGTATGGACTTGGAAGACATTCTTTCAACAAGATGGCGCAACCGGCCCCACTACGGGTGAAATAATGCAGTTATTGCAGACGAAGTTTCATGGTTGTGTTATCTCGCGCCGCGACGATGGGGGTTGGCCACCAAGATCGTGCGATTTGACGTCATTGGATTTATTTCTTTGGGGTTGTCTGAGAGAAAAAGTGTATGCCAATGATCCACATACCACTCCGGAGCTCAAGGAAGCAATTGGACGCATCATTAATGAAATTAGTCCGAAATTATGCCAAAATGTTATTTAAAATTTCGTAAAAAAAAGCGAACGTTTTCGAACGGCTGCCATTTACCGGATATTGCGTTCCACACATAAATGTTTGTACCTTATATTAAAATAAAAATGTTCGTACTTTTCAAATAAAAAATATATTTTATTAATAAATTAAAATATCTTGTCATTTTGAGACACCCTATAGATTAACGAAAACGATGGAATTCGAAACAATATTAAGAACGTCAAGTTGTACAATCGTTGTTCAAGAGCGTCGGCGCACACATTCCTCTTACGTGTAGCAGCATCTGAGTGTAGACTCAATGAAAAGTTGACACGTTTAACTGTCCCCGCAGATTAGCGGCATGTGTGACGAGGAAAAGTGTTTCACACTTTTGTAGTACGAGGACTATATCTGAGGTGTCACGACGATGAGAACGGAGACGCGCAAGCCCCGCGAAAGCATGTCAATCTCATCGCTTTCTTATTTTCCTCATTTCCATTCGTCACCTTTTGTATCACCCCTATCATCGCTCCTTCCCTTCCGTATATTTCTTGCACAGCCTCTCGAGGATTTGCCAAGCCACGAACCACCGCGCCATCATCCATCATAGATTCCGCCAAGAATGTCAAGTCCCTAAGGATTCCCTCAAAAGTGTCTTCGGGCGCGGAGGATTCAAGGGCAGCGCCGCTGAGGGATCATTCTTGCAGTAACCAGTACCTGACGCCACTAGGTGACGTGAAATGAAACTCTTTCGTGTAACGGGTAATTATTAAGCTCGGTACTGCGGCAACAAAGTGTTGCGCGTCAGCTGAAATGACACGTCGTCGGTGGCGCAGAAGAAGAATAAAGCGGGACTTCTTTCGCCAACTGACTGCCATCCGTCGTCCTCGTTATCGCTGCTGAAGCTTCGCGGTCCGCCGCTGTCGTGGTTCACTGGGACACAAGTAGTCGGCTCTCCTTCGAGTCTCTCGCCTCGTGAACACACGAATTGCGACGACGGGAACGAGCACGTGATTTAGAATATTCGGTGGCGGATGTCAGCTATTGCTCGCCCACTGCGACGTCATTATGTCATCATCATTCTCCTTCGCACCCGGAGCGCGGCCGAGTGAGTTCGCCGCGGGTTGACGGGCGCGTGTGCCTCGACATCACTCAACCCGACCCAACGAGTGAGCCCGTCTCGCCTCACGAAAAGGCCAGAGTCCACGCTTTGCTAATGCACTTTCGGTTGCTCCCTATACACGTATACATATATACATATACGTACATGATATTGTGACTGCTCTGGATGATCTCACAGGTCCGGAGCCTTCACTCACTTATGATTCCTCGCTGCGAACGAGCCTAAACAATATTTATCATTTAAATTTAAGATCCTGAGTTACGCGGGCGCCAGATGTGCTGATAGCTAATATTACAAATAGAACGCATTCAAAATGTACTTTCTCCTGTATATGTATATATTAGGACGTTGAATAAGTTCTCCATGTTCTCCGACAGATGGCGTTACCAGAACTGCGTGCGTGTAGCTTAAGATACTAACGCATCTATAAAGAAGTACTATAAGCAAGCTTGAAATTCAGTGTATGTCAGTGTGTTCAGTGTTAAATATGTCAAATTTCGGACAAAAAAAGAGACGGCGACCATGCCTTGTCAGAAACAACATGCAAAGATTGGTTTAGATGCTTCAAAAATGATTATTTCGATGTGTTGAGTTGGAGGCATTACTTGACGTTGATTCATGTCAGACGCTGCTGAATGTGCAGAATCATTAGGAGTTGATCACACAACAGTTTCGAAACGTTTGAAAGCATTAGGAATGATGTTTGTAAATAAAACATTAATTTTCGGGAAAAAACAGCGAGAATTTATTCAACATGCCAATATATACAGGGTGTCCCTCTTATCTCTGCCACCCAAAATAACTCGGTAACTATCGACGTCACAAAAAATGTCTAACACAAAAGTTGTACGGTGTGAAAGGGGCCATGAAATGCGACCAATTTTTTGTATTTCGGTGCAGGCGCTGACGCACAGTGACGGTCACCTCCACCTTTTTAAATGGAATGGTACATTTTTTCAACTATCTTGTTGAGCAAGCTGCACGAAAAACATTAAGGGGCAAAGTCGTTCGAGGTCATTCAAGGTCACCTATTGAAATGAAATAGAAATCTAAATATCGCGGATCACTACCAAATAATTGGTAGTGATCCGCGATATTTATATCTGTATCATCGATAGTGACCTTGAATGACCTTGAACGACTTTGACCCCCTAATGTTTTTATGCGGCTTGAGGGGCTCCACAAGATGGTTGAAAAAAATGTACCATTCCGTTTGAAGAAGTAGAGGTGACCGTCACTGTGCGTCAGCGCCTTAACCGAAATTCAAAAAAATTGGTCGCATTTGATGGCCCCCTTCACACTGTAAAACTTTTGTCTGGAACATTTCTTTGCGACGTCCATAATTACCGAGTTTGTTTGGGTGGCAGAGATAAGGCGGACACCCTGTATATAGTAGGAGGATAGCAAAGGAAAAGTAAGAAGATCATAAACGGAAAGACGATGAAGAGTAAGATGAAAAAGTTTTCCCTCACCGGCGTTTCATTCTAACGATTCCAATTTTGTGATCCCCAAACCGTGACTTTTATTTCCGACGAGGATGAGGGCGAAAGAATACAAGAGCGGTATAAGAACGACACGCGCCCCTCCCCCGAGGTCTCCGAGGAAATCATTGAATATGCAACTTAAGGAAATCCCCGGATATTCTGTTTTATTATAAACGGCGCTCGGCTTGTTGGGTGAGCTCGTACACCATCTCTACCGTTCCTGCTTACCGTTCTCTCTAACCTCAAGCATCCCTTTCAAAACGAAGAGAAGAAGCCAGGAAGACTTTGCAGTTTGCATGCGAATATTTTCAGATTCGGGAACGTACGCCAAGCCTCCCATTCCTTGGGGAATCCTCTTGGTTCTTTTATTTTATTCTCTTTCTTCCTCCCCATCTCTCTTTTACTCCTTCCCTCTCTCTGTCTCTTTCTCTCGCGTTCTTCACCTCTTGCATTTTTTATAGGAAGAGTCCTCATGTTACCCCGAGGATCGAGCATGTGCCGGAGGTCGCGATATCTTCCAACCAAGCGATACGTGTATCGTGTGACGTATTGTAATACAATCGCCCTTCATATCGCGCGGAAAAATCTCTCGATCGCGGACCAGAGAAAATGGTCCCCATGAAATTTGAGTAACCGGCAGTTGCTCGAGAGTTGCAAACTAAAAAAAACAATAACATGGAAAATAATTCATGTTTCGGTGTTTCAAGGTCGGGATTTCTCGCGAACTGCCAAACAAAATGGCTTTTTTGTCCAGTTTGTTTAGCCGAGAGGTCAAGAAAAATCGCGGCGAACGTTATCGCCATGATTGAATGACCAAATTTACCTGTAATATACGAAGTAGTTTGTTCCATCGAGGAATTCGCTCAACATCTGAGGATCGAGGGGAGAGAGAGAGAGAGAGAGAGAGAGAGAGAGAGAGAGAGAGAGAGAGAGAGAGAGAGACGGAGCCAAGTCTCCGGGGCTCTCTCAGAAACTGGGTCGTGAGGGGTGTGGGTGTCGAGAAACGAGACCCACTGTATAATATTATACGACCTCTGCGTTCTTCACGTTTCTTCATGTACATTCACATATATGTATATATATCCAGGTACCCAAGACCCGGTGAGAAAAAAGGCGCAACACGACGTAACTCGCCGAATTAAGTCGTGCCGGATACGCCTTTCTGCTCCAAAGCCAACGATCCGTAGATCTTTCACGCTATGTCGCAGCTAGGCGTCGCAGAAGGAATGTGAACCATGAACCACCCCTACTTGCCGCCGTGACTGGAAAAGCTCCTGGAGTTCCGGTGCACCAGGCGCGAAGGGGCCGAAACGGTGGCATACAAGGAACGAAGGAACCGTTGCGGCGGCGTTACATGGATCTATATACATACATGGGCTTCTTCACGTACAGTGGAATTTCTACTAGAAAGCGCATACAATGACAACTCTATCCCCTTGCCCAAAAACAATTCTTGGTGGGCATTTCTTTAATGTTCTCGATCTTCTTTATATGATTATGTGGATAAACGGAATATACAATGGCAATTTTGTCATATCCGTTCGTCACAACAGGCTGTTTTTCCTTCCTTCCTTTGGTTTTAAAATGGGAACAAATTTGTACTTCGCCGCAAAGTTATATCGCTTACTATGAAAGAAGAATTATGAGGAGAAAAACGAAAAGTAAAACGAGTTTCAGCTAGACACGGTTCTGCGTTCCATATTATGGACGCTAGGCGGAAAATATTGAGTTTTGAATATTTATAATTGACGGTATTGAAATTTGCATGGTTGGAACGCAATTATAATTATTTCCTTTAAATTTTCGTTATTACCCGAAATAGTTTTTTTTCTTACGAATTAGGATTGTCGAGAGAAATCCTAAAAAAACATTCGAGTGACTTTCTCAGACGAAATCTGCCAAGCGAATTTGCATGACGAGAAGGCAATGATCCGAAAGAAATTAAGTTTGTTGCGTGCCAATGATCCAAACAGTTCATTGTTGGTTTTTGTAAAGAACTGTTATTCAACAAATGGCAGATTAAGGACAAGTTACCGTTCGTAACGATGAAAAATTAGACTTTCTCCTGCATAATTTGCATCCTTAAAGTGTTTAGAACACGTGGGTGAAAGGATACCTTCATATTCAAAGTATTTTAGAATTTACAGCCTGTTGAGCGGAACCATCCGCCGGCTGAAAAACAGGTGCGTTCAACTTTAAATGAATTTTTCTGTAACCAGCATTGTTCAGCGCGCGGGGCGCTCTGCAGCTTCAACGGATGAGCCGATTCACATGAATCTCTGCGCGATTGAAAGGAAATTCAATTTGCGGAGCCGTCAGGAAGCGATTTTTGTCGAAAATTGATTCAGAAGTATTTTTTTCGTTCGTTGAAGCGAAAAAAATGGGTTTTTTTTTCAGATGAACTGGCAAGGCTGTGGGAGCGCCCCACGGAGTCCAAAACACGCCGTGCATCGCTTTATTTGACGAAAGCTGGAGCCACCATTTTGGATTTTTTTTTTGTAAATAAAATTTCAATTTACTCTTCATTGATAGAGGAATAAAATACGTTGAAACCCATTTCCAAAAGTATTGATTCTATATCAAAGAAAAAAAACCCCGAAGTTCATGCATTTTTCATGCTCCTCGACGGTACCCTGTTCTTAATTCGTGAGTATTTAGAAATGAATAAAATTCCGATTGGATATTAAAATCATGCGCGCAACGCGTGATCGCTTTCATAATTTGATACCACATTTTTACGAGAATTGTGGTCGACGTTGCGATCGAAGATCGTATTTATCCGACAAACAACAATACGATCTGTAGCCGAGCTACAAAATCGTTTCGATTCACCAAGGAAGCGCTCGAAATCGCCTCTGGAAACGCTTATACATAGCGAGAAGCTCGAAATGGCACATAAGCTCTGGCATTTTCGTCCGGGCGCGCTTGTACGAGGCGTCTCGCGTCTCCTGAATTATAAATGGCGTTTCTCCGAGCTCTCGCGGCTTCGCCCGCCTCGGCTATGCCCACCCCGTTACGTTGGTGGAGTGCGGATCGTGCGAGGAGGCATCGAAGCGAGCGATTCCAGACCGACCGACTGGAAGTTCGCCCGGCTTTTCCCGCGCGAGAAACCAAACCAGGATCCATACAGTAACGTCTATTCACGATCACAAGGGCGGAACGAGTATTCTCCCCGCTTCGAACGCTGCAAGCGGCGCCCATACGTTCCTCGGGAGTTGATCGAGGGTGTGAAACGGGAGAGAGTAACAGCGATGAGGGGAAGGGCGTGAAGGACGATGTTGCAGGCGAGTATATATGTGAGAGTTTTGTTCGCAACGTCGGAGCAGAATTCGCGGAAAACGGAAGAGCTACACCCCTAAAGAGGAAGCAATGTGTGCGTGTACGCGCGCGCGCGCGCGCGCGCGTGTGTGTGTGTGTGTGTGTGTGTCAGAGAGGAGAGAGAAGGAGGGAGAGAGCCTCGGTATAATTAGCTGGCGTCGTAATTAGCGCAAATTGTTTCTCGACTATACCGCTGATGTACACTTCGAGAGAAACAGCTAGGTGAAAACGAGGCGAATCTGGACCCTCTTTTACCATACGAAACGGACGCTGTTTCAGAGGTCATTTTTAGAATAGGATAATTATTCCTGTTTTCTTTCTGACATTTTTCACACATGTTTGTTGAGCCTGCAAGAATATGTACAAATTTAAAAAAACAACAATATTTATTATCGTGTACTTTTGTACGTTTGTTTACAACGGTGCGCAGAAAACGCCCACAATTTGCGACCCGTGTTGTGGACGTTGTATGCATGTGAAATAAATATAAACCCAACATATTATCAATCTGTATGAGTATTGTGATGTTTGGTACCAGATACAGCGGAAAAAATCGAAAATGGCGGCATGCTAAACTTTGATTATCAATATTTCCTATTTACTGAACATTCTACGAGTTATATAAAAAAAAATATTTCGACTCAATTCTGCTACCAACGTTGAAAAACAGTATACTAAAGATAGATGCAAAATCTTAGCTCAATCGGCCGATTAGTTATCGAGATGTCGTGGTGCAGATTTGAAAACAAAGTTTGCTGCGTCTCGACGGCTCTCCTCCAGCGTACTCCTTATAATTTCTATAAGTCGGCTAATTTTATAAGTATCATTAAACTGTTTCCACATTCGCATTTAAGAAGTGCTGTAGAATAATAAAATAAATTTCACAAACAACAACTATTTGTTTCAAATGTACAGACAATACTGCGTTAAATCATTGATGTATGAGATCTAAAATTGCAATAACCTTATTTTTTCTTTCTCACTTGTTTAGGAGATTATTATCGAATGTTTATCTTACTAACATGATATAACTGTAGTGTCTGTCTGTACATTCCTTTTTTTCCAAAATTGTGCTCGCAGGATTAGGATAAGATGCTGGGGCGATATCGATTATTGTTGAAATTTTTTTCTGTCTCTCTATCTACTTGAGCGACGTTACCGTGAAAAACCGCTGCAGCGCCTTTCTTGAGCCATTGGTATGTGTAAATGAGCGCTTCCAGAATTTCCCTGCATATTGTCTCATCTGGATCCACCCATCAGTAACTACTTAATGGCGGAGAGTTTTACTAGCTTCAATCATTAGAATTTAATCATTGGATAGAAGACTTGTGTTTTTATGTAGGAAATGTGTTTTTCATAATCGTTTTGGTATACAGCCGTAAATACGACATGGAGGATGATAAGTAATGCGAAAAAAGTTACGGCCAAAAGCCAGTTGCTATTACGATTGTTGATAGCGGTATTTTATTATTTTTAATGTTTCTCCAAATGCCCGTGCAGCCTATAACGATCCCACGTCCTTTACTTTTGCAAGCGGGCACAGGGAAACAGTGGAAAACTTGTGCCATACACGTGACTATATTTTATTGTCGTGTTATCATCGGAAACTCAGTAGAGTAGCCTCCAGCTTGGTAGTCGGCACGCAAACCAGTGCGCGGCAAAACGGTCACCCAACCAAGTATTGGCTAGGGCCACTCAACACGAGTTGGTCGAAGTCGCATACCAACTATAGCTTTTCGGATCAAGCGAACAGGCGGGGATCTTGCATTTTATTATTTATTGCTTTACTCGATTCGGCAATTCATAAATTCTTTTTTTTATGTGGCAGGTCTGTTGCCGAGCCAGGTGTTGCGGGAATGTATCATTTCAGGAAAATTTCTTCCTTGTCATCTTTCTCTCTTTCTCTCTCTCTTTTTGCCTCTGTCTGGAGACTTCTTCCGGTATCTATACGTATAAAAATACCTAGCATGGAAGATATACGGTTATCCGCTTAACTTAGACGCTGGCGAGACGGAAGCCATCGTATCCGCGTAATATAGTGGCCAATAAAAACTTAGTTACTGCTCTTTCTCGCGCCTTCGCCAATGGTCCTCCTCTTTCTTCGCTCTTGTCGCGGTAGTGTGTATATGTACGTTCAAACGCACGGCAATTTTGCCAAGGAGGGTACGAGGGCGTTTCGGTGATCGTGTCAGAGAGAGAGAGAGAGAGTCTTCGACCCTATCTTGCAATCGTTATCGTCGTGGGGTGGCCACACGCCCGTTAGGAAGAGAAAGACAGAAATTGAACGGGAAGATCCAGAGAGAGTTAAAAAAGGGTAAGGCTCCTATTGCATAGAGTTAAAGCAGAGAGATGCCTAGCTCAGAAGAAAGAGAAAGAGACCAACATAGAGAGGGGGGAAGGGAAAAAGACTCTGACACTTTTTAACAATTTCTTTCCCCCTCCTGTCCTCCGGGCATTGTAGCTACAGAGAAAAAAAGCTTTTCCAGCTTTTACGTCGTTATCGGATGTGTGGTCAACGGGTCTCAACGACCATGCCGTTGTTATACGTGACGTAGACGAGAAGGAGCACTGGATGTTAGCCCGTCTCGAGACAATAACGGCTCTACGGGCCATCAAACGAGCTTCCGAATGGGGCACGAAGGACTCAAGGAGGCCGTAACCATGCCTCGATCCTTCTCGCACTCCTTATTCTTTTCCATCCCCGAACAAGCAGTCCCATATCTGTGTATACACTTAATGTTTCACTGCCATCTATACGGTCAGCTGGGAATTCTGCTTGTATGTGGTTCTCTCTCTCTCTCTCTCTCTTTCTCTCTCTCTCTCTCTCTCTCTCTCTCTCTCTCTCTCTCTCTCTCTCTCTCTCTCTCTCTCTCTCTCTCTCTCTCTCTTTCTCGCATTTCCGGTTACAGCGTGCGGAGAAGATGTTCGCACGAAGAAACTCTGTGCTGTATTATATAGACCTGGAAACAAGATAGAGACTCCGACCATGGAGGCTGAGCCCATCCTCAATGTCCCCATTCGCGGGTGTCCTTTATGGCGACCCAAACACCCTTCAAACACACCTCCAAGACCCTGTCATTGCTCGCCAGGATACTTGAATAAACTTTAACCCCCGTTCACAGTACGGAAATGAACTGTACTCGGGTTGATCTCTCGAAAAGGACCTTTGGGCAACGTGAATTACGCATAATTTACTTTTCATAATTGTACCATTGTTTATTCTCTGTGGAGAGTATTTAATATATATATATATATATATATATATATATATATATATATATATATATATATATATATATATATATATATATATAAATGCTCAATGTGACGGAGAATCACTCTACATTTCTTATTTTTCAGAAGTGGAAACAAGTTGTGGAAAATAGACGTCCACCAAATAAACGACGTGAAAAAAAAATTAGAGCAACAGTTAAGCAATTGTTTACAGAAAAATCCTTTTTAACCATTTTCGTGACGTTTTTTTTCCGGCTGGAAAAATGTAATCAGTCTGAAGAGTGAAATGATTCTGGAGTGCTTACGGGGGTGAATTGTCTACGAGAATCGGGCTTGTTGTGGGGCAAGATCGAGCTGAAATAATGAAAAAGACCAGAGAGACATATGCTCACTTGGTTTTCTCGTTGAGATAGGAGAAGGGCTTCGGGTGCCAGTGTATGTGTAAAGAGAGTGTTTTGTACGATTCTCAGTAGGGACGAGTGAAAGTACAAAGAGAGAGAGAGAGAGAGAGAGAGAGAGAGAGAGAGAGAGAGAGAGAGAGAGAGAGAAGCACAGGGGCATCGAAAAGACCCATCTCTCAGAGGGTGGCAGTGTAGATTGTTTGATGGTTGATCGTAACCGTCGTCGTCGTCGTCCTGGGCGCTCTTGCCCGTGAGATGAGGAACGCCACACAGGACACGGGCATCGCTTCGGGGGTCGTCTGATTGGGTCGCTGCAAAACATCTGGCGGCCTCCCGCAGGGCTCCCCCAAACGGACAATCATCCCACAATCGCGCGAGGTAATACTCCAGAAGAGATGTCTTCATTTTGCGTAAGAGAGGACCGAAATTTATATACAGCGAGAATAAGAAAAATGGAGGATTTTCGTCACCCTCACTTTGGGAAGGTAGAAAAGCGTCCAAGTTACAATACATCCGAAGAGTAAACTTTCGAAGGAAACAATGTAAATAACGAAAGCTCAAACGACGACAAATAACAGCATAAAGAAATCAATAACTATTGATGGTAATATATACATATATATTTAGTTAAACGAAAAATATATTGCCGTTTCATCGTTATAGTAATTATTAGTACACAGTATATAAAATAAACAAACAGTTTACTTGACAATAAATGTTGCTCGTCATCTGCTACGATATTTCTCTTACAACGCAGTTTTTTTAAACGTTACATTGCAACGCAAGATGAAACACGACGTTGCAACGGATTTTCCTTCGACTTTGAGCTTGCTCAAACGTTCCCCGACTCAGGCGAGAACCCGACGAAAAAGGCTCCTTTGGTTTTTTTGCTGCATGTCGCTATAAAGACACTGAAATTTCGAATGATGTGGCACGAGTGGAACCTGGCCACCTACATCCTACGAATAGGAAAGGAGGAATACAGAAGAAGGAGGAACGACAACGATGACAATGGATCCTTTGCGGTGGCATAGAGAGTAAAAAACGGGAAGATAGAAAAGAGGAGCAACCGTCGACTCTTCAGCTCGTATCACAGGCAGAATGAAAGAAAGAGCTCACGCGCGGCAATGATGAAAGCATTGTCCTGAACCATGCTCGCCAGGGCTCTCTCTCTCTCTCTCTCTCTCGCGCGCGCGCTTTCTCTCTCTCCCGGACTTTTGCGCAACCTTTTGCGGATCGTGTTCTTTATCCCATTTCTTTGTTCTCTCTCGCGCTCTCCTTCTCTTATTTCCTTTCGTCGCTTTTCGTTTGTCGCTAAGCTTCACGTATCTCATGGCCGGGAGAACACTCTTTATCACCGCGTCGCCGATTTTCCCATAGGAAGGAAAAGGAGAAAAAACGAACCAGAATTTACTTTTCCGCTGTCCTTAACGAGAAAATATAACGAGTGTTTTTTTTTACATCACTTTCCGTCCGCCTTTTTCCGGATTAGCTTGGCTTTTAAATCTTGTAATTACAGTGAAAAAAATTACGAGGAGACTCTCTTCTCAATTTTTTTGAAAACGAATTATTTACAAAAAGCTCGAATCGTTTTCCGAGAATCACATGTCTACTGGATCAAGATATTGTACTCAATTGAAATTGAACGAATATATGTTTCGCATATTACTGAAAGAGCTGCTAATGTGTAGCACACTGGTGCTCCGTGATACCGTAATTCATTATTGGGTTAAACATGAAGATGTAAAAGTATAAGGGGGAAATGTCGTCGGGGACAATGTGTTTGTCGACGTGTTTCTCGAAGGAGCCACAGCCTAAAACCCTTTTTCTCGCGTCTGCGAAAGAGGGGTTGGCCGAAGCAGGGGTAAAGTGACCCTTGATTTCTTCTGTCCACACATGTGCAATAATAAACGTTATAATCCGGTGACGCTAAATAAATAGAGCATCCGCTCCCTTCGTTCATATTTTCTCTCGGAAAATCCTGAGAGCAAGGGTGGTCAAACAGAGAGAGAGAAAGAAGCGAACCCTTTCTCGAGTGCCTAAAGGCAAAAGGCGGGATATATTTAGTCTGATATATCCCCTATCCGGAAAAGCAATCTCCGGATGATCGATCATGATCGGCTCTCTCCTTGGTGACGAGGAAGAGAGTGAGAGAGAGCGAGAGCGAGAGCGAGAGTGAGAGTGAGAGTGAGAGTGAGAGAGAGAGGGGGGAGAGGGGGGAGGGAGAATTGATCCGGAGGGCGTTCGCGTGTTTCACGATTCTTGCATCATCCCTCTCTCTCTCTCTCTCTCTCTCTGTCTTCCGTGGAAGCTTTTTCTTTCGCCAGCTTGCTCTTCCCGTGCGAAAGAGTCGTGTTAGGGTTACACGAGGGTTCCCCTCTTCGAGTGTGTCTATGTATAAGACCTCGACGACGCCCTCTTCAACTCAATTGTTATTCTTCGGGCGAAAACTATTTACAAAGTCGAGGGGGCTAATGGCATCAAGAGATTTGGACCTCCATATGTGCGGCCCCCATTGTCGGTATCACATCCCCCGAACTCATTTGTGACACGTACAGGCACAACGTATAACAAACTCTCAGCCAAGTGAGTTTTAATGAATTAACATTTTTCGGTATCAAGTTCCTCCCCCTCGCCTCGCTGTCTTCTCCAAATGAAATGGTCAGGTGACTTGCGAATTTCTTACTGACTATCCCGTATGTATTTCCGTTTATAAAATCGCGAAGGAAGATGACATGGATAATACAGGAGTGCTAAGGATGACGATATCATGGTACAGCGACAGAAGTCGCTAAAAGCCACGCAGGCGCATTGAACCGTCGAACAAACAGGCGATTTGATACCGGGAGAAAAGAAAACGCAGGGGGAGGAGAACAAGCTCAATGCAGTGATGACTGCAATATGGTCGTAGCAGGGAGTTGAAAATCGGATCGGGATCGGTAGCGTTATGAGATAGCCGGAATTCGGTGGGTGAAAAGGGGCGAGGGCGGATCGGAAGAATCGATTCTGGTCTATATGCACGTTTTCGACCCACTCGACCAACTTTTATTGCATTTGGAGACTGCGGTTCGAGGCACGTACTTCTCTCTCTCCCTCCCTCTTTCTCTCTCACCCCCTCCCTCCTTCCCTTCCTCTCTATTTTTCGCTTGACACTCTCAACTTTTGTTCCTCGATTATGCAGTCGAGTCTCCGTCACATACGGTAAGTATTTTTGCGACTTTTCTGTATCATGCATGCTCTATCTGGCTCTATCGCTAGCGTAGGAAGTGAAACAAGAACTCGGCACCTCAACGAAAAAAAGAAGGAATGTAGATACGTACATTCACGCGCGTCTCGTCCATATAGTTCCGCGTCGGGGGAATCCTGTTTCGAATCGAAAAATAAGAAACATACTAACAAAAAAATAAGAAACAAAAATCGTCGTCGATATCTTAAACGCGAGACTCTCCTCTCTACTTCTCTCGTATTTCTCCTCTTAATCGCCCACGCTCTCATGTATGTGTACTATCTCACGTATATTCAATTCTTTATTTTCCTTCCATTTTGTTTGTTTGTTTGTTTTTTTTTCGTTGGGTGAATAATTCTCTTATCGAAATCCCGATCGTCGGTATCTCTCAACTCCAAGTCGGGAATCTCGCGATTTGGGAATAAAAAAGGTATCGTGGCGCACATTGGTGTAGAATTGGAAGGATGGGTAATATAGAGGACTGCAGCGGTATATGAGAACTTTTATGGACTCGAGCGCGATGACGCTGCTTGTGTCGCAACGCACTTTGGAAACCACGAGGAACTTGTTTATTCGTCGTAGCATTGTGGACGTTATGGGCTAATTCTGAAGAATTTATAGATCATTACTCAAGTTTGTTTACTATAAATGAATGCTTTTTTCCGGGCGTGCAATAGACACTGGCAGAATTTTTGATTTGAACAAATATACTTTTTTTATGATAATTTGAGTAGCGAATTTGATTGAATTATAGTTTAACGATATTCACGTCAGAACTCTGTCTTTCTTTGCAGGATTTTTAATATATATTTTTCGATTCGTTGACAATTTAAGGATGTGTGTGATTTAAGTATATGTATGTATATATATATGTAACGATTTTTGTTCCCTAAACATAAATTGCCCAAAAACTTTACCCATAAGTCTCATCACTATGCCAAGATTTCGGTAAATTCTCCCCCATAGCTGGAAATAACTAATTTTCCCTTTGGTCTTTCCACAAGAAAGGAGAGAAATCCATCGCTCTCTGTTTCTCTCTCTCTCTCTCTCTCTCTCTCTCTCTCCCTTTCGTTCCATTCTCGATCTCGTGGTCTCTCGTGTGTTAGCAACGCTCTCCAGAGCTCACAAATGGAAAACGGATTGATTAATCGTAGTAATTACCGATCAGCCCCCGCTAATTAGATATCCGACTCCTACCCCCTGAAGCCCCAGGGGCTTCGTTGCACACGCTCGGAGAGAAAGGCAAAGAGAGACAGAGAGAGAGGGAGAGAGGGAGCGAATACTGTGTGCAATGGGCTCCTAACACCACATCGTAGGGCCATTTTCTCTAGGTATATCGCTGAGGGTGAGTTTTGCCAAAGGGGTGGCTTTCTCGTGCCGCGCGAGAATAGTAGGCGGTATAGGAGACGGTTGAGAGCGGAGAATGGGCCAAATGAGATTGTTTGACGGAGCCACCCAATATAAGCTTCACGGTACCTTGTTCACACAGTAGCATAGAAACCTTCATCATGTATATATATACTGATCGAGAGAGAAAGGGCAGAAAAAGCAGATCGAACCGCACGGAAACTCCGATCACCCTCTCGTCGCTTCCATCTTTTCAGCACACTATGTCATTTCTGCTTTTATATGCTTGTATTCTTCACATCAATATTTTCCATTGTGGGGGCTACTCTCGCGATTAAACGCGATTCCATACGATATATATAACAAATTACAGTTCACACTTGATATGTAATATTTATCAGCGTTGTGGCCAAATTTGCATTACTATATTCATTATTACCACTTTTATTTTGCTCCGTTTACTATTTCCTGTCGCTTATCCGATTGACCCAATTGATTACTTAGCACTTGGTAATTTGGTAAGGCCGGTTCGTCACCGGACGG
>OX101783.1:46618779-46658779 GCA_944452715.1 Ophion slaviceki
GGGAATTACAAGTGACCTCGATTCGATTTAGAATTGTTTTACACGAGGATTTATCACGTGTTAGAAAAGGGACAGACGTGGATCTGGTTTGTCGGAGTGGTCGATAGAATACGAAGTATTCTGACACACACGTGGGATGCTCATAGAAATTGAACAGAAGAGAGAAAGCAACATTATCTTTTTTCTCTGCTCTTCCTGTCGTGCAATAGCGTGGTTGGGTTAATTATTCGTTTATCATCCTTGAGTCCGTTTGTAGTGAGGAACTTTGACAACGCGAACTAATTCGATCGGAATAATGAACGAGAAGTTACCGTCGAGAGGCGTGAAAAATGCGTGAAGGGCGGATTTTTTTATATATATAAAATTTATACTTTTCCTCTCCAGCTTCCACAAATAAAGCCATGCACGGCGTATTTTGGACTGCGCGGAGCGTCCCCAGCTTTGCCAGTTCATTGGAAACAAAAACGGGTTAAAAATGATTAAACTAGACTAAATTTGGGGGGCCTTGTCGTTATTTATTTTCTGAAAAACCCCTGAATAATAAGATGGCAGCCGTTTGAAGAAAAAAAACCCCCAATTTTTTTTCTCATTTTTTTGGTTCAACGGAGGAAAAACAATGCTGTTTCCAAAAAAATGCATTTAAAGTTTAACGTTTAAAAAAGTCGTATTCAATGTTTGTTGTTGACAGTCCAAAGAAACAAACCCACGTATTCTAAACACCATAAGGATGCGAGTTATGTAAAAAAAAATCGAATTTTTCATCGTCATGAACGGTAACTTGTCCTTAACATGACTCGTTGGATTTTCATGAAAAGAGTGCAGGTTTTCTCCAATTTACGATCCGCAGCAAAGCAACGCACTAAAAGCTTCAGTGCACTGCTTTGCTGATGGTTTCTCTTTTTTGCGCACACACGTTATTTGTCAATTGGTTCGATTGGATTTGTTTGTTTGTTATTACCGCGAGTTTGCCTGCATGAGAATCTTTGGTGAATTAATTGCGCGTGCATACTCATAGTGTCGACGAATGATACGCGTAATATGTTAGTCGGGAATAACGATTACGAGGCGTAAGATCGCTATTCGTTCGCATTTGATCGAGTGATCGAGAGAGCGGATGACGTCTCGAGAAGATTCAGCGAGACTCACAACTGCGTGGTCGATCGGAAGTGACGTGGGGCGCGTGCCCGTGTCGCTTTAGCTTCCAACCTCATTAGGATCCCTCAAGGTAGGTTTGAAGGGGGAACGGAGAAAAAAAGAAAAATAATGATTGATCGTCATCGCGTGAGAAATCGCCGATTCATTCTCAATCGATTAAATTGCTAGGCTATAGAATCTCTCGAAAGAGCTACAAGAGTGTCCGACGTAATGGACATTGGGTAAGAGTTTTTCCACGAACGTGCGCACTCGAAGGATACCGAAAAGAGAACAAAACGAAATAGATAACGAGTTTCTCAAAATGAAACTAAAAAAATCGCATTTTAGACGTTATTAGAATACAGTTCATATATTTTTTTGCACAAAGTTATTTATTTTTCTCGTCATTTGTTTAGTTGCGAAGGTGCCTCGTGTCGCAACTAAGTCGAAAAATTACGAGAAGTCCTATTTGCAATGTCTGACCACGAAAACCGTTTTCCACATCATCCTACGATCGCTATTTTCACTTCGGGGAACCCTGCTTTTCTTTTCGCCGCGAAGGGGTTGAAGGTGAGAAAATCGTGATTTTCCGTGGTCTCTTGGGTGAAGGTAATCTTTTGGTCGAAAGAAGAATAGGGATAGAGAGCGAGGGAGATGCGGGAAGAGAATGGAAATAAAGAGGAGGATGAGCTAGCCCGGTGGGTTGTGCATACCGCGAACGGTCGAGGAAGAATGAGAACGGACAGGTTGGATAGTGTGCGAAGAGGTCCGAGAGCGAGTGCGAGAGAGAATAGAATAGGGAAAGAGAGAGGAGAGAGAACGAGATAAAAAGAGAGGGAGAAAGAGATGGAAAGAGAGAAATAGAGAGAGGGAAAGAGTGAAAGAGCGAGAGAGAAAGAAAAACCCCGTGACCCTCGCTGCCATGGTTACCGTCGCATTCCCGCCTCGCCACGTTGCTATGGTGACCATACTTTTTCTCTCATACTCTCTTTCTCTCTCTCTCTCTCTCTCTCTCTCTCTCTCTCTCTCTCTCTCTTCCTCGCAGGTTTGCACGTTAACTCCTTCCCCCCCCCCTCTCTCTCTCGCGCTTTCTATCTCTTAATGTAGGACCCCTCGCCGTTTTGCGCTATCCGCCACTTCCAACTTCGCGAACGTGAGAGCAAGATGCAGGAAAGAGAGAGAGAGAGAGAGAGAGAGAGAGAGAGAGAGAGAAGGGAAAAAGATAGATGGCGAAGGGCAACCGAGTGCAACGAAAATGGAGAATAAGAGAAACAAAGCAAAATAAAGCACGATGAGAGAAGAAGAGGAAGAAAAAGGGAGAAAAAAGAAAAAGAGGGCTGGCTCTTGATGGCTCACGCGCCGTGATCCCTCTACGTTATGTCGGCGCTACATTATTTTTTCCCTCAGTTCTTCAGCCGCATCAACCGATAATGAGGAACCTTTCTTCATCGTAGAGATCGATTTTCAAATTTTATGTTTCTTGTCAATAGCATTTGGATGCTCGGACCCCTAGTTATTTCCATCGAATAGATTTTCAAATTTTATTTTTCCCGTCAATAGCATTTGGATGCTCGAAGCCCGTTTTTCCCTTCAAATCAATTTTCAAATTTTATTTGTCCCGTCAATAGCATTTAGATGCCTGAAGCCCTAGTTTCATTCCTTCGACTGTCGAGATCGTATATCCGAACATTCGCATGAATAATTGTCTTGAAGAGCGAAAAGAGGCTTGAAAAGCGTAGGCGAATGTAATCCTTACTTTCTAAAAAATATTCGGAAATGGCGCAACGACAAGTGTGCACGATGGCGACGCATTAGAAAATAAAAAAACAAGTTGTCCCGTCAACAGTCAACAGCTGTTTTTACTCGTCTGAAAAACACCAAAAAAATTACTCACAGTTACTTCTTGTATTTTCGACATCGCGTAGGATTTTTTCCGAGTCTTTGGACAACAAACATTCGCCAGTGTCTTAAATCGACATTAAATCACGAGTCCAGCTCTTGTTTTTAATATTTATGTTTTCAAAGAAAAAAAGTACATTGCGTCAACGCATACACCAGACATCTTCGACCAACGTTTTTATTGCTTCTTTTTTTTACAATACAGACGAATAGAGACAGCTGCACGCTGTGGGAAAGACAAATCGATTTTTTTCGGGACTCTGACATCATGCGATCGTCACTCCGCCGTTTCGCAAGATTTTTCGGCTTAACAAATTGATACACGCGCTTCGAGTTTCGTATAAAATATGCAAGAAATTTTATTCGCTGAAGGTGTTTCGAAATTGGGATGGAAACATTTGAAAAAAAAACAGCATTCTCTACATAATGATTTAAGACGGGACACCACTGTGAAGGGTAAAAAAATTATTCCTTTCGCATTTTTTCAAAGTATACAAGAATTCAAGAATATGTGAAAAAAAATGTCAAGTTAAAATATTTAAAGTTGATCAAGTTACAGATGATTTGGTGAGGGCAGGTAGCGCAACGATTTACGTATACTAAAACTTTCAATCGCATTTCTCTCGAAACCACTTTTCTTGCTATCGTTGTACGTAGCGGTTTTTTTTCAAATTCAGTTTTTTTGATGCCTCCGAATATAAGTAAAAAATTTACCAAAATTACACTTTCTTTCAACACCCGCCATTTTGTGATTTTTTCTCGAGAAACGGTTACGTGCAATAAGAACTACATTTATATAAATTATGAAACATCTTTATTCTTCCCACCAACCATTTTCAAGTTATCGATCTGGCCGTTGGACCACATTTTTTATACGGAGGCTCTATTATACCTCAAAACGTGGATAATTTTCAATTTTCATAAATAAAAATGTACACGAAATAAGTTCAATGTACGGTTAATAGCATACCTTTTTCAGAATCGCAAATAAATAATTTAGTAGTAAAAAAAATTTGGAATAGACGATCTTTTTTCGGCGCGTCACAGAGGTGTCCTCGCTTACGGGATAACACTACTCTAGGATGGTATTATTCCTTATAGTGCAGGCATTACAGATTAAAGATAAACAAAAATTTATCTCGAATGGTGCAGGCATCATAGATTAAACGTAAACAAAAGTTTTAAGGATTTAAGTGCTCGTACAACTTTAAAGGCGTTTTTCTCGGAATCACTTTATTCAAACTGGGAGGACGGATTACTCGAACACCTTTACATGGATAGATTTTGAATTTTGATAGTAGCTTCACAATTACATTCTCTATGGAAGTACATAGCCGTTTGGTGATTAAATGTAAACTCTTTCTTTATAAACAATATACTGCTTATTTTTTGGGGAAAAAATCAATTTCTCAATTCAAAGTGCGGCATTTTTTGAAAATTGGATTCAAAAAATCCCTACGTAGCACATAGCTAATAATATATAGATTATCATTTTTTTGGTTTTTGTTCCAGGTCATACTTTACGAGAAAACCGTCCTCCCGTGAAGCTATTTGTAAAAAACATGTTTTTAAGATGGGCTCTGTGGCTGCCATTTTGTATGGAAATAAAAATAAATTTTTTTAAATATTTTAATATGTGTTAAATAAACCCTCTCAAAAGAAATCCTATTCCTTTCTTCATACTGCCAATATAAATTGTCAAAGTTAGGCCTTATTTTATGCCGCTAGAGTGGCGTTATCCGTTAATTCTATTCCCTTTAGATTTAATTTCAATCGGATACAACGAAAAGCGAGTAAGCTGAAAAAATCGAACACCAGCTGCGTTCCACTTTAATTTTGTTCGACCAACTAGAGCTGTAAGAAACTCTTCCCTCTTTTGGATTAGGATCTCTCATTAAAAAAAAAGGTTAAAAAAAATAAAAAGTTACAATTTTGACAAAGAAAATGAGCCTCTCCAGGCTTCGAAGGAAGAAGTTATCTTGACAATATGGCGGAAATTGTATGCTCGATAAAATTTCGAGTCGGCGGGACGTGTTTGTACGTACAGTGCTCAGTACAGTGAGGGAGCGCAGTTATTCGAGCCACACGTCGTATAAACTCGCGCGTCCGATTGGCGGTACATGGCGTCACCCGATATCAATATTTATTCAACGCGGCGAATGCCTGGGTCGCAGCGATTAAAAGTTGTTTATGCTATAAACGATTCGCTCCTCCCACTATGGCGGGGGCATTAGCGTTAACTCGTACATCATACGCAACGCGCCGCATACACATAATTTTATATACAGATATAATCGCGTGCATGTGTGTGTGTATGTACGTATATCTACAAAGTAACATGCACGAGTCGTTCGCACCCTCGTTTTTGTGGGAGTCACGGCTCGAACGAGGAGTAATCACGCACGATCGTATATAACACGAGAAATCAAAAGAGATGGGAGCTGAAGAAGTATCAAATACTCAGTTTTTCCTTCCCGATCGGTGAAAACGCCCACGCGATCCAAATTCAACGAAATATTTCGTCGTCCATTCGTATCGGGGTTTCAGACGAGTCGAGTAAAAATGAGTCAGCATTTATTTTGCTTCGAACAAGTCGAGGAAGAAATAAAACGTTTCAAAAAATATCATTGTACAACCCGATCAGAGTACTTCAACTTTGCTCATAAAATTATTCCCGCAAGCTAAGTTCTTTCTTACTCGAAAATTAAAATATTACCTCAAACATCGTTATTCCCTTTTTTCGAGCATACGTAAATGTTTTAGGACTTACCAGGACTGCCGAGAAACACAGATGAATATAGGACGCCTCGTCGTGCCGCGTCACTCGCTGCTCTTTGCGCGTCCGGTGGCGAACTCCATTCTCTACGCGGACACCATTTGCCTACGACAAGAATAAAGAACGAACATTTTTATTTAACATGTAACTATACCAATGTAACGAAGAATTGAAATAAACAAAATGTCGACATGCCAATTTATAGGGGAATAATAAATCATTTGATTTAGAGACGCGAGCAAAAAATACCGACGGTATTTTCCGTTTGTCGTCACAAACTCGTGATTTTGCTACTTATTCGAAATGCACATCCGTTGTAGATGACTTTTTCATTATAATTCCATCATACTTTATACGTAATCTTTTCGAAATCATTTTGCCATCATTCGTTCCGTTCCTGCCACAGTGCTTCACCATCTTTATGACCGGGCCCATGAAAGGTTGCGTTACACGTGCGCATACGTACACGTCGTAGGGAATGCTCTAGTCATTTAGACCACTGGCAAATACAATCTTTAAGTACGTATATGTACGCTTATACAGATTCAGATATTCCAAGAAGAGGGAGGAAGAGAAGGAATGTACGATTGCGACCCCGATTGCAGAGCATCCGACGGAACAATCACGCAATTATGATAATTGAATAAATGGATAAAAAGCATGTTGCATTACGTCCAGGTAGCCGTCATCGTCTGGACTGTTCGTCGCATAAAACTATGGATGTGTGTGTGTGTGTGTGTGTGTGTGTGCGCGTGTGCGTGTGCGCGTGCGTGTGCGTGTGCGTGTGTGTGTGTGTGTGTGTGTGTGTGTGTGTGTGTGTGTGTGTGTGTGCGCGCGTGTGTGTGTGTGTGCGCGCGCGTGTGTGTGTGTGTGTGCGCGCGTGTGTGTGGGCGTGTGTGGCTAATAGAGTTTTTCCGTTATAATGAAAGCACATCACGGCAAGTGCGCGCGAGCACCGCCAATAAAATATCACGACAGGTGAATTATTCTGACAAAGCTGATGAAAATCGCTCCGATATAAAGAGATGGAGAGGTAGAGAGAGAGAAAAAAGGAGGGAGAACAGAGTCACTACATCAGTTATGATGCATAACATTGTATAGTTAATTGAAAATTTAATTGTCCATTTCTTCATCTTTATTTCTTCAATAATCCTCGTTTTTTTTATTCCGATAACAGCAGCAAGAATAATAATAACGATAATGTATGGAATGGTAGAAATGTACTGATTCCACAGAAATGCAAAACCGATTTTGCATGTAGTGAAATAATTATCAAATAATATTACACAATAAAAACTGGGATAATTTTTGCAATATTTACCATGTATTTCTGTTCCTAATAATCGTTTGTATTGTTGACGGAATTACGAAGAACGTAGCAAAAGAATTTTCACAAATGGCGGAAAATATCAAGAAAAACGAAGGCGAGATAAAACAAACAAAAGATGTGAATTCTCTCTACGCTAATATACAATGAAAGCGGATGATCTTTTGCTGCGTACAGATCTCACGTAAGTGTTAGTCGACTAAAACATTAGCTCAGTCATTTATTTGTCTTCTCATTTTTATTCGTGAAGCGGTATTGCAATTTTCGCGAAGGTGAAGAAATAGGAAAGTAGTTTCCGCTCCGGAGGAAATTTCAAGATGAGGATAAACGTGAGCGTGGATGCTGTGGTAGACTGCAAGGAGTGAGAACGCTGGGGGGATATGAGAGTTGAGCCCGAGGAGAAAAGTAATTTCACACGAGGAGACAAAGGTGGTGGTATTTCAGGGGATGGAGCTTCGCGTCGCTTCTCGTGCGTCTACCTGGATCTCCTTCGCGAAAATAATCGAAAGCCACGAGTTATCAGGGCTCGGAACGAAAAAATAATGCCACTCACCAAATAATAATTGACAGTAAATATGGTATGAATCATTGGAAAAAAAGATTGCCATGTGAAAAAAATTATTTTACTCGAATATCGCTCAAATAAAAATCAAGGGACCAGGTTTGTAAAAGTATTAAACACTAATCCGATAATAACATAGTTGATTTCCAAAACAATATTGATGTAAGTTAATTACAGTTGATTCTTTTGATAAACGCAACGTCCGTAAGGACTCTGCGAACAAAAAACCGCTATGGTTTGTTGTTAACTGATCACGAGAGTGGTCTAATTGACCATGTGAAAACGTTAAACTTTTTTACGATCTTTTTTTTTCGTTTTCGGGAGTAGTCACGAGCGAAAAATGACAGAACGTAAATTTATGAAATCCCGAGATGCTGGACGAGCAATATTGTTGCACAGTGTAAGAATACAAATCAATAAACACATTTTTTATGGTTCCGGCGACTGTCGTATATCATTCCTGGTCGGTCGAGCGAGACATTACGAATATCGTAGATTGGATACAATATAGAACAGTCGAGGTGAGACGAGAGAAGCCGTTGTCTTTATACATTGTTGGAGCTAAGAGATGAATTCGCAGGAACTCTCTCTCTCTCTCTCTCTCTCTCTCTCTCTCTCTCTCTCTCTCTCTCTCTCTCTCTCTCTCGCGTTCCTACTCTTCACCGCTCCGTTTCTCATTCTCTCTCCCACTCTCTCTCCCTCTTTGACTCTATTCCGCTGCATTTAATCGTTACTCCATAAATCAGTGGCCTGAAACCTCTTTCCGGGGTCTCGAACGAAACTGGGCTCTCGTAAAAAAATGAATTACGACCGAGTGGCCCAGCGCTTGGTGTACGGGATGAAGCCGGTAGGTGATCGCGCTACACACAGCTCGATCCTAGGCCATTTAGTGTGCCGGTACAGTGTAGAGACCAAAGTCCCAACGGAGAGCAGTCCCATTGCCCCCGTTATTCGCTAAACTTTTTCTTCCACTCTCCGCATTACGTTTGCGAAGTAGTCGGGAGTAATTTAATCATAAAAAAAATTAGCGAACATTGTTGTTAGGGAAAATATAAGTACAACCATACTGAAATTCCAATGTACGTTATCTTCAGAATGACGAGACGTTTTGTTCGTTCTGTTAACGTTACTTCCCGAAAAGCGATCTTGAGGCGATACATAATCATTCAAATTCAAACCGCAAGAATCAATGTTTTTATAATTATATGTATAAATTTGGACACGATAATGAAAATGACAAATGACACGGTTGCAAACAAATGAAGTATTAATTACTCTGATATAAATGAATTTTTTTCTCGCACTGTGGCTCTCTTTAAGTATCCACATTTTTTCGTACTTTGCAACTGATGCATTTCTTTTTTTTTCATAGACTCTCGTCATCGTTGCCGGTTTTAGGGCACGTGTAGTTCCATGAGTATTAGAGTTCACGGTAGTTCAAGTTCGAACGATGATGAAGACAATGTGCGCTCACGAGGCTCAGAGCGGCATTTCGTCAACTTATGCCCTCACCAGTAAAAGTTACAGATAAAAAAAACCAATGGTTCGGCGAAAAGCCATAAATTACAGAGGAAGTCCGATCACGAAAGCTCTGTTCAATAAAAATAATGAAGATAAGAAAAAAAATACAAAGACCTCCACCACCAAAGGCAACCATGGTTCACAAAAACAAGCGAGTTGGTACTGCCATGACTGTGAAGAGGACAGGACAGCTGACATGATACAGTGCACAAAATGCGGTAAGTGGTACCATGAGGAGTGCTTCGATTTGTCGTTTGAAGATGGCTGTTAAATGTGCGAATGTATGGTTTACATGCGTTTTTAAAATGTAATTTGTATATTTATATGATTGTTGATCGGAAATACCAAATGTATAACATACAGAGTAATTATTTAAGTACGTTAAAGCTGTAGGCCGTATTGTCCTACCATAGTAAAATAAGGCCTATTGGCGAGGCTTTAAAAAACATTCAATTTTGTTTTTGTTTATGGTGGAAGTTGCCATTTTTATAATAATTGTATTTATATTTTATGATAATTGATAGAAAAGTCCGATTATCATTAAAAACCGTTGATTAATTTGAATATTTTTTATTTTATCGCAAATCTCGCTTAGTTAGGCCATTACCCGCAGGTACCTTACATACATTTTAACACTTGGCATTAAAATTCTCAATTATATGAAAATGAATCGCTAAGTGAAATGGAAATGTTTAAATTGTTTGCGAGTGCAAAGAGGGATTTGTTCGCATAATTATTTTATCATGATGACAAGCTTCATTCAAAGTCTTTCTATTTCTACACATCTGTTAGGGATTCAAAACAGAGAAGCCATTACAGTGCCGACTGCTTTTGCCAAAGAACGTCGTGATTACTACGAGATTCGAAGCACTGTAAGAAGAGCAGCAGGTTTTGTTGTACAAAGAACCCTGCGGGATGATCCGCAGATTTATAGAAAATGGACAGGTACGCCACCGAGCCGTCGAGATTTATAGCCGTTAGGAGACAAGGTGTAATCATACACATCACCCCGTCACAACCCTGTAACACTGATTAACCGTGAGAATTCTTTTAAGGTCGCTGCGGGATTCCTGGCATTCTCTCTTAGCAAGATCTAGCCCTGTACACACATATATATATATACATATAGGTAAAATACTTAATCATAGCATGCTATTATGTTAGGGCTTTCCTCACTCATTCTCCGTGGTCACTTCCTCCAAATTATTTCGTGAGCCATAGAAAACCAAACTGTATAATTAAAGAACGAGAAATAGAAACCTGAACCTTCAAAAAGAAAACAAACAAACCACGACTCCATAAATATGTTTTCTCCATTTACGCGGATCTCGAATGAAACGACCGTCCTTAAGCGGAATGATGATCTGTCGTCATTTGTTTTTCATATACCGTAGTCACCGAACTTTCAAGTCATTTTTGGGCTCGTTAAAACGGAATGAGATCCTCCGTCGCTTTTCATATGCAAACTCTTCGGTATTGTTCAAATCTCGTACCGTTCAATAGAGATTTTTTCCAGCGACTCAATAGAGACGGACATTATAATGACAGTACGAAAACATGTTACCGCGTACGAAAAAAGGCCCGCACCATTCTTGTAATCCATAAACTTGTGAAATCGAAATATGTCGGATATCGATATTTCCATTGTTACAAAATTATTTCTCGTATATACGAATATGTTCGCTATACTAGGTGCGCAACTAAGTTCCCGGGTTTAACACATGGATGGCGCTAGCGACACATGTAGTCGGCATACAGGTCTGAAATTGGGTGTCTTTATAGCTTGGACATCTGTTAAGAATACTCAGTCGTAATATAAAGAAATATCGCAACACAACGACCTTTTTTCTAACCTCGAAAATGTCAAAGTTTGTGCCAAATAAACAGCATTTGCGGGAAGCATTGCTTTTCTGCTTCAACCTAAAAAAAGCAGCTGAAGCACGTCGGTTACTTGAGGAGGCCTACGGCGAATATATACCATAAAAAACAACGTGTGAAGATTGGTTCAAGCGGTTCAGGAGTGACGATTTTGAGACTGGGGACAAGGAGCGCTCAGGAAGACCACAAACATTTGCGGACGCCGATCTGTAAGCGTTATTGGATGGAGATGACACTCAAACAGAAGATCAACTTGCCGAGGCATTGAATGTGCCGCGGCATTGTATTTCGAAACGTTTGCACGCCATGGGACAAATGCATAAGGAAGGAAAGTGGGAGCTGCATGAGTTGACTGACAATGAAAGATAAATGGAAAATCGAAGAGCCACTTCCGAAATTTTGCTTTTGCGACAGAACAGAAAGAGTTTCCTGCATCGAATTGTTACTGGCGAGGAAAAATGGATATATTTCGAGAATTCCAAACGCAGAAAATCGTGGCTTTTACTTGGCGAAGCGTCAACATCGACGACACGGCCAAATTGCTTCGGAAAAAAGACAGTGCTCTGCGTTTGGTGGGACCAGAAAGGAATCGTGTACTATGAGCTGCTGAAACCGGGCGACACTGTCAATGGGCATCGCTACCGACAACAACTAATCAATTTGAACCACGCATTGCTCGAAAAACGGCCAGAATAGGACACGAGATACGAACGTGTGATATTGCAGCACGACAACTCTCCGTGCCATCGCAGTTCGATCGTCCAGGACACCATAAAAACAATAAAATGGGATCTTCTACCGTATTCGCCGTATTCGCCAGACCTGGCCCCTTCAGACTATCACTTATTCCCGTCGATGGCGCATGGCTTGGTGGGCTACACTTGGCCAATTACGATGCAGTACAAAATTGGTTGAACGAATGGTTTCAGTCCAAAAATGTGTAAATAGCGAGGGACAATACTTCGAATGAACCATTTTTTGTATTTGTCTTGAAATTTTCGATTTTTTATTGGTAAAAAAAACCGGAAACTTAGTTGCGCACGTATATTACATTAATATCGTCTTGAATATTACTTATAGTAATACCCTCAACGCGGGACACCACTGTGACGGGTAAAAAAATCGATGTGTTTGCATTCTCTTAATGTATGCATATTCAAGAATATGGGAAGAAATGTTCAAATTAAAATAGAAAAGTTGACCAAGTTATAAACGATTCAGTGAGATCAGGTAGCGCAACGATTTACGTATACTAAAACTTGCCATCGAGTTTTTCTCGAGACAATTTTTCACAACCTGGCCGGAATCATAACTCTAGCTATAAGGTAGATGGCCCAGTAATCGTCACCTTAAGCAGATCGCTTGACTTTGCAAATTTATATAGCTCAATCAGGAAAGTGAGTAAAAGTTATTTTAAGTCGTTCTTAATCAGTTTTTTATTACGAAGAAGAAGGTCGTTGTGAATTTCCCGTGCCTGGTACAGTTTTCGAGAAAATATTTCGTAAAGGTTATAAGATGATATTGTACGAGTCATCGTCATGCGGCCATGATAGTTGGTTTGGTAATCGCCATGGGAACGTCCCACTAATCGTCACATACGTTCCAACTGCTTTGAAGCCTTATATACCTTTGAAAAAAAATTGTTTTTTTTTCGTATCGACTTAAATAATGGATACACATGCCAAAAATGCTATGCAAAAGTTATTTTAGGTGGATTTTTTTAAAGACATCTAGTAAATTTTTTTTTAACTTTGAATGTGTTTTCCATGAAGAAATGTTTTCAAAATCGGGCGGACTCGTAGGTCCTACATTTTTTGACCGATTGACTTCAAATTTCAACTATAACTTCTTATATACATTTTATAGGGATGTACACACAATTTTTATAATCGATTAACAATTGCGGTTTTTGGAAAAGAACAAAGGCCGTTGTTTCAGTCGAATATGCTACTTGCTTAAAAATGGAGCCAAATGTACAAAAATAAATATTTTTTATATTTATTATTAGGCACTAGGTCACAAACTTTATGATTTTTATTAAAACATTTGATAACGAGTTTGAAACATAAATTTCTCTTCCATACAAATTTATTAATTTCAAAAACAAAACTAATTATTGCCTATTACGTCAGAATTATTATTTTTATTTATTTGTAGTCATTATAAACAACTATTTTTTCATAAAATAATTTTTAATATTATTTCGATCGAGTGGTGTTCACCTGTGTTCAAGACGTACCCAATTATCGACATGGTCACGACCCAGTAATCGACAACATTTATTTATATGTATATCTTTTTACTATCGCGAATATGTGTATGACGATTACTGGTCCGTGGATCCTTCAGACAATGCTAATTACGGACCCAACATTTCTTTTCTGATTTTCTATAAACTACACGGAGAAAAATACGGCCGCAAATTATAACACTGGTTGCCAGAATTCTAATATTCAGTGCTAGAAAAGTATAGCAATTTACTGCCAGGTTGAAATTCTAAAACTTGTTATAGAAGTGTAAAAATGATTCTCACACCGTATAGTAAAAGTGATGCGTATATATTACATTTGAAACTATTCTCGCATAGGCGCGAGTCCTATATGATGTAGAGTAAAAATAATGCGTGCATATTACTATATTTTCATATGGATTTCACTAACGCAAAGCATAAATCTTCGGCGTATAGCGAAAACTAGTGCGAACTTATTAGTGAAATGTGACTCTTTGTACCGTACTTTTTGTAGAATACTGGAAAGTAATTGTTCCAATCACGTGGGCAAAATATTTTTTGAATAATACAAAAAATCATAATATGCCGAATAAAATGTATTATTTGTATCAGTTTACGTGCCATATCGTAGGTTAAAATTTAAATGTCTTCATTATTACTATACCATAATTTCAATTTTTATCTTCCATTCGATACTTTTTGATATTTAATGATATTTTTTTTAGAAGCATAGTATTATATCTAAACGTCGAGGCCCCTATTTTCGATTGTAGTATTTCCCTGTGTAGTATTCGATTCGTAAGATTCTTTTTTTGCTATCATTGTCCCAGTTGTCGACAGCCATGGCGATTAATTGGCAGAGTGTTTATGTTGCTGAACCGATAATCGTCATTTATAAAAACTCGTTGAAATTAACATAAAACTATAATTTTTTATGCTGAACGCAAAACTATAATCCTTCTTGATCACTTGAAGGAAAACTTACTTCACGCAAGTCCACAGGCATTCTCAAATCACCCGAGATGTGACATGGTTCACGTTAACCTCCTAATGAAGGATTCGGCCGAAATAACAGCTTGACCTCGTAGCGGAATATATTTAATTTGATTATTCTTGAATACGTATACTTACGGGTGTGAAAATGTAATACAACACAGTAAATCCCCCCTGAGAGATAATACCAGGTGTGTAAGTATGAAACCGGAATTTGCCCATAGGTGGCGCTAGATGTCGATGCAGTTACCGACACATCACGTCAGCGGTGTCTTGTTATTGTATTGATATCCGACAAAGATTTCCAACTCACAATAACACGAGTTTCATTCAGTAGCATTAGTTTATTAGAGATAAACATGTCGAGTTTTGTGCCAACAAATTACGATTTGCGGACAGCACTACTTTTCTGTTTTCATCTGAAGAAAACCGCCGCCGAATCGCATCGAATGCTTGTGGAGGCGTTTGGTGAGCATGCTCTCGGTAAAACACAGTGTTTCGAGTGGTTCAAACGGTTCAAAAGTGGCGATTTTGACGTGAGGAACGAAGAACGTGGAAGACCACCGAAAAAGTTTGAAGACGCTGACCTGCAAGCCTTGTTGGACGAAGACGACGCTCAAACACAACAACAACTGGCGGATCAGTTAAAGGTGACCCGAGAAGCCATCTCCAGTTATTTGTATCATATCATTACAATAAACGTGTTATTTCTGTACAAAAATTCCGGTTTCATACTTACACACCTGGTATATCACAGATCTGCACGAAGGAATGAGTTTTATCTCAAAATACTTATTTAATGCGTAAACGTGGCGATCACTAGGACCCCGACGGCCACTGGGCCGTCTACCTTAATTGTCCGATTTCCAATTTATAAACTAAAATTTCCGTAATTGCTGTAGTTACTGCTGTACGTGAGAGTTTTTTCAAAATTAAGTATCCTTTAACCCCCACATATAAGCAAACATTTCGCCAAAATTGAACTTTTTTTTAAATCCCGCGATTATGTGATTTTTTTTCGAAAAATGATTGAGTACAACAAGTACTACATTTACATAGATTATAAAACATTTTTATTTTACGCAGAGTATTTTTTTATACGGAGGCTCTATTATACCCCAATAACAATGTTAGTTTTCATTTTTTTTAAATAAAATCCTACACGAAATAAGTTCAATGCATGCTTAATGACATACCTTGTTTCTGAATCCCAAATAAATAATTAGGCAACAAAAAAATCAGCAAAGACGACCTTTTTCAGCGCCTCGCAGTGGAGTTCCGCCACAATGTATTCTACAGGGTGAGGCACATAAAGTGTTACAGAGCAATAGCACTCAAACTATTGATCATATCCAAAAATGTTTCAGACAAAAGTTTCAATGTTCGAGAAGGCCGTCATACTGGACCACCCTATTTTTTTATCGGTGAAGGTGCTGAAGCTACGTCAAGGTCCACTCCACTTTTTTAAATGGAATCGTACATTTTTTCTTCAACCATCTTGTGGAGCACCCCAAGCCGCATAAAAAACATTAGGGGGTCAAAGTCGTTCAAGGTCATTCAAGGTCACCTATTAAAATGAAATACAAAACTAAATATCTCGGATCACTACCAAATATTTGGTAGTGATCCGAGATATTTAGATTTGTATCATCGATACTGACCTCGAATGGACTTGAACGACTTTGATCCCCTAATGTTTTTTACGCGGCTTGAGGTGCTCCACAAGATGGTTGAAGAAAAAATGTACTATTGCATGTAAAAAAGTGGAGTTGACCTTGACGTAGCTTCAGCGCCTCCACCGATAAAAAATAGGGTGGTCCAGTATGACGGCCTTCTCGAACACTGAAACTTTTGTCTGAAACATTTTTGGATATGATCAATGGTTTGAGTGCTACTGCTCTATAATACTTTATGTGCCTCACCCTGTATATAACGTTTAATTCGATACAGGTAGAAGCGTTAGAGGCTCACCTTAGACAAGTTATATTTATTTTTGAGAGCGCATCTCAACTTTGAGTGGCCTCGTTGACACTCATCAATAAGAGCATCGCTTGGGTCGCTCCACAGAATCAAACGATAAATGGATCGCATGAGATTTTTCTTCGAATTATGCAAAGGGCGAGAAACTCCGTGGCATTTCTTCGACGTGCGTATCTTGTCTCGATTTGACACGTTCACCTAGCGGAGTTTCTTTGATCGCGTACGTTTTCACGTCGCCTAGAATTTCCACGTTTTACCACCTCGTCTCCTTCGACCTTCAACCTCCGCCACCCGTCGCGATATCTCTCATTGCGCATTTTTGTCTCGTAAAACTGTCTCGGGGAATCTTCCGCGACGCTCTTCACTCCCGATACGGACAGGTTGGCATTTCGAAAGTTCGCAGCTCCCGAGAGCGAAAAGGAAAAGATGCGTTCGTTTCCAAAGAGTTGCACAAGGGAAGATGGAATATCACGTGATCACGGAATCCGGAAGGGATGTTTCTCATGTGTGATAGTAGGACTCGAGTTGGGAAGTATATTTTTCCAATAACCACATTTCGTCTACTCCCAGGGTTAAACAGATCTCCCCTCCTATTATATCGTTAACTTTGTTTGCCTCTCCTCCCTTCTGGTTATAAATAAATCAATAAAAACCTGTCCCTGTATCCCTAGATGAAGTCACCCTATGTTCGATCCCCCCCCCCCCCCTCTCTCGGTGGCTCTGTCATTTTGTCACTGTATAGGGTATGTACGGAAGCGAAGTACGAGGCCTGAGTTTTTCGCGAAGCGAGCACGTTACAGCGTCCCGAAGATGTTAGAAAGCTACCCTGTTATTTCACATTTAGACTATCAACCTTACCCTCTTCTCTCGCCGAACGTTATCTGCTGTACTCTGTCGCCCTCTCTCTCTCTCTCTCTCTCTCTCTCTCTCTCTCTCTCTCTCTCTCTCTCTCGCTTGAACAGGATCCTCCTCTTTCACCCCTCTATCCTGGCTACCTTCTTTGTCTTGTCATTCTCTGAGCTTGTTCGCTCTGAGGCGATCCTCTGGCTGAAGCCAAACCATTCTCTTCCATCGGGAGAGACAGAAAGTGAGAGGGGGGGGGGGGTGGCGAGAGGGAAAGAGAGGGAGAAAACTGTGAGTGAACAGGGTGTCTCGATTTTCTGCGCTCGCACCACGAGTCCCTCGGGAAGCTTTTGTCCTCGAGGCTGTAAGCGACTTCCTGACAGGCCAAGTTTGCACCTGCTCTCCTTCTGGCATGCCGCCTTTCTCCTCCTTTCCTATTCCTCTCGCCCCCTAGTTCTCTCACTCTCTCTTACGTCTTTTTGACATTCTTCTTGCTCTTTCCACGTGGAAAGCGGGGTACCATCTTCCATCTCTCCTTTGTCCCTTCAAGCACTTCGGCCTAATCTTAATGCCGTCACCTTACACCCCGCCCACACGTCATATACACCGCGAAGCAACTAAAGTAATTTATTCAGGGCCGCCATCTACCACTTTCGCTCTCTCTCTCTCTCTCTCTCACTCCTGCTCAATCCATTTTATCTTTTCTCATTCCATATGTATATCTATTCCCAATGAACATAATCTTTAGATCAAGCCGACGGATAACCCTCGGAGGAAGTCGAGAGAGACCAATGAGCACACACACAGACTCAAATACCTATGTATATGCATACAGATGCTATGCAAAGCTTTTAGAAGAAATGATATTCATTCCCGAATAGGATAGGTACAAGTGTAGCACTTCTGTTCACGCCACTTGCTAGTCGAATTCAACCTGCCGACAGCGCTTTCCCATCGGGACATCTCATCGGCAGATGCGCCCGCAGTCTGCTCGTATATTTGAACAGTTTAGAATAATTTCTTTTTCTACGCAGCCTGATCAATTATTGTCCGCGCGTAAAGATATTCCTGAAGCAGCACGCCGAAAAAAAAGAAGACGAAGAAGAAAGAGGGAACAAGTGTGCCCACGGTTCTCGGTTGTGTATGCGACATATGTTTGCCGAAGAATGACGAGTTACGAGCGCTTTTTTTAGGCTTGTGCTCGCTGGTTCCGCGCGCGACGTACATGTCAATGCAAGCTCCTCGATTACGGCGCTCAGTTCTCCCGCCCACGATATTACGGGAATGCAGACCCGCTGTAAGTTATAAAGCCGATTTATCACATCGAAATGCGAGTTAAATTGTTTGACTTTTTTCACATATTAGTCCAGAAGTTTGCGCGGTGAATCTTGAAATTTTGCGTATTCGTGAAAACGAGGCAAAGTAAATTAGATTACTAGACACCTCGTAATTTTGAATAAGCAAAAACGACGAAATACCATGTGAAAAATAATTTCGGAAAGAGGTTCATCACCTTCCTTTATTTCTCGCGAGTTCTTCCCAGATTGATAAACAAGACGCGTTCACACGAGCTATGGAGTACTTCTCTCCTTGTAAAGCGAGGATATAACCAAGCCACCTATATCAAATACATACAGGGGTTAAGTTTCTTACCTGTCTGCCGAACGAACGACTTCACTGGGCGCTCTCTCTCTCTCTCTCTCTCTCTCTCTCTCTCTCTTCCTCTCACGCTACGCGGCACCGGTAATTAATTATAAAGCCGCCACGATCGCGATATTCATGCTTCGGCTTCCTCAGGGCCCCCGTATATAGAACCGCTATCTACGTTCTACTAGAGTCCTATGTAATATCCTCTCCCGTCTTTCTCGCTCTTTCCCTTTCTTTTTATGTGTAACGTCAGAGAAAGAGAGAGAGAGAGATACACTCGTACGTGGGTTTCACGGTACAGCAACTTCAAACGGATGGCAAGCTATGCTTTTGCTATGCACATCGGAGCAAGCGCATATATATATATATATATATATATATATAGCCACGGCCAACTCTGTGTCTTTATTTCGGGAGATACATTTTTTGTCGGCAAAATACCTGAGGTAAGACGTATCTTGAATTACTTTGTGGAGAAGTGCGGAGGCCATGTTACATTATTATAAAAAATCACCTTCTGCCATGCTATATAATAATGGTATATACAATAATAATGAAATGTATGTCCGATCTTTTTTTCCAGAGTTATTCCTCCAATCACGCAATATTCCAAATTTGTAGCACAGCCTTTTTGCCGAAACTTTCATTTCATTGACCGATTGACGTGAGCCTTCTAGCATGGAACAAAAGTATTGGTTTTTTTCGGTAATCCATTTTTAAACGATTCCGTCTAACAAGGAACATCACAAGTGTCCGCCTTCGATGTCTGTTGGAACTCATATATGTGATAAAGCATTGAAAATTATTGGACACGTATTTTTTTGTCGGCGAAAAAACGGTTTTCTGGGGGGAAACCACCTCTCAAAGAACGGCGTGTCACCCCGTACTTTTATTTTTTTCCTTCTACACTTGTATAGTGGATTTTTCATAGCTTTACATTAGAAGAATTCTGGTTTTTGTTTCATTCAGATCGGTGGACTGCTTGTGGGTGAAACTGCAAAATCACCCTTCGACTCGCTTTTCGTTGAGGCATGATGTCCCCCCTTAAACCCGTTTTCCGCTGATAAAAAAAATACATGCCTTATAGTGTTCAATGTTTTATCACATATATATGAGTTCCAACAAAATCGAAAGGGGACACCTAAATAATGTGCGTTGCAAGAAAAATAATGAAACACGAAGTCTGTAAGAAGTCTTATCAACAGTGTAATGTTTTATTAACCCTTCCTTGATACACTGCGTCATTTTGACCCGGACGAATTTGAAATAAAATGCTCACTTGCCCCAAATCGAAAGTTTTCAATGATTTTTTACAACAATTCAATTTTATATTGTCCGTATTTTAATTATGCAGACATCTTAAGAAATGTTTAAAGTGTATCCCGATTGCGGGTTAAACAAACTAATTCTTATATCGTGTTATTCATATCTAATAATGTCAATTTTGAAAAGTCCTCATTAAAAAAAAAACTACTTGTCATTCCGTGTTATAAATAACCAGTTATGGCGTGTTATTTTTATATTTAGTTTGTCAGGTGTCCTTGTGTCCAAGTGAAACTTTATGGATTATTCTCTTTACGTATTTTCTTTATTTATTTATCTATTATTCTCTTATTGGAAAATTCTTTTTATGAACGCCTGCTAGTTTTGTGAGACTGTGAGATTAGGTGGTTCCACCGTGTAGTCCGTCGCCACAAAAATTCATGACTCGCTCAGTTTTTCGCGTAAGTATCAGCCATCCCGCGATACACTTTATGCCCCGCCCGTACAATGATAATGAATGTTACACGTAACGGTAAAGCGTTTCTCGTGAATACATATATATGATTAGGATCTCTTCCGCTAAGGTGTTAAACGCGTTGCCTCGAGAACGACAGCTGTATACAAACGCAGACCACTCTTGGATACGACGGAAGAACGATATTTGCCACAGACTTGGATAGTACATTCGCCTGTAAAAGAGTATCGAGAAGCCGGTAAAAAGCAATCGCAAGGCTAACATTCACGCACGCACATGCACCCTTCTCTCGTGTGAAATACTGCACATTTTCTCACTCACTCGTCACAACACAGATTGCCAATTAACACCCTTTTCCCTTCCCGCTCTCTCACCCTCTCTCTCTTCCTCGGCCGTGGCGCTGAATATTATGAAAAATTACACATTCAATTAAGACTCTGTAAAGTGGTGAATTCGTCAAAGACGAAAAGAAAAAGTATTCTGAACATTCACATTTTCGGTATTTAATTATTTATAAAATCGTAACAACGCTAGGAACATTTCTTCTATTAATTAATTCATTGATATACATTTTTTGATGTTACCATTACTATTCTAATTTAATAAATTCGGTATTGTTCATATCTATCTAATATAAAGACTATCAAATACGCGATGCGCTTTTTGAAATCGTAACAATTATAGTAATATTTCTTCCTCTTATAATAATAGAAATAACAATAATAATATTATTATTGTAGACAATGATTCATATAGGACTATTTTATTATTACTGCCTACTATTTACTAGCCATCAAGCTGCGAGTTATTGTTGTTATTATTATTATTGATATTATCATTATTGGACTTATTATCTTTATAATTATACCTATTTATTGTCATATTCATATACTTAGACATGTATCTTGCATCTCACTCTCCCTTCTCTCTCTCTCTCTCTCTCTCTCTCTCTCTCTCTCTCTCTCTCTCTCTCTCTCTCTCTCTCTCTCTCTCTCATTTTCTCTTTCCCTTTCTAACTGTCTTTCTGGCACTTTGCCGGGCGACCTTACGACCCGACAAGACCCTGGGACCACGTTCTCCGAATTACCGATCCGTATACGCGACTGCACTGTGCACTTAGCGTAAATTCCACGTTACCGAGATTCTCCCATTTCTAGGGAGGAAAGGAGAGGCAGAGAGAGAGAGAGAGAGAGAGAGAGAGAGAGAGAGAGAGAGAAAGAGAGAGAGAGAGAGAACGGCAACGAAAAAGGGATTGCAGCCAGAGGAGGAAAATATAGGAGCGAGAAAATGAGTAAGAAGAAATTATCAAATGTAACATCTGGTCCCCATAGAGAACCTATGTTTTCGTATCTTCGATAGGAGCTTGTCTTATCGATGGCCAATGTTGTCCGCAGCGCGTAAGTATTTCGAGTACAAAATACAATTATGTAGAATTTACTCCAAAAATTGACGAAAAATTTGTTCGAAATTTGTGTTCCATGGTCGACATATATATAAGTACAATAAATTACGGAAGGCGATTTACGCGTGTACTCGACCTCATCCGCGGAAGATTTATTTCATAGAGATCGAGGGTTGTGGAGGTATCAAGAAAAAACGAAGAAAATAAAGAACGAAACAAAAACAAAAATTCCGTAGACGTCGAGTTGGTAACGATGCATCGCAATCGCTCCTCATGATCGCACGCACCGCGCGAGAAACCGAAGATGCGTGCGTGCGGTCAGCGAGATTTTATTCCGTCGCTTTTTCTTCATTATGGGCGCCATATTTCTTCTTCTTTGTCCGTTCTTTCCCCATCATCCAAGTCTCAGAACGTGAATTCCAAAATATGTATACGGGAGTACGAATTTACAAAGTTGGAAGGATAATTATGTGTACGAAAGCACCATAAAAGAGGGCAAGAGGTGTTGAATGCTGGATGCGGTGGTTTTTTGGTCGCACGAGAACAAGAGCAAAATAAAAGTAAAGAATGTCAATTGACGAGGGCCGATTTTCATCGGGAGGACAATACAAAACCCATCTTTGTTTAAATCATCCCTTCGTGAGGCTTGAAAAAAAAACTCTTCGTACCGTGCAACGTTTCGCCTCAATTAAGGGGTTTTCTCACTTTAGACGCTAAAAAAGGCTATTTTCATGAATTTTTTTGGTAGGTGTATATTATAGATATTGATATAAAAGTGGTTACAGTTAAGAAATACACTTTCGAAATACGTTAACATTTTTTTAATGTAACCTAAACAAATTTTAAACGCGTTTTTTTCGAAACAGGGTTTTTCGACGGCTTGTTGACCAAAACTTCGAAACTACTGAACCGATCCTTAGGACATTTTAACCACACATTCTTTACAGCTATAGCTATAGCGCATATCAAGGATTTTTTTGAATTTTAATATTTACCATTTTGGTTTGCCAAAACGGTGAACAAAACACGTTTTTTTTGTTCTTTCGAAAAATATCCGCCATTTTGTTATTTTTGCAAATATCGAACATCGTCTGATATGCGCTATAGCCATTAACATACTGAAACTAAAACCGTTTGATTTTTTTGTTTCGGATGCTCCATCTCGGAGATTTCATCAACAGCGCAGACCTACAATTTTTTTAGGACATTTTTCTAACTACCATTTTCGTCTATAAATAGTAACTTAAATAAATAAATAAATAATGTTTAATGTATTTATTAAGTGTAACAACTTTCATATCAATATCTATAATATAAACCTATCAAAGAAAATCATGAAAATATAGCCTTTTTCAGCGTCTAAAGTGAGAAGACCCCTTAAAAATACTGTTCACTGGATTATCCAATGGAATGAAAATCTACGATAACGAGGCTGAAAAAAAACGTCGTCGCCCTTTGATCTTGTCCAAAAGGTATGAATATTAAGGCTCAAAATAATTCAAGAGTTTGAACAAAAAAACGCGATGGGTTGATTTAACGCGGAACACCCCGTAGGAATGAATATGATCGTAATGCTTGTACGATCACAAAATGTGGAGGATATCGTATTGCACGGGAGCGCGAGTGCGTTTTTTTTGTTTTCCTCCTGCAACGAGCGTGTACAATGTGGACGAGCGAGCGTGCGAGTTTGGCTCGGCGTATAAGAGCCAAACGAGCCGGCTGGGTGTGAGATAGGAGAGATTTAAAATGTTGCGGCAGGTCCGGGGGACTAAATGATGATAAACTATCTCGTCGCGGTCTCCTCTCTTCTCTTTTTCTCTCTCGCGCATACGAAGCTTTCGGCTTTCCACCCAGTACGTCGCTCTCTGCCTGTGTTAACCCAGCGTACAACCCCCTCCACCCCTCACCTCCGTTGAACTGACCCTGGACGGTTTGAATTACGGCCTAAAGCGTACAAAATGAAAAAAAAAAAAAGAAATCCATTAAAAAAAAGTAGCACGCTTTCAAGCGATGGGAGACAGAGGATGGCTGGGAGAGGAAGAGAGGAAGGAAACTGTGGGGACGTTTCAGTTTCTCGTGACAGATGCAAGAACGCCAAAACAGTTGACAGGAGGATAAATCTTATAATACTAGGAATAATAATAATAATTTCTTCGGAATCATTATTACTATTAGAGGAAATCTTATCATCTCTATTGGCTCCGTGCGCAACACTAGCGCCGCGTGGCGTTCGTATTTTTGTCGGCTCTGTCAAAGGCTCTGTGATTGTCGTTATAATACTGTGATCAATTAGAAAAATTAAAATCGCGCCTCAATGGCATTTCATTTGTTTGCATTCAATCAATTTTTGTGGCCAAAGACGGCAAGAAGGGTTTCCTTTCAGTAAAGTGAAAAAGAGTAAGAAACATTTCCTTAATGTGTGTGTTTTTGGTTACTTGTAATTTTGTTATAAGACGGGGAAAATAAAGCTATATCATTGCTTTTATTCAAATTTAACAAACATCTATCGATGCTGCACAACTTTACAATATGATGAATAACATTTTGTTCTCAGACCGAAATGAGCATAATTTTAAAGACCCGCTACGAGAGTATAACTCACAATATTAATTTCCAACCTCAAACTCAATTGAAGGAAAAACTTTGAAATTTAATCATTCAAGCTCGTATCATAAAGCAAACCCATATTTCTTTGACGCCTTATAAAACTTGTTTAAAGGTCAAACTACAGCTATCCATTTCTTGCGTTGTTCTAACTTCCAATTTGCCGTCGGGAATCGATCAAATTTGCATATACTATTCTTTCCGGTATTTTTGCAATTTAGCACACAGCAACTGACATGACCCATTTTTAATAAAACATCATTTTCAATTTCATTGCACAAATCTCATACTATGCAGACACAAATTTAACAGATAAATAGCCGAGTTTGTAGAAATTTTTGTCCACTGCGAACGCTGCGTTCGATTTCATTACTCCCAATACTCTGCCCGGAGCCAATACAATTGTAATTAATAAAAGTGATATTGTTATTAATGGTAAAAATAAGCGTGGGCATGTGAAACCGATAATTATTACTACGTTACGCTTGTTGTTACCATTAATAACAATGCCAGTCTTATTAAGGCGGGATTCCACTATGACGGATTAAAAAAAACGATATTTTGCATTTTCTCAAAGTATACATATTCAAGAATGTGTGAGAAAAATTAAAGTTGAAATATTGAAAATTGACCAAGTTACAGACAATTTAGTAAGGTGGCGCAATGATTTACGTATACTGAAACTTTCACTCGCGTTGTTCTCAAAATTACTTTTCTCGACTTGGCCGGAATCATAACGCTAGCTATAAAAGCAAAAAGTTTCCATAATTGCAGTAGTTATCGTACGAAGCCTTTTTTTAAATTTAGTATTTTTTAAGACCCCGAATATGAGTAAACATTTCGCCAGAATTACACTGTTTTTGAATAACCGCCATTTTATACATTTTTTTCGAAAAATGGCTACGTACCTCAAGAACTAATTTTATATAGATTATAAAACGTCTCCATTTTTTATTTTTCAAACCAACCATTGTCAAGTTATTGATGTGGCCGTTGGACCACATTCTTTATACAGAGACTTTGTTATACCTCAATAACGTTGTTAGTTTCCGTTTTTTTAATAAAAAATTTCACGTAGCAAATTCAATGCATACTTGATAATATACCTTTTTTCCAAACCTCAAATGATCAATCTAGTAGACAAAAAAATTCGGTCACAATGGTCGTTTTTCGGCCTGTCGCAGTAGTGTCTTTCCTTAATATCGTTTATATAGAATTAATAAAATTTCCATTAATAAGAATAATAGTAATCATATTGATTCTGAACGAATTATTATAATTCCTAGTATTATTATATGTATCCGACTGTCAACTATTTTGGCGTCTTTAGATTTCCGAATTGATTGTCCAAGACAGAGACTGTGGATACATTTCTTATAAGTCTTATCGTTCAATGACGTTTCGATATTTTTTTGCAACCAATGACTCGCAGCATTTATTATTCGATTTCCATTTCTTTGAAACATTCGCTACAGTTCGACTCCCTTGGCAACAAAAATAATGATATACTGCAGCCAATTGACACGGAATATTTTTCATTACTATTATACAGCGTACTCAACATTTATGCGATGCCGAATAAAATGGAGCTTGGATATGGGAGTCATATAATTGTTTTCGGATTCGATTTTTTTGTGCGCCAAAATCATGCGATCTCGTCGTGTGGCACGGGGCTGCGACGAACGTGATACAGCGAAAACACTGAAAGCAACAGTGAATTCGAATCTCTCCATTGAAATTTGGCTCAATGTGAATTCAGCAAAACGCGAAATGTATTATTTATGAAAACGAGAAATTATAAATATACGGAATATATTCGGGGGCTGGCGTACAGACGTACATACACACACATATACATGCGTGTGGAGGCCTGTACGAACGGCAGAAGGAAATTAAAAAGGGACGACCAGCGAAATTACCGTGTTCGACAACGCTCGCGTTTCCGGCCACGATTAATAATCGCATTTTCGATTCGGTGTGCTAATTAAATCCGGAAACATGCAAATTCTCTGTTATTTCAAAACGATGAGGATGGCAGCGAGAGCGAGATAGAGAGATGGGAAGAGAGCGAGGAAGGGACACAGAGAGAAAAATCGCCGACTGGTCATCGGCACAGGGATTTTAGGGAGTGTGAGGACAAAAAGTCCCCCCCCCCCCTCTCTCTCTCTCTCCCTCTCTCTATCGGTCAGTGAATAAATATTACAGGCCTGTACGCACGAGCAAACGAATTCGTTTCGCTCGCGGGTCTGGATTCGGTTACAAATTGCCGATAAAAATGCATAAAACACGATTATCTACTATTAATTACAATTTTTAACATCGAATTTTCGGTCTCCTTGCTCGTTTGAATATTAGTCGATCAATAATAACGATATTGGGGAATTTGCATTTGCGTGTGCGTGAGTGTGTGTATGTGCTCACCCGGGAGATATAAATGCCGAAATTATGACCTCTGCAATAAGCATGACGGCAGAGTTGAAAAAAATCGCTGCAGAAAGGAATGAAAAAAAAACTCGTAACTCCCATCAACTATGCCGGGTTCGTCGTTAAAAAATATCATCGATTCTAATCTCCCTTTGAGCGCAATAATACGAGCTATCAATTAGGGATTTAAAACGCTACCGTTGATTCCATTTTGTTAATAAATGCTAATCGGTTCGGTCAGCCCGGACTATTTTTTTTATAACCCTATTTTTCTCTTGTTTGTCGAGAGACTTTTTTGTCGAGAGACATCACTTTCGAGACAAGTGATTAATTGGTAGTGCCTTTTTGAGACATTTTTCTAGCCGAATACATTTGTTTCATGCTGCTCGTGCGAGGAATTATACAACATAATTTTGTTCATGCAAAGTACAACGCTATTAAAGTTTGCAACGTTTGAATGCAACGATTTTTTAATTTGCTTTCCTTTTTTCTCCATTATCATTGTTATCTACAATCATTTTTCATAGATTTAGTTGGTATGTCTCTAATGAGAAAATGAAAAAAGTTTGCCGTGGCTTTGGCCTGCCAAAGAAAATTGGCAATTAGAAACAAATTGTTTCGTTGCGTTCCAACGACGCAAACTTTAATATCACAAAGTAGAACAGAGTCGACAAAAATGGTGTCAATAGTGGTAGAAGTTATTTCAATAATTCGTTATATATATATATATATATATATATATATATATATTATGTGTAAATAAAATATGTCTATATATCTGTACATAATAAATATCGAATAATAATTAATATAACAATAATGAGTATAATTCAACATAAAATAGTTTCAATTTTAAAATAGTAGCAATAAACGCAAAGTAATATATATATATATTTTTTAAATGTATTTCGAGCGGATGGGAGAAAGAAATTCGAAACACTTAGAAAGTCGCAAAAAATAGGGGCCGTGATGTTCTTTTAAAAAAGCGCGATCCACCTCATCGCATGTTTGAAAAATAACCATTTCATAGTCCTCGAATTTTCGTTATTAGTTTTGCTTCATTTTCGACATTTCTATTTAGCCAACGTTTTCGACGTTCAGTCGGAATTCGCGACATTTCGAGAAATTAAATAAAAATGCATTTTAAAAGTATCATTCGATTTTCTCCACGTAATCCTGAAACGAATTGTCGAAGAAGGAATAATTGTGAAACGAATCGAATATTCGGTGTTTCCTCGACGAAGATCGCGATGGAAATGATCATCGAAAGTCTCGCCTTGCTGGTGCTGCCAACTGGCGGACTCGCGGGCAATCTGGCGCCGCGATCCTGCCAGAGGCGCCGCTCGTCGGTAGAGGCTCGAAGCGCGAGTCCCGCAAGAACTCCTTCCTCTTCTCTCGTATCGCGTATACGCAACGGAGAGTCGTTTTTTTTTTTGCTTTCCGCCTCCACCCCGGGGCGGCGAAACGCGCGCACGACCTGCCGCAGAGAGAGGGACAGATTGGCGATTCGAGAGAGGGGAGTACAAGACACCATAGAAAGACGGAGAGAGAGAGAGAGAGAGAGAGAGAGAGAGAGAGAGAGAGGGTTAGAAAGGATGCTGGAACGAATAGCGACGTAGCGAAAAAATGCCACGTTGACTCGCTTTTCGTCGTTCGTTCTTTCTTTTATACCCCTTATTTTGTTTGTTTTTGTTTTTTTTTTTCGTTAATGATGCCGTTGCCGAGCGGCAATTAAGACGCAAGAAATCGAACAACTATTACATTTACGAGCGTAATATTCCGCAACTAGTGTTGTTGCCTCTCGTCTACGCTACGTTGCTCGGACAAGGATATTGCCGGTGAAGGTATTAGGAAAATGTAGGGGGATGAGGTGAAAAAAAATAGCCGAATGAAAGAACGGCAGAGAAGGAAAAAAACTAACACAAAACGAGGCTGTACTATCGTCATTCGTAAACATTTATAAAATTGTTCAGTAATGTTGTGCTGGATTAGCTTAGAAAAAACGTTCTTCGGAGAGTTTGGGAAGCAAAATGCACTCGCTTCCGTTGTAAAAATTGTAATATATCCAAGATTTATCAATCGTAGCTCTCGAACGTTATCAGTCACTTCGGGATGCAGCTTCAAACTCAATATTTGAATATATTAATGCCATTTTGTCAAATAATTTATATCTTTTATGCTAAATTCTAATTTCCGGTCTTATAAATTCGAGTCTGTGATTTCAAGTTCGTACTTCTGATAATATTTCAATTTGTCTACTGACAAATAAAATACCTAATACATTTTTTTAACTCTATGTAAATGTTATTTAAAAAATAAAACCAGCCAGCTTTATTCGCTACGAAATCAATTTTAAAAAACATGTGAATTCGAACGTAGAAGAAATAAATTTTACTCACGTGAAAATACAATGAATAGATTTCAAAGCCTAGTGGAATTCATTCTGGACACTTGGCAATTTTTTTTAATTTCGCATTCATTGATCATCTTTATGTTATAATCACTTATATTTTATATTCTTATCAAAGTAGGCTTATTGTGGCAAATATGAAGTACAAATATTTTCGATTAAAATAAAAACGCTATATAGTATCATGTCGACGTATCAGAATATACATTTTCTGCGTAAATAAAAAATTTCTATTAAAAGTGTCCAGAGTGTATTCCACCAGTGTATATTTTAATATAAAAAACGAATAAATTTCGCATCTCTGCGTTTTTTCTGCAGCGCGAAATATCTATCGTAGAAATATTAGAATCGGGAATACGAATCGAAATTGCACAAAGCACCCTTGGAAATTTCGTTCGACACGTGTCGCCGCGCAAGAAAATACATCACAAAGATCGTAATAATAACAGATCAAAAAACATTCATATGCGCTTCGTATGCCGTCGCACACTTGCAGCTCTTTTTCTCCCCCCCATCGCCCCGTTCCTTCTCGTCCCGGCTGTCAAATCGTCAAAGGGAATTAATACCACACCATCGAACCATAAAAAAGTGTATATCAAGACAGGATTGTACAATAACTACCTGTGCAGTGCGCACATATATGAGGTGCGTGCACGCTTCTTCCTCTCCGTCTTTTCTTCGGCCCCTCTGCTGCACGGCTCACGTCATTTTATGCCACGAGTTCGAAAGAGGGAAAGGGAGAAGGCGGAGAAAAGAGGAAACCCGAGCTAAAGACTATACGTGTTTGTGTAAGAGGAAGAGAGAAATACAGCTAGAGAGAGAGAGAGAGAGAGAGAGAGAGAGAGAGAGAGAGAGATGTACATGGTGGGTGCAACGAGAAGGACCAATGCATTTTGCAAGGATAGCGCTCGGGATACGCGACGGCGTGGCGGCGAATCAAACGATATCGGGCTTCTGGATTAATTTATGCACTGAAGGTTGTTAAAACGCGAGACTCAAAGCTGCACCGCCGACGTCGTTGCAATCATACGGCTACTGGTTCGGCCCACCCGGACGAATTCGTCTCGCGGATCGTGCCGTCGCTCGCTATTATTATTATTATAAATGTGCGTACATATATATACATATATAGGGTAGCAATACACATACGATCATATGCATGTTCATGTACACGCACAGCCACATACGTTTACGCACATAGGCATATAAACATTCCTGGCCTGTACCTTCGCTGTGTACATTGCTCCTTACGCCGCTAAAAGGATCTGAACCGCAAACTTCTATACGACATAATTTTAAGTTGTTAAGTGCAACCGACATTTGAGTGAATATCAATGGCTCATGATACATGGCAGTACGCTAAAATATTTATATTAGCCAATTTCAATCACGAAGGGAGTATTGTTGGCTAGAAATTGCAAGAAATCCGTTTTTTTAATTTTATTTTATTATTCTACAGACCTTGCTGCATACGTCTTTCAAACCGTTCAATGATACTCATCAAATTTTCTGAGTTATAGAAATTATAAGCAGAATTATTATAACTTCAAATGCGTTTTTCTCGAAACTATGCTGTTCAAATCGGCAACCACGATATATCGATGACGAATTGGCCGATTGAGCTCAGATTTAGCATGCACATTTGTGTATTTGGCATACTACACATTTTTTCAACGTTGGTAACACAATTGAGGGGCTACACCAGTGTGACACTTTTGAAAAATCGATTTTTTTGCCTTTTTCGACAGATTATACTTTCAAGAATATCATTACCATTTATATCACTTATATCAATAGCATTTTATCTTGCAAAAATCGATAGTTAAATCTTCAAACGCGTTTTTCTCGAAATAAGATTTTTCAAATTTGCTGACATTGTAACTCAAAGAGCAATTATCCGATTGACTTGAAATTTAAACTGAGTACTCTTGAATATATTTACTCTACAATGACGTAGAATATTTTTGATTCGATGAAGATTGACTATTTGGCATTGAAAAAAACGACCATTTATAAGCAAGAAAACAGACCTTTTTCATAACTACGCCATTTTGTTAGATTTTGATATTTTTCGAAAATCCTACGTCATTGTACAGGAAATACCTTCCAGTTTAACGATCTTTTTTCCTTTTTCGGTATCAGCTACTCAATCGGTCGGAATCATGTCAGCAGTGGAGGAACTTTTTTTCAATATTTCAATATTTTTCTATTAAAACATTATGTAATATAGGTCAAATATAGCCAAATATATTCTTAATTTTCCGAACATTTAATTGAGTACTTTTTTCCAAAAAAATCCCGAAAATCACCAAAATTTTCAGCGTTCACACTGGTATAGCCCCTTAAGCCGAAATAATTTATGTTCTTCATAATGGTCAGCAAACTTGATGATCAAAGTTCAGCATGCCGGCTTTTTGTAAAAAAAAACTCTACTAAATCTGGTACCATACGTCACAGCACTCATACAGGTTGCGAATATGTTCTATTTTTTTTATTCATACAACGTCTACAACACTGGTCGCCAATTGGGGGCGTTTATCGCGCATCGTTGGATACAAACGTACAAAAGTACATGATGATAGTTTTTTTTTCTTCGATTTGTGCACATTCTTGAAGGATCAATAGACATGTGTATTGATTGTTTTAGTTATCATGTTCAGCCATCCCCTCCTGAAAATCATCAAAACAGCGCTCTCAACAACAATACTGCCTTGAATTGACATCGTATTCGGTAAATAATGAAATAATTTTAGCTTCAACGAATTGCGTCAATTACGAATTAGACAGGAAAACCATCTCATCCTGCGTCATCGAACAGAATTGGGGCTTTAGGAAAATTAAACAAATAATAATTCGTAAATCCCATTAAATGTTTCTAAAATCATTCCAGAAGTCGTTGTACCACGACAAAAAAGGTTTATGCTCGTGGAGTACAATGTCACAGAATATTCCACGTGTATATATATATACATATGGAGACAGGCTGTGAGAGTAAGAGCAAGAGAGAGAGAGAGAGAGAGAAGAAAAAAGAACAAGTAGATACAGAGATATTGCGTTCGACCGTGCATTTCTCTTTCTCCCTCGCGTTTCGCTGCCGCGATGCAATTTACCGAATTGTTTTTAAATCCCTCCGGCAGCCACACAGCTCTCTGTACATATATACACGCACACTCGCCCACATATATGCATATATATATATATATGTGTGTGTGTGTGTGTGTGTGTGTGTGTGTGTGTGTGTGTGTGTGTGTGTGTGTGTGTGTGTGTGTGTGTGTGTGTGTGTGTGTGTGTGTGTGTGTGTGTGTGTGTGTGTGTGTGTGTGTGTGTGTGTGTGTGTGTGTGTGTGTGTGTGTGTGTGTGTGTGTGTGTGTGTACGCGCCAAGAGAGACGAAAAGGACGACATAGAAGTGGCAAACTCCATGGGAAAAGGGGGTGGGTGAGGGGGTAGTATATAGAGTCGAGACGGAAGAAGAGGACGAGGAAAATAGGGTGGAAGAGCGGCGAGCATGGAGAGACGACGAACTCTCCCTGATCGCAGCCATGGCGTCAGCTGTTTTGTCCCGGGGACGATCTCGCGAGCGCCTCTTTCTCGTTTCTCTATTTCTTTTTTTTTTACCCGGCTCGCTTCCCCGGAAGCACGACTGGCACCCGATATCACATTCTCAATATATGTATATGTATGTATATATAATGTAAGGAAAGATATACGTTGAGGATGAAAAAGGCAGGAAAAGCGAGGGAACTAGCTTTTGCTCGGTTCGCTAGTCCTGCTCTTTTGCTCTATCCTTCGCCTATCTTCATCCCTCTTTCGGCCGCGAAGAGATATAACGCTAAGTGCAAAGAAGCGCGTACCTATATATCTATATATATACATAAGACGGTGAAGCCGCGGGGCTAGTAGTAATGGACGTTCCCGAGGCACGACGAGAGAAACCATTCGCTACATATTTCGACCGCCGCCGCCGCCGCCGCCACGACGCGGATTGCAAAGAGCCGAAAGAGAACAAAGTCCTTTCGCTCATACATTTCTATACGCGTCTCTTTGTGCACACTGCACGCGTATGCTGCATTAACGGTTGCTCGACGGCGGCTCGCCGAAGCCGTAACGTAGTGACAAAATATTTGGGCAAAAATGCAGATTAATATTATTCAAGCTGCTGGACTCGAAACGACCAGGTGATCTTGCAACTTTGCGCTCGTGTAGCGGAGGTTGCCTTTGGGGAATTTGATAACCGTTTTTGAGGAAGGTCGGTAATTTTTGTACCGCATGAAAATCGATTGTTTTTTTTCGTTTAATTAATTGGAGTAATCGATTTTTTCGCATTACCGTTACTGGACCATATTCCGTGCCATTTGTACACTTTGCTCGCGTATTATTGCGGGCGTAGAGTATCGACGATACTGTACGAAAGATCACACACGCGGACACCCATTTGTACGGTTGTTCACGTGACTCCGCCGTTTCCTCGATCGAGAATAGCGCGCATACACAACACTTGGCTGGTGCGAGAGCAGCAACGCCGCTGCTGTCGGCCATTATCGGCTTATTATCTTAATTGTATGGAATTCCGTCGGGCCATACATCGAGCCAGAAAGAGAGCGGGAAAGAGAGAGAGAGAGAGAGAGAGAGAGAGAGAGAGAGAGAGAGAGAGAGAGAGAGAGAGAGAGGCAAGCTTAAGGAATGACGTCGAAGAATTCTATATATACGAGACCTTATAATGCACAGGCGTGCACGTTACATTAATATGACTATACACTCGAAGCGAGCATAAGCAGCGAGTCATTCTTCGTTTCCTTGCGAATCCAAACCAGCCAGCTTATCGTGAAATTTACTTGAACACAGCGGGTATACATTGCGGAATATACGAGCGGCAGGAATTTAGTACAGAAACTGTACAATTACAATCTTCGGAATATACACATATATATGTACATCGACGTGCACGTATAGATAAATACGTGTATCAGATACGAAAATGATTTACCACTCATCGTCGTGAAAATTGTTCTACGTGTTCGTCAAACCGACCGATTTCGCGATTTTCATTGGCAATGTCATTATTATTATTTGTACCTAGCTGATAATCATTAATTCTGAGTGAGTCTTGAAAACTAATTTTAAAGATTTGTGGGAACCTTACCGATATGCTAACGTGGCGATAAAAATCGGATGGATTATTCATTTGGTATAAGGCTGGATGGAAGATTTGGGATCGATCGACTACGCCGCTGATTAGTTATTATATTTTTTAATTGTTTTTTGCAGGAGTTTCTCGGGTAACGTTTTTGAACTCTCAGATATGATGAGAAGTAGAACCCGAATATAAAATTGCCCGGTATCTTTCAGATCATTTGTGCGGATTATTTATGTGGGAGGAAACTTTTGCGAAAACGTCACAATCGTTCACTGCATAATTGTGATATGATTAATAATGATGTACTGGAATTCTGCTTATTTTCCCTCCATTATTAAAAGAAAATACACCCTCTTAACGGGGGGTGTATCTGTTTTAGGGTTGCACCTAGTTCGTGGCCGGAAAAAATACGAATTTTCGTAAATGTTTTCTGAAGGAACGTGGTCAGGTTTTCAATTTTTTTTTACGTTGGAGAGTTTGGTTTTAAGTATCTTCTACAATTTTTGCATTCGCAAATATTTATAAATATGGGTTAACCATATTTATAAATATTTTCTAATAACTAATAATAATAAAATATTATTAATAACCAATTAATAAATCAATATTTATAACCACTGCTGCTCGGAAACACATCCGAAATAAAAAATTACGCACTTACTTTTTGCACAAAATTATCTAATTCTTGGACGAAAAATTCAATAAAATATCGCTGTTTGAAAAAATGGCCGCAGTCCAAAGTGAACGTATTGATTTTCCGTGAAAAAAAAACGCCCTATGTTCGTTGATAAAAAGAGGATGCGTTGAAACAAAAAATCCTTCGTCGCAGCACTGCTTTTTGCTACGTAAAAGAAGAAGCTCGTAAAATTTGAAGTTTATCGGTGCTGTGATTTTCGAGATATCGGGGTGAACGATTTTGAAAAAGTAATTTCGAGCGAAACGCGTTCAGAGTTCGCAAACGGATAGACTTGAAATATCCAGAGAATATTTTTGCAATGTCATATTTTGAGAATCCGTCGAAAGCCAAAAATCGATATTTGCCAAAATTTCAACCAGGTCTAGGCCTTTAACTGGAAGTTTGAGGCTCTACCCACTGTCCCACTAACGACTGACTTTACATCTGGGACATATAATTGCGGACTTAAAATTTCGGTTACTATTGCCTCCGGTCCTATCTCCCGTACATCCTTAATTTCTTTGGTAGATCACAAATCGAGAAACAAAAAAACCATACGTTTTTTATTCGCGGTAGATCGAGTCAAGTTTATTCTCATCCAATAATGGCGAGCCTTGTTTGCGACATGAATTCGGTGCAGCAGCGAGAACAAGCAGTTTTGCTGGAATCGTCGATATCCCAGCACAGGCAATCTTGACCTGTATATACAAAGATAGAGCTATACATATATGTATACGTACGCATACACTGTACAGTGGTAAGAAGGGGTAAAATCGTGGGTGGTTAAGGGAACAAGTGAGAGAGAAAACGGGGACGGAGAAAGCCCTAAAAGCCGTTTCGAGCGATAAGAGAGCAAGGGAGATGAAATTTGCCCGGGAAGAGGGATGAAAACGGGAATACGATTGGTTTGCGAGGGTCGCCATTCACAGGAGCTCGTGCGCTGCCTCGGAGTCTGCGAGGGAGACTTCTCCTACTCGTCGTCGTTCTCGTCGGCTGCGCTGGTTCTCTCACCGCGCCGAGTCTGCGCGTTTCCTTGACCCTGGAAACGTACCGTTTTATCCCCCACCGGATGGGACAGGGGAAGATTCTCCACTCTCTTGTCATACACACACACACACACACACACACACACACACACACGCGCGCGCGCGCGCGCGCGCGCGCGCACACACACACACACACACACACACACACACACACACACACACACACACACATATATATATAAATCTGTGTGGTAGTATTTATAGTGCTTCGAACGAGAGAATAGAATCGACCAACCAAGCTCGTGGATGACGAACGTCTTGGGACGCCCTATACGACGAAGCCACAGCGACGTTCTGTGCGACGCCCTCAAAGAAGCAGATATAGACGCAGGATTCCCAAATTGTACCACACGTCTCTCCTATTTTCACAAAATTACGACACAAGAGTAGAACCCTCTTTTTTTCATTGTTCCGCCACGCCTTTCTAAATAATCAATTATTTGTACGATTACGAAGATCGTATTTTTCGTTCTCTAAAAAGTATCTGGGAGATGAAAAAGAATATCCTCGATGGACCGAAGAAAATAATGTTGAAAAAGCTCACATTCCAAAGTAATTATTCTTAGAATACAAATAACAATAATAATTTTTGAAAGCTCGAATTTGATAATTATAAATCGTATTGGCGAAAGCGGCCAAGAAAAGAGGACATTTTAAAATACTTGCAAGGGTTGTTTAAGGCAGGCTATACATTTACAACGATCAAAAAATCGATATCTTTTTTCTTTCTTTAAACGATAGAACTATATATGTAGAATATTTTACCAAAGTTTCAAAGCGAAATACGAAAAACTTCAAACGTTACAGCCCGTCAATGTTGTGCCTCACCGCTCGGTTTCGGAGCGGGCGTGAACTTCAAACACGTTTTACTCAAAACTGCATTATCGAAATTGGCATGCAGGATTACTCAAAAACTATCAAGCCGGTTGAGCTGAAACTTGGTAGAAATATTGATAATATTGGTACTTTCTACTTGACGGGAATTATTTTTGAAAAATTGAAAAAAAAAACTACTTTTTTAATCCACATTTTACAGAAATGTTGCGTGAAATGTTGATTTTTTTGTGTAAATGCGTGTCATTTTCTTAAATTTGCATTTTCTTCATTTTAATTACCGTCACATAGAAACTATACATGTTCTAACTGAACAAATGTTTGAACTTTTTTGCAAATAAAAGTCTACGGAAAGCTAGACTGCACGCCGATCCGCAACTCCCGCGGCGATCTCGCTGAAATACTCTACCACAGCTCCGCCATTTCGATGATGAATTGATTAAAAAAGATTGTTTTATATACTTAAATATACTATTAAAGTATACCTAATGTTTGATAATTGTTGAATAATTATTTCTTAGTTTAAAAAATCCCTCAATATTGCTTATTTGTTTCCTGTCTTAATGTATATCCCGCCTTAACGCGTACTCCAGAGGCGTTTTGTTTAAGAATTACTAAAAATATCGCAAGCTCAGGAATGGAAAATAAAAGATGAAAATGAGAAGATCTCGTTTGGGAGTTGTTTTTTTACCCGCCTATTTGAAGGATTTGGAGCACAAGTGGATCCTGAAAACTTGCGTGAACCCAAAATCGTCCCGCTGCAAACGGAATATCCGATAGACGGTGATGCGTTGAGGTCTCGCAAGGGCGGACGCACTGGTTCTTGACTCCGTGTGTTGGTGTACACTTAAGCCGTTATTTACGGTGCCGTTTCGCGTAACGCTTTAGTTGGGGCAGGTCGGGGTGGCTCGAAGTCTCTTTCTCTCTCTCTCTCTCTCTGCGTCTCGCGCTCCACACTCGATATGTTTATGACGGGTAACATTGCCGAGCAAGCCGGTGGTGCGCACAACCGTATAGAAGTATCAAGACGCCGGGGAGGGGTTGATAACGACGTCGGGACGCTAAAAGGGTCGACGTATCCTAGGGGTGGCAAAAAGCAAATCCTCACGAGGACTTGTGAGCAACTTCGATCGTAAATATTCGCAAAATCGTTGATAAAATTACCCCTAGCGTGAATAATCAATCACAATGGCAATTGATTGCTGCTTGCGTTACGACAAGTAGCAAGAAATTATGAAGAAAAACATCGGCGAACCAGATGAATTACGGCAAGAGTCGAATAAATAAAAGATAATTCTTTTTTAACTTGAGACTTCGGTTATTTCGCCCACAACTGAATTTACGTATGTCTATAAATATCATAATAATATATCAATATCAACGACACTGTTAAATATACAACACATTTTACATAAATATCGTCAAAATTATTCGAAATGAACGGTTTTTTTGTACAATGTGCATTTATTTCTAAATTACAAAATATGTTCGATATATTTTTATCTAGGTATATATACAAAATCTTCCATGATTTCAAAAAAAAACATCAAAGCATAAAGAAAAAACTTTATTATTAAAGCAATGTTTATTAATTGATATCGGTTCGGAAAAATGCATTTAAAAAATCGCTCAAGAAATAATATATAATGGCACTTTCAATATATCTTCTTAAGTACATTAATATTTACAAGCATATATATATATGATATCAGAGGTCTCAGCTACATGGGGTCGACACGGTTGAATGTGAAAACGTTTGGAGTATCCGGGGCAGGAGAGCGCGGTGGGAAACGTCGAACCTCGGACGTATATATACCTTATACATGCACATCACTGTGGCTGGTACATATATTTGAATTTAAATATAATGCAAATCAAGGCAGATAAGCTGAATAATAATTATTGTGATCGCGCGTCCGCGGTTGTCGTTTGTGCAAAAGGAACGGAGCGCAAGGCGCGGGTAATATAGGAGGTTTGCAAGGGCTGAAAAGAGTGTGAGACAGAGGGGAGAGGCATCGGAAGTAACTCCATTGTTGATAAGAAAGACCTCTTGGCCCACAGGCCCGAGCAAAGACTGAGAAGAGCGATGGCTCGAAAACGTCCGCAATTACGAACCAAATGAATTTACTTCGCGTCGAAAATTCTCCTTGCCCTTTATACGTGATTTTTTTTCGTCTGTGTGTGCATGTTGATACAGACTTAAAATAAAATCGGCTGGCTCGCCGTTTCAAACGCGCCATTATCCAATTTACGGGGCACATACGTATATGCACGAGCCGAGATTACTGGCTCATCAGATTGTTTAAATGTGTGAGTGGGGGGGGGGGGGGGGGTAGCGCATACGACACTTAAAAAATTACCGCACCGAGCAATTAAAAGGCAAAAGGGGGCGACGAGTGCTCCGCCTAACGGACGTAACAACTGGACAATTTATTTCGCTACCAATGAAGCTCTTAATTCAAGCTCACTCCTCCTACTACCGCTTGTTCTTTTTTCTTGTTTTATTTAGGTAGTGCTGCGTCGTTCAGGCCGATATATCAATCTCAACTGCCAGAACTTTCGTCGCGTACCTTTTTTGGAGCCTTGTGGTATCGCTCACACGGTAAAAAATTGGTGTTTTACGGGTTATGCCTAGTTGTAACAGTCGAAGACAGCTCATTTTTGGGATTTTTCAAATAGAAAATTGTCATGACAATTTTCTTCAAACATTATGTATTTGAAAAAGTATCATTTGAAGAACACTCCGTAATTTTTTTGTGTAAAAATATTTAATTATAATCGACGTTTTTTAATCAACTAGATTTCGTGACTATATTAGTTTATTCTACGATTGATTTAAGGAATTTTAGAAATATTAAATAAAATAAAATAGCGCGTGATCAACGTGAGAGGCTTGATTTATGCGAAAAAATGGGCATTTTTCTATCATCAAAGCCAAGGT
>OX101783.1:46664249-46729487 GCA_944452715.1 Ophion slaviceki
CCCCGGCCAGTTAATTTACTTCCCAATTTGTATAAAATATGTCTCGCCTAATGAAGCAATTTGAGGCTGCCCGGAGCACCGTTAACGTACAGAGTCTAAGGGGCTTCCTAGCTCATCCCCTTTACCTCTTCGTGAGACGGGCTCGCTTTTTCCAACGTACTGGCCATAACGGAGACAGGATGCAATAAGTGGGCACCAGCGGAGGGCGGCTAACGTTCGCGCTACTCCTTCCTCGAAGCGAGAGATGAATATTTGCATTAGGTAGGACACTAACTGGCGGGAAAAGGTGAGCTGAACCCCGGGTACAGGTAACTCTTAGTCTTCGTCTTTTTTATTCCATCCATATTCTTTCGTGACTCAGCGAGAATGATAGCGGCGCTTCAGCTGCTGCTGAGACCTGCAACGCTTATCGCGATCGGTTGAGCATGCGGGTGATTCGATTTACCGGCCGTTGCGAATTGACAAACCATAAACCGAATGAAGCAACGCATCGATAGATCGAATTACCGGTGTGAACTAGCTTCTAAGTCTCGAGGCAATTTTCACACCTCTCAAGTTCGCTATTCAATAGCGTTCGGGTAGAAATATTCCGGCGCAACAAAAGTTCCATCAAAAAGCCACGATTCTCTTGCACCGTGGAGGGTACGATTAATATTCATGAGGAGGAAGACTTCGACCGGTGTAATATTGTTGCTTGCAACCGTGCACATGAGAAGAGGGAGAGAGAGAGAGAGAGAGAGAGAGAGAGAGAGAGAGAGAGAGAGAAAGAGAGAGAGAGAAAGAGAGAGAGAGAGAGACCGAGATCCAATTCGATTCGCGAAAATACAACAAAACGAAATTCCTCCGATCCGTTCAAGACCGTCGTAAAGGACAAGGGGCCTTCTTCGTTCGCCACCATTGGCTGCCACAAATTGCATTGTACGTGGGACTTTTGGATGCGCCATGTTTTATGCAGAGTGCATTACCGCGCCTCGACGGTGCTTACGTGCAGCATCGGTAGTTCGTAGGCTAGCGATGCAATTTCAATAACCAAAAAAACCTGGATGCCGCTAGCAACCAGTTGTAATTCTAATTTTCAAAATTCATCATCTCCCCTTTACTACCTTGAAACTTCTTCCACGCGGGAGAAAATAATTCCACGATAAAAAACGCATTTCCCGCGTTTATAGGTAGTAGGAGTAAAGGCTCCAATACAGGGTGTCCATTCGCCGAATATCTTTGAATCAGAAGGAGAGAATCGACGATGAACACCGAGAGATACGAAGACGCGTATATATATATATATATATATATATATATATATATATATATATATATGCGTGTGTGTGCATATATACAGTGAGACAAGAGAGAAGAGTCTCGATCGGCTGTTTCCCGTCACCGGGCCTAAAGCGTCGAGCTCGTAAAGTTGATCCCTGTATAATTTTCAATCGCCCTCGGATTTGACGACCTCGTCACGACGGCTCTTACCCCGAGTATATAGGAAAGAGAGATCGGCCGAGAGACGACTCCGAGGCAGAGTAGTCCTCTTCGACGTGCCCGACGGCGGCGTCTCCTTCCGCCTCTTTCCACCTTTTCCTCTCCGCGTCATTCGACTTCTGCGTCACGAGAGATAAGGGTGGAATGACGAGGTCGCAACGACCGGTAAAAAGGTGATCTCTTCTAGATAATGTCGTGGGAGAAAGTGAGTACGAGGAAAGAACGCGTACACGCATATTCGTACACACAAACACATGTGTATGTATATGTATGAAGGTGAAAAGTATCATGGCGGTGGTGGTGTACAATTTTCCCTCGGGGCGTCGAGGAAAGTCTTTTGGAGGTGCCTGTGAAGCCCATAAAAGAGACAATACCGTTTTCTTATACCCTCACCATCCATGGGTAATTTTGCCAACGTGAGTACCGTCAAACGGAGGGCGTAACCGCAACCTTAGGGACCTCTCTCCTTCTGGGTCAACGGTACGCACTTCATACTTTTCTCTTTTCCCGCACATGTATTTTTCCATTGATATACGCCGCACATTTTTAATCATTTACTTTCTCTCTGTTTCAGGTAAGTCAACCGCATATAGTCTATTCTCGAGCTGATTCATCCAGCAGTGAGTAACGTTGAATTGTACGAGGATCATAATTGATTTAATTGACGGACCGTAGTATAAGACTGACAGGATCGCGACCCTGATCAAGGTATCTCGTGTGCTTAGAATGCAACGTGGCTTTTATTATGTCTATCGAAACATCGATTACTACCTACACGACTACCCCCCCACGTGAAATGTAGGGTAAGCTGGTATAGAAGTACGCACCTAAGCTTCAAAGCGGTGAAAAAATAAACAAATACATTTTACGAATCAGTTTTTGTTTTAATTAAACGATTATATAGTATTCTATTTAAATTATGAGCGACAATTGGGAATCTTAATTTTTTAAAAGTAATAAACTCAAAACTACGAAACGTGATTTGCGAACTCTTAAACGCCCGTATGTCGAATCTTAATTTTTTTAAGTAACAAACTCAAAACTACGAAACCTGATTTGCGAACTCTTAGACATACGGGCGTTTAAGAGTACGCACGGGGGTCGATAAGAGTACGCAAGCATCAATCGACACATAAATCGCAATTAAAGTTGCCCACATTTGTATGAGCGGTGCATTTCTCATGCCACCAAGCTTTACACTTCAAACACTCGATCCATTCCTCACATATGGGTTTTTCGTATATTTCTTTGTTTACTTTGTATACTTATAAAAAATATATACTACATATATATACAAAATAGTATATATACTATATCTAGAAAATATTTTATATATTTATATGTATATATGTATATGTATATATATATATATATATATATATATATATATATATATATATATATATATACATACTATATATATACTATATATATATGTGTGGGGCATTCCACGCCATTTCACCTAGCCCGTGACCCTAACCATTTTTTGTTTTCCTGATTTTATTTGTAAAATTATACTCCATGAAAGGAAAATCCACACCAATTTTTGGATTGTTATCTCTCCTTTTTTAAGAGTTATAGTTGTCCAAAAATGTCGATTTCGGCCGTTTTGGAATCGTTTAAACGTTGATAACTCCCGAGCTACTTGAGGTATCGACAAATGTCACTATGACATTTTTTTCTTTATTTTGAAGCATACTTTCGTTAGAAAATTGAAAAAATTATCAATTATCAACGTCAACGTGTTTTTTGCTTCTAAAGTGAAAACGAAATTTTTAAAAATGATTGCCTCTTTTCATTTTATTATTCTTAATTCTCCAAAATAGAGTGGCCCATTCTATGCTTTTTAAGACTAGTCTTATCGTGGGTTTATATTTCTTTCTACTTTTTTAAAATTAATCATATTTTTTTCAGAAGACTTTTATCATTTTAATTTCCAATAATGCCAACAAAAATATTGGCATCCAATAATTCCAATAAAAAATTTTTTTTTTGTTCAATTCCGCACAAACTAAAAATAAACTGTCTCAGGCCTGACGAAGCCAAATTTCAAGTCACAAAATCATTAATAGCATTATTGGAGATTAAAATGATAAAACTCTTATGAAAAAAAAAAAATTTCAGAAAGAAATCGACATTTTTTGGAAAATGATAACTCCAAAAAGAGAAGAGATAAAGGATACAATCTTACAAAAAAAGTCAGGAAAATCAAAACTGGTCGGGGTCACGGGTTAGGTGAAATGACGTGGAATGTCCCATATATATAAAATATATACTATTATATAATATATACTTTTTGTATACTTTGTATATTTGTAAAAAAAAAATAATAACAGTTGTATAAGAGTACGCGCGTACTCCTATACACCCAAGCACTGTGTACTCTTATACCACCTGCATATTTTAAATAAACATGACTGTTACTGCCATTTATTGATGAGATGCGTAAATACTTTAATTTTGAACAATAAGTTTAGTAAACCAACATACGAAATTAATAGTTGTTTTTGAAGAAAGTAAATTGTGTATCGTACTTGTAATGCTTTAAAAATGTATTTCACTTTGGTTTTTTTTTCATCAGTAACCCTTAGCCTGTGAGGCGGTCTAAATACAACAGAAGTTAGCTTCAATTAGCAAACCATTTCGCCACTACCTTAACTGCGTACTCCTATACCAGCTTACTATACTCATGTCCCAGGAAAAATGCGTTACAAAAAATCTTTCTGTCTTTCAAAATGTGGTATGGCCCCAATTGGAGATCAATGACAGATGGTATAGCTGGGCAAAAAGCATACAATTTTCGTGATTCAAATTCAGCATTGAAGAATTTTGAAGGAGTTTGCAAAGTAATGTACATGTCTCCAGTTCTAATATTTCGTTACATTTTCGTTCAAGTATCGTAGTTGTCATCATTAAGTCGACTAGCAATCTAAAATACTATAAACTCCGATTGAGACCACGCGAATGAATAACGACGTTCTCCGCATGGTTAGATTTCCGTCGTAATTCAATGCCATGATGAATATATGCACTGTCATACTACGTATACTGAATACTCGCTGAACGACGCGATCTATACCTTCCTCTGCTTCTGAAAAATCTATCGAAACCGTGAATAATCGTGAACTCCTATATTCTGGCTGCCTCTCGGTTCTAATGTCTGTCGGAAATTAAAACGATCCGTTCTGGTGCAACACCCTCCTCCTCGAGATTCGCATAATACTAACGAGAATCGACGCTGCAAGCCAGCGGGAGAGATTTTCTCCGCTACGACAGCACACACCCTTCCTCGAGCGCAACAATCCCCTATATTCGCGCGTCATCGAATCTCCCTACCCCCTCTGCTTCTGTGTTTCTTTCTCGCTCTCCCCGTGTCCCCTCGACGGATATCGCCCGTTCGGGGGTCGTGCGTGTGCGTGTTGATCGTGTTTAACTTCGGCACGCATTCATTGATTTCATTAGCCGATATATATACATATATATATACTTGAGCTTTCACATACATCGCCGAGAAAACCTTGTGCAGGGGTGGTCGTAAAGTACAAGGCACTCGGGTTAAATTACGTGATCGAGTCGAGTATGTGTATGTGCCAGTGTGGAGAATAAAAAGGACACGAGCGCTTGGTGAATAAAGACGGAGAGGAGGGATAGAGCGAGAGGGAGAAAGCGTCAAAGGGGCGAGACAGAGAAAGAAGCTTAACGATAATACGAAATAGGCAGAATATATGGGCTTGAAGAAAGGACATTAGGAAGAAAGGTGAAATTTCATTAACTATCAATATGTTTGCGTATCAACAGGTTATTGCTAAGAGCACGTAAAAAAGGGCAGTAGATTGTCGTATTTGTGCAATTCTAAGCTTTGAGTCCTACCGAATGAATATACGTTGATTCCTGATGCAAAAACAAGACAAAAAAATAAAAAACGTTCATTTTCTCGATTCTTCGCGGTATTTTAAATATTCAGTTGACCGAAAATTGTTTAGATATTGAAAATATAATTTAAAAAAACGAATAAATTACTTTTTCTTTTATTTTTTCTAGTTAGGAAATAGGCTGAATTTATGCAGTTCTCCAGGTTATTTTCTTAGTTTAGAATCCTTGAAGAATGGAGTTGACGTTTGCATTGATGGGATGCAATGAGGATGATTCTTCATTCCTTTATTTTTATTGTTATACAAAATCTTTTGGTGTACATTGATTATGTAAATCTCCAATAACGATCTTAAAAATGCTAACGTGAATTGCGGAGTCTAAATGTTCCGAATAAAAAAATGGTGAATTAGACAAGATATATTTTCTTCGTATTTAAAGGATGCAAACTTCGAAACCGTATCCTGCGCCCCTGAGACAAAAAAAATTCAATTCCGTTATTGCCGCTAAATCTTTGCCCATACCCAAATTCTTTTTCCTTCAAAACATTGCATCGCTCGTCCACGAAAGCGAGTAACAATATTGAAGTTCTTCAAGGACACAATATTTTCTGTCTCAGATTATTTTCTCTCCTTCTATCCTGCATCGTCGATTTTTTCGCCGACGATCACGATACCTTTTCCGCGGAACTGTAATACTTCCCTTTAAAAAAGTCGCGTATGTTTTTGCGCCTGCGGGCGTGAAAAATAACTTTCCCTTTTTACATTATGGAAATTTGAACGTATATATATGGATTGTACGGTATATTAACGAGCCAGTTGAAAAAGGGTCACAGGAGCGAGTGCAAAAAATGCGATACATTAATGGTCTTACACCGAATACATGTACGCAAATGTACATATAGTATTATTATATATCCGAAGGAATATAACGACGTCAAACCGGGGTCCGAGGGAGCAAAGCAGATAAAAAAGACATTACTCACGAGTACGGACATTTTGGTTGAATATATATATATATATATATATCCATACGTAGTGATAATTACGTCGACCTGTCGACATGGCGTTCGCTTTTCTGCTCTTCCTGCCCCCTTCTCCCCGTCATACGCTTGCCAAAGTCGACGATTGGATGAATTTGAATAAACTGATTTCTACCTTACCGATCGACATCGCTCGCCACATTAGTCGGGAGTTTATCGTGCGTTGTCAACATTCTCTATCAATTTGACGTCTTGGAAAGCATTCAGTGTCGGAAATAGCTGTTTATTGAGAGGACTTAATTGAATAAGAGTGCCGGCAATTTAGCAGCTCAGAAGTCGAACGATTTATTCGTCTATCCTGTTCGTAGGTCGTTACAGGCTATATATATATATATACGGATTCTCATTTCCAGGAGTCCTACAAGCTCGCATACCATCGCATATCGTATTCGTCGAGATCTTCGATACTCGGATCCAATTATACAGCTCTAAATCGAATTATCATTAACCGACATTGATAAAACGCTAAACCTCCAAATAGGTTATTCAATCAGTACTTCTTAATCTAGGAATTGTAAGGTCTCTCTCTCTTTCTCTCTCTCTCTCCCTCTCTTTGTCTACGGTATATTCTATCGTTGGGTCGCCAACTAAATGCGGAGATGATTGATCGAATTTCCATCGATTTCAACCCCCTTTCATATTGAGCTGCCAATTTGATATTCTCGGCGAACGAGAAGCTGGCATTTCGCAGCCAGAATGGTTCAGGCGAATGATATTTGGCCCAAAAATATTTGCCGAGTGACCGGAAACTACTGGAAATCGCGTAAAAGAATATTGTATTGATTTTGAATTTAAGTTCCATAATAAACATTAGGAACTTCACAAACTTTTATCAATACATTAGAAAGTCCGATGAGCACAAGAACCGAGAAAACTTTGCAATATTTTAAATTTTCAATATTATTTCATTCCAGTTTTGGCCTCTCTCACGTGTGTGTCGGGAATTTGGTTCATGTATCCGTCGAGAATGGTTTTAGGATCATATTGTGTTAACCGTGTAAATGGATGATCTACCAACGTTAGTACCTATGTTGATTTCTACATAGTGTAATACATACTTATAATCCCATCCCCAGAACAAAAAACACAAAAACCGCGTCAAATAATGATTAAGGAGCTACATCTACCTAGAGGGCTGGAAAAAATGGCCGATTTCCGATCTTTTTGGGGAACGATTGGTGAAAAAGAATCGCATTTTTTTAACACAAAGGGTAATATTGAGAGCCTTTAAAAAAACTTAACATAAAATACACCGAACCCAAACAAAAACATGACCACTGACTGATGAAGACATTTTTTTCGCGACGTTTGGCAGTGCCCTCTTTCCAGCTCAAACGGTCAATCTAAAATCTTAAAACCAAACTGGTTATTCATTTTAACAATAAATGCGAGTCGTTGACGAACGTCGATTTTTTAAATATTTATTTTTAACAGCGTGACGACGAATTGAATCCTGAGCATACAAAATCTATTTTTAAAAAGTCGTCATTTTTACGTAACCATTAAAATGAAGATCGATTTTGAGTAAGTGAGATCGTCAACGACCTTCAAATGTTTCTCACCGTATCTCCTGTAAATCTGGAAACAATCCATTAAGTGGTTCTCCCGATATCATGTCCACCGACTTTGAAAACACGAGAGCACCACTGACCCAAACAAGGACGCAGCGATATGTCTACTCCACTCGCACACGCATCAACCCCGAATTTTCGAATCGATTTTGTGCCGCTATTTTCAAAGATTGGGGGTTGGACTTCAGACAATTTTATACGACTTTCATTATTCCAAGCAACTTTTGTTTGAAACCTTTTTTCATCAGGCTATTAATTATCAAGATACGGCAATTTATAAGTTTTCAACCCCTATTTCTTAGGGTTGGGGCGAGTTGAGGGGCAACATTTTTTTGGGGTTACCTTCAGTATGCAACCATTTACCTTCAGTCAAAAATTCATATTCTACGCTGAAAAGTGCTGGGTTTTCGTCTCTTGTACTGGACTATATTCACAAAAGTAAGGGACGGAAGATGGTAAGAAAGGCGGTGGAGCACTTTCTTCTTCGTTTTTTTCTCGTCTCTTTCTCTTCATCATTGCAGGATAAAGGCGATCGTGAGGTGGCTGAGCCGCGCTCACAATCTGCGAACGCGGCTTAACGCTCGACGTTCGGATTGCGTGAGGTTGCGAGAAGGGAGGAATTAAAGTGCGGTTTGCAAGGAAGTCTGAGTACAGTATATATGTATTTACTACGTATGTGTGTGTATTTAAGGTGACTGACGGTGGTTACTTTGCAGTTACTTAGCCCCGTATCGATCTTAATCCAAGAACAATGGCATTATCAGCGTCTTAATACTTGTTATGTAGCAAAGGAACGCCCCACTGAGGCAAGGCCAATATTCTTCGTGCGCAAAAGCTTTGAAACAATGAGGGCGGGCTTCAGATATTGGCTCCCGAAAAAACAAAAGCACCCGTTTATGAAAAAAGATAAGTTCTCGTTCCGTAGTGGTGATTTACATGTTCACGTGAAAAATTTGGACACGATACTGATTCGTTGAGGGAAAATCATTGCGTCCGGATAGAGGCGTGAAAAGGTGTGTATATATTGTATATTTGCAGGCTCTAATATACCACGGAATGACACTAAGAGCCACATACATCAGGCTCCCGAGATCCGCGAGGCTAATCTGATCCCCCTAACAATGTGCACGCGTCGGAATCTTCTTACATTCCCTCGGGCCCACCCTTCGCACACGCACACACACACACGCGCGCGCGTGTGTGTGTGTGAGAGAGAGAGAGAGAGAGAAAAAGAGAAACAGATCCACCCCATATAAATGTATATATTATATGTATAATGGACAACAGAGCTAGAGAGAGAGAAAGACAAAGAGAGCTTCTGCTGGCCATTGGGCCAATGGATCTATAGATTTTGTATTTGCGGGGAGAAAAACGAGGGAAAGGGAGATCCTAAAATCCGTGCACAGAGCCGCGAATCTCATCGTAATCTCTCGCTAATAACGACGATTTATCTTTTTTCCTTTCCCCTCTCCCGGCCCCTTGGACGTTTGTCCCCTTGGACGACTGAGCCCCGACTTACTTTGCCCTGCTGTCCTATTTACGATTACATACACAAGCATATATACAATACATCATGGACCACGCTTGAAGATTTTTTCCACGTTCTCGGAGCTTTCTCACGCTCGCTCCTTACCACTCATGTTCGCATATACATCGAGAATCAGTTTGACTGTTGAGCGAAGCGTCGTATATCCATTGAGGAGAACAACGAATTCATTCTCTCCAAATTGTTCCACTGGAAGCCCGGAAAGTGCGGATAGTCGTAAGAAGGGCTTTGAAAGAAAATAAAAAAAAACACATCTAGGATTATTACGCACACTTTCGTTCTCGTAGTGTGGGATTTTTTTCTTCTTCAAGCCTGCTCGTGCAAACAGTGCCAAAGGTTAGATTAGGCGTTATCGGGGGTCGCACACACGTTTCGGGCACATTTCCCCCGTTGTGTGAAAAATTATATCACCCTACGCTCCGGGTGATGAAGATGTGTGTTTGGGTGCAAAGCCGATGTAGCCTCTTCCAGAGCTACGTTATAGTCCACTTCCGGAGGTGTATGAGCGCGTGTATTCACGGCGCAATCGTTCACAGGTAGTACGACAATAAAGCTGGGTTCGCCTAACCAACGCGAGAAAAACGAGAGCGACAGAGGAAATTGTCGGTAGAGATATCCGGTTGAGACGCATTTGCACGAGTTTTATTGTACTGTCCTCTGTTTTATTTGTTTTGTTGCATTCTGCGTCTCTCTCCTCGTCGTTGGATCCGTACATTTGATGCGTACAACCGTAGCTGCTCCCATGTGCTTTCCTTGCTTATGAAAGAACGCTTTCATTAATGGGAACGTAGCGAGGGCGATTAAACGCTATGCGCGAACGATCCAAACCACGACGAGGAAGAAGAAACCATTTTTATTTCTTTCTCTCTCCACTAAATTTGAAGAGGGTCCATGGCACGAAGTGCGCGAGCGTGAATTAACCTGCTGTTAAATGTCTAGTGCGTGTCGGAGATAACGTTGGCGCGCGGGGGCGAAGATCGAGGCCGGGCCACAAATATTTGACCGGGTAACTGGCTGTTCTCCGTGTGTTTGTCCTGTTAGCTATACTCTTACTTCTCCCGCTATCTGTCTTGCCCAGTCTCTCTCTCTCTCTCTCTCTCTCTCTCTCTCTCTCTCTCTCTCTCTCTCTCTCCCCCTCTCTCTCTCGCTTTGTCACTCTGTAACACTCCTCGGGACACCACTCTCACTTTCTCTATTTCTCTTTCGGACACGTCTTGCTGTCCGAACAGCGATAGACCTCGCGTGCTCGCACGCGCGCCCAAATATGTATAACGTACACGAGAGATACACGTGTACCCGTTATAATAGGTAGCCGTTGAATTTCCGACGCCGGGAATTCGTGACACAAAGGGAAAAGCGTGCGGCGCGATGTTATTGTGATTATACGAACGAAAAATGAGATCCGTCGAGTGAAGAGGTGGTCCGAAGTTTTTATCGTAAGCGACTGCTAGCAAAGATCCGTTGAATTTCCCGTAGTAGCATCGATTTCCGATGATGCCTCGTTTGCTTGCGTACGTTCGCCAGGTAGTACGTGTACGCGTATGATAATAAACCGTGTAAGCCGGTAGCCGGAATCTTGAAGAGCCAATAAGACAAGTGCTCATCATCGCAGTGCGAAGTGACGAGGAACGGCGAGAAACATTTGGAAGACCAGCAGCGTCAACATCAAATTTCCTCGAGTGTGCCGCACCTTGGCAAACAACATTGAGCAAATAAGGTACAGGACGTGGTAGCAACGGAGAGAACACGAATAGCCTGTGCGTGTATGCGAGCCTATATATTGTTGCTCATGGACCGAATCCTTGTTAGCCTAACCCGACCGGCCAGGCGACAAGTGCCGGCCGTCTGACGACTGGACTTTCTTCGCCACAGCGTACACAGACGCAGTTGAGGGAAAAAAGACGCGGATAAAAGTATTGAGTTCTTCAACCACACACTGGCCCGCGCGCGTTTTCATACGGATGGGTCCTATGACTACTGTGCACGAAGCGGGAGATAAAAACGAGCTGATGCTTCCGCTCTGAGTACTTCTTGAATTCGTGAATATACTTCTTGGCGTGGCGCACCTTGGTTCTCGTCGAGCTAATAATACATTTGCCGCTGCTCTACCGTCGAAATCGGTCGAACGATCCAGAGTTCCTTTTATTACGAGTACGGGAGTTTCTGCTTGGACACTTGTTTCACGAGAATGCATGGACGATGTGCCGTGATCCAGGCCTTGGGCATATTCCTCATATCCGAGGTAGACATCGTAATTGAGGCTCGCTAGAAGACATTCCTGCTTGAAGATCGTTGAGGGAGGTCATCTCAACTCGACGATAGCCTGCGTACAAACTACCGCCATACCATTGGTAGAAGATTGTCGTGTATTCATCTTGCGGAGCAGCGCCATTGGAGTTGCTCGCGAGAATAATAATTTCGTCCTCGGAGCACGGCATCCTCTCTCTCTCTCTCTCTCTCTCTCTCTCTCTCTCTTTCTTTCTTTCTTACTCTTCCTTACTCTCCATCTGTCTCGCCTCTCACACGAGCGTTTCTCCAATCCTTTCCCTTACGAACATGTACCGTTACGAGTACGAGAGTATACGTACGGGTTTGCCGGCATTGCCGAGAGGATCGGACTGGCGGACTAGTACCTGAACACACGCTTAACACGCGGAGAAACGGTCGTCGGTTATCGGTTCATTCCGTGTTCGCCAGTGGGAAAGGAACATCGAGAAAACTCTTGGCGTACCATTATCCGGACCGCCTCTTCTGGTTCATGCCAACCAACAGTTAAGACAGCGCGAGAAAGAGCCACTGCTCGGACACGCTATAAATTAAGGATAAAACGAAGAGGAGTACGCTCGCGCAGCGTCGATTATATACGTATCTGAAGAGAACCGATGGAAGACGCACACACACACACATATATATATATATAGAATATATATATACATTTATATATGGGTGAGCGGTAGTAGCGGTGCTAGCCATAGAGTGATCGAAATGGTTAACGGCAGGGGGCTGGCCGGAACCAACCTACCTTTTAACACCCTTGATTCTCCCATACGAAGATGTGAAAAGCGTGGAAACGCACGCACATGTATCATTACAAACGACACCTCTTTTTTCTCTCTTTCAACTACTTGTTTTTTTTCTTGTTCTCTCATATATTCACCATCGCGCTAACAAACTCGTAAAAATTGGCCAGCTTATCGGAGAGAACTTCTATTTGCGGCAATACCCGATCGGCGAGAAGGTAAAGCCCGTGAGGATTACACATTGTATAGTGATAGCAGGAGACCCGGGTCGATGTTCTTGCCGTCTAGAACGAAGAAATAAGGTGTTAGACCGCAAAAGCCACGCCTCAATTAGGTCCTAGCGGGCAGTACGTTCGCGGTTAACGGCTTGGCCGTGCATATTACTGTATTGGCGATAGATAAACCGGTACGCTAGGTTTGCAGGGCTGCCAGCATGTTGGTGATACGATACAGGGCCAGACGGGCAGCTAAAGCACTATTTATGATGAGAACGTTCACACCTGCGGTGACACTCGCGCCACCACCCTACTTCGTGATTCTCTTTCGCACCCCTGCAGGAAAACGTCCGAGTGTATTGGTAGAGCGCGATCGGAGTGAGAGCGTAGGGTGCCCGAGTGTTTTATGGTGCCTTGATAGCCTCACGCACATATTCCAGTCGTCTCGAGGCTTCCCTCTTTCCAGCATTAGCTGCGGCAGGTGATACACGATAACCATCGTTGTTTCTCCCCGTGCAATAAGGATGCTGCGGGTTTCCTCCCTCGCAACACAATGCCACCGGTGAAGCCGACCTTTACGACGCTTCTTTCCTACTAGTTGATCTGTACCATCTGACCACACCTGCCTGTGCTCCCTTGAGCTGTTCTTTACTTAGCTTCGCCCTCTAACTTGAATTTCCGAATGAAACGGTTAAAAAAGATTGAGGTATAAGTCCGTTCGTGATATTTATGAATTTTCGTAAAAGTGAGTCAGTTCTGTAGTTAGGGGGGCAAATACGACATACACATATGAGAGGGTCGGTTGAGTTGCAGTTATGCAAGTGAGCTCCGTCTTCCTTTCTCGACATTGATGGAATTAACCAGAAATGGTAACCATGCTCTGCCATGCTTCAAAAGGGAGAATGCAGAGTATAAAGATTATAGCCGGGTATTAACGAGACAATCCTCAATGTTTTCACCTCAATCTAATCAACCACTTGTAGACGCATATATTCGGTTGAAAACAGCCGTAGCTTTGACAGTCACATTCGCCCGGCTTGTTTCCCGGCAGCCCCCCTCCCAAAGTCAAACGGTCCTGAATACGTAAGTTATATAATTTCATTTCAACGAACAGATCCACTCGAGAGCGCGACATACAGCGTAGCTGGTTGGGAGCGCGGCTTTCATCAGCCAATATTGTACCTACCAACCATGGTATAAATTTCGTATATGGATATTACCACCCATTGCTATTGCGAAAGAGAGATTCGGAAGTGAAAAAAGAGCCTCGGGGTGTGCTATGTGAAGCAGATGATACCGTGCTACAGTGCAATGTAGCACGGTATCGTCCGTTCTCTCGTGCTTTAATCGCATTCGGTTGCAATGTTGCGGAAAATTTCATTTGAGCGAATGACGAGGGCGACATAAGGAGATTGGAGTGGGTAATTGTCTAACAGGAGAAGAGGGACCATGAGGATTGAACGGCGACGGAGATGGAGGGGAATAACTAGAATAGTCTGCTGTAACTTTGTCTCCAACAGCATACACCGTATAAACCTTACACTTCTTGCTCTTCGTATCCACCGATGCCCCTCTTGTTCTGTTCGCTGTGAGAATAATTCAAATTTGCATAACGTACAATGATTGGACGTGTATTTCCGCTTTGATTTTTCGTCCCGTAAAACTATCTGCAGAACCCACTTTCCCGGATCTTCATAGATGCGTCGGCTCCTTATTCTTCTACCTGCACGGTGGCCTGATTGCTATTTTTGCAATGAATGTATCGTAAGCCTTCTGCAATTCAAAAAGCGTAACCTGCCAATGTGACATCCGTGGTAAAAGTTCAGATCGTAGACTGTGTCAATTGTTAATTAAGTCGACAAGCGTCTACGGCTTTGCCGGCACAACTGGCTAAACGCGTTTCGTGAAACAGGGGCCTGCATCGGAAGAATACTAGAGCTGCAATTGCTAACTCCCATCTGGATATGGCGGTATTGCGAGCCTGGTGATTTACATTTACACCGAGACCGATTGAATCTTGATTGGAAAAGCTCGCTTAATTAACTTCACAGGATCGTGTTTATTGTGGAGTGACCATAATAGTTATGGCGCGCAGAAACATTCGCAACGTGATTCTGAAAGAAGAAAATGGAGTTACCGAATGGAATTGTGGATTGAGACGAAGAGATACCTCTTCGAGAAGAAAAATCCGGGTTAATCAATGATGGCTTAAACCTTCCACTTTCTGCTTAATGGCAGGAAGAAACCACACCATGTCTCAAAAGTATAAGAAATTAGTATAATTCGTTCTCAACTTCGAGTGTGTTATAAGCCCGTCATCGGCAAAGCACGTATCGAGTGTAGGCGTTCACCAAATACACAGATCATCGGCGTAAGGAAAATACAGATTATATGAAGCGCAGTTCATAAACAGCGCTACGAACATGTTTATACCAGTAGTCCGGTGTATTCCCGTGAGCTTTAGCGACAAAACAGATATAACAAACGACCTGCGATTTCAATTAATTGCCTATGACTAATTACGGTAATCGTCTGGTGCCACAAATGTCAGCCAAACAGTTACATTACTCTCTTCTGCTCTACGTAAAAGTCGATTTATCCAGTTTCTCGACAACATCTCGCATACCATGGGAGAGATATCTGATTCTCAATACACACACACACACACATACACACACACGCACGCGCGCGCGTGCGTACGTCCGCCTGTATGTGTTTGCGTGTATAGATAACTGGACAGCACGAATGAATTAAGATCAGTATTCAAATAATTCGTTGTCCCTAACGTGCCATCTTCATTTATTACTACTTGACAGTAGTGGGGACCAAATGCCTTGAAAATACTAGATGGAAGGTCTCGTAATACTTGAAAATCTCGTCCGTCACTTCATTTTCCCATAGGATGTCCTTAGATGTATATGTATGTATACACACACGCACACACGCACGCATGCACGCACGCACGCACGCACGCACACACACACACACACACACACACACACACACACACACACACACACACACACACACACACACCTTTGCAGAAACATGTTATTACGTTTGCTGCGTTCACCGCATACATATATAGTCGAAAGTTACCGTTTATAGTGGCAGCAACCGTGCGGGGATGAGCCGCAAAGAGAGCGGGACCTGAGCAATGAGTTCTGCCACAGATTCTACTCCTATATAAGTATTCTTGCGGTGCGCGCAGCAGGCGGAATATCCAAGTGCGACAAGTCCTGAAGAGGATGACAACGGGCGAGGATCGGAGAAAGGGGGAGAGAGATCGTTCACCAGGCGTTTTATAGAGTTCTAAATTGCATCGTCGCGGCTGCGAACGGGCAAGAAATATGACAGGGGATCGTCTTCGATCGGAATAAAGAATCGGTTGTCGGCACTGTCGACGTTACACACAAGACTTCATCCACACACGCACACACACACACACACACACACACACACACACACACACACACACACACACACACACACACACACACACACACACACACGAATGTATATGCTAGAAGCAAAATGCTCGAATGGTCAGATCGAGAGTGAAAGAAAATGAAGAAGCTCGGCAAAGGTGGGCGAGGGATGCTGCTCAGTCGTGAAGAGAGAGAAAGAGAGAGAGAGAGAGAGAGAGAGAGAGAGAGAGAGGGGGAGAGAGAGAAACGTCACTGGTCGTCTTCAGGATTACGAGAGACACGAGAAATTGCGGGCGAGGGATCACCAATCGTGTACGTCGATTGCTAGAAAACAAAAGGACGCACTTTCCGCAACCTGAGGCATTGATTCACTTGGATCGCGTTCCCACCTAGCCTACCAGTTCAACAGTACGACTATTGACGGTCGGAAGAATGTATCCTAGGCCATTTAACATGGAAGAAATCTGGGATACGCCTCTTTGACTCCGAGAAATCTATTTACAATAACTTGAGCATACATATACTACGATCCTGGTAGATATGGGTATGCCTTTACGCGTATTCGAAGCCTCGGATCTTCTTTGATACAGATATACAATTTACCCGTCGTAGAGGACACTTGATGAGCGATACATATAGGTAAAGGACCCCAAGTAACCGGTGCATATATCCCTAGTGCGGTTGAGCATCTCTTCAAGATGCTGTCTCTCCTTCACTCTGCTGGCCAGCCTTCCACGGCTTTTATCACCAATTAACCGTCGTCCGACGACAAATTAGGTTGTGTAGAAATGCGTCTTCGAACGTACTTGCGTATGATATATAAATGGGTTGAGAGCACTGTACCCATATAGAAGAGACCTCATCGTTGTTGCTCACCATAAGGATATCCGTTTCTCTCCAGCACATTGCATTAAAGCGAGGGGCACTTTGATCCACGCGAAATGAACTAATGGGCGAAAATCATATCTTTATCACGTAAACTCGGTAGTCGGGAATATGCGTCTGATGATTCAAGCTCAGAGATTGTACCGGAAAGAGAAGTACGTAAAATCTTTGTACGCGGCTATGACGAAGATTCTTTTGAAGCACTCCATTTTTTAAAGATGATTTCTATACGAATGTTTGTGGTTTGGGATCGCATGGCCTGCAGATTCGCGATCGTTTAATTTTACAAGCAAGTTTGACGGAGAGTTTCGAGAGATCCATTTTGACCTCGTGTGCTATTGCAGAAGATTCCCTGCTCGATATCCGAAGCTTTTTGATACTGACTCCAATGAAAGGACTCACGTTTTATCCGCCTCTCGCGTTCGCCTTTCGTTCCACTGTCGTTCCCGTGCAGTTACTAGTGAATGCGGCTCTGCTCCGTTCGTTATCAATTAATACGTATAGCATGTACGAGTTTGAGGTAATATAACCGTGAGGTCTCGTGTAAGTTCATAGCACGGAACTCTCCACAATCTTACTCTGTCTCGGTCTTCCTCACTCCTATGGAGTCCTTGAATTATTTTCGCGCTGGGTACCAACGTGTACACGGACGTTACACTCATTACTACACGGAGAAAAGCCATTCGTTCATGTATATGTATAGGTGTAAGGGACTTTTAAAATCCTTCTTCCGGGGCGAGGACATGTCGTGATATGATTGGAGTAGCAGATGTCACTCGTTATGTAAATGTCGGAGTGTTTACCAGGAGATACTTGCGGTAACCAGCACACTCCCTCTTCACCTCTCTACCTTTTCCTATCGCTTCTTTCGGTCGTACCTCCCGACAGTTTTATTCCCGCGTTCTCTCTCTTCCTCTCTCCGCGTAAAATCGTACTTGCCATTTCGTCGTTAACGATACTCTGAGAATACCGTTGTCTTAACTAATACATGACCGTAAGTGTCATACGACTTTGTAGCAGTTAATTTACCGCCACTTTCATGTGGCCATGGATTATTTAGATTGCAACAAAGTTCACTGTATTAAAATAACAACCGGGTGTTACTTCGCCTTGGTGAGTCAAACTGATTAATTTTTAATGGGTAAATTCGCTCTGACTCATAACAGAGCTTCGGAACTCTCTTATCATTCTCAAGTTCGCAACGTTTTCCTTGGTGCTCCATGCACTAAGCTGATACCTGAAACGAGTGCTCTGATTTGTGTGGTCCATTGTTAGAGTGTATTTTGAATCTTATCATCTTCGTTGTTTACGGAGAGCTATTCAAATATCAAAAGTAAATTTTCTGGGGTCAGGAGAGAAGAGATTCGCGTTGCAAAGAACAATCTTTTGGCTTTAGCAGCATGGAGAAGGGACCTTTGCCTCTAATTACGTTAGATAGCGCTTTATTAATAACCTAAGATTTCGATTTTCGCGCACGCATTCTCGAACAAAATAGTGCACGAGCAGCTTTACACACAAACACATCTAATTCTTGAGCCAAAAGGATCCCTCGAGGTTTACGGGCATGCGTCGAGAAACATTTAGCTGAGGAGTCAGCGATATGTTTGTTAACAGCGATACGTGGTCCAAGTTCCGCTATACTGCGAGATACGCTAAGGTACGGTGAGAGACAAACTTTGTGTCCCTCTCCCTTTTAAAGCGACAAACAAGTCTTGGCCGAGAATGAGGAAGAAATAATAGAGCGGAGGAAGAGTAAGAAAGCGAGAAAAAGAAAGAGAGAGGGGGAGGGAGAGGGAGAGTCCTCTCTCGCAGCAAGAGGCGAAAGATAACGGACACGGCATTTCACTTAGTGATAAGAAGACGAACCGACTCGTCGTCGTCTCGTCTTTTTCGTACAGAAAGAAAAGTCCTAAGAGAAGAGACAGAGAGAGAGAGAGAGAGAGAGAGAGAGAGAGAGAGGTTACCCCGGCCGTGAAGCTTACCCGGAGGGTGCGCGACAAAGAAGCAGAAAGTGAGAGGGAGAGAGAGAAACCGGACTTTTTCGCTTTATCTTACGGACCAATCTCACCGACGCCACCAAGGTATCAAAGTGATATTTCGAAGCATTCTCTCTTCTATATACACACCGTCATCTCTTCTCACAATTTTTCCTCTCTTTCTCGTAATTATTCCCGCATTCCAGTTGTACTCGTGAATTTTTAATAAGAGACGGTCATAATTTTACTCTGCGGGGGATCGTCGGATTTTTTTTGGGAGATAGAGCAACGCCGATTCTCTTTGTGACCGATACGAGTCGCGTACTGACGAAACCGGCCTGTGTTCCCTTAGGAGTATAAGCAGCGTACGATAAATGTCCACTGGTCCTCAAGGATGTTTCACCGCGAAATTCAAAGACGCACGGTGATTCGGAGATTTTTGACAATCGTTCGGATCATTGTTGGAATCGATTGTTCCTTACTTTCGGGTTCTTGAAAGACCTTATTGACTCGCGGTCATCCGACTGGTGACCAAGTTAGGTAACGAAGTCAGAAAAAGGAGCGCATCGCAAATAAAAATGAGTATAGACAATTGGATTTTAAAGTTTTGGGATTCAAGACATTGGTTACTTTTTCTTTTACTCATTGTATCTTCTATGGCTTTGTAACATTGGAATGTAAATTCTCTAGCCCTCATTTAGCCCAACCACCATGTTGTCCGAATGAGCTTCAATCTCGACATGCAAAACTCGTAAAACAGCAATGTAAGTTTTAATTCACTACGTCGAAACGGACGTTATTCCGTTTGCACTGCTATCTCAGCGTTCGAGATCGGCTTACTTTGATCTCTATCGAAATTAATCGGACGTCGGGCAGGCCGCTTTGCGGGCACCCAAATGTTTGTATGTGTTGTAATCCCTCGAAAAAAACTCAGGAAAACTATCCGAAAAAAATGCGGTGCGCTTCTGGGCCGGGATTCGAACCCGGGACCTTTCGATTGCCGGTCGACTGCTCTGACCAACTGAGCTACGCCAGCCCGCTTACCTCACCTTTCTCGGATAGTCTCTATATCGTAACGCAACGTTACAAACCCCCCTGCCAGAGTCGATCCGGCTCTGGAGGGTCGACTCGAAATTTTTGCCCAAACTAATATCTCAACGCAACGGGAACTACGACAGACGCGGGGATTGTCTGAGGGTCGGAAGGGGGAAGGGTAAGGGAGGGGCTAGCTCAGTGAGACTCTTATCTCAGAGAGGGGATTCTTTTTCCACGGCAATCAAGAACAATTCTGGTTCGGTATATCCTTGATTCGGCCGTGGGCCCCACGTTGGGCGCCATTTGTAATCCCTCGAAAAAAACTCAGGAAAACTATCCGAAAAAAATGCGGTGCGCTTCTGGGCCGGGATTCGAACCCGGGACCTTTCGATTGCCGGTCGACTGCTCTGACCAACTGAGCTACGCCAGCCCGCTTACCTCACCTTTCTCGGATAGTCTCTATATCGTAACGCAACGTTACAGTGTACATATACAGCATGCATATGTAATAGAGACGAGAAAGGGGGATGATTGCTGCGGGGGACGAGAAAGTTCTTTAAGGGTTGCATATTTTGAATTCTACTACGGCTCGCCGTGTTATGGTTGACGGGTTTTCGTTGGTCTCCTCTTAATGCGGTTCTCTACGGCGTGCATGGATGTACAAGTGAGAGAAGCGGCTTCAAGCCCAGCAAAAAATCATTCAAGTGCTGACGATCGAGAACCAGCGAGAGAGAGAGAGAGAGAGAGAGAGAGAGAGAGAGAGAGAGAGAGAGAGAGAGAAAGGTGGAGGAGGAGGGAGAGAAGAAACAAAGGACACGGTCCTTTCTCGGGTCTTCAGTGTGCAGGTCACAGTCCTGCACTTTTTGCAACAGGATAGAGAAACGCCGGCAGACTTCTCGTCTCTTCTTCCTCTGCCGATCTTGGTATGCGGAGCGCGGAAGCTCTGGCGACGAAACCCTTTTCCCCCTCGCGACGTGAAAACAGCGACGATCAAGACCGAAAAGGATACGTTGATGCACTTTGAGTGCACGTGGACGCATACACGTGTACACATCCGTTGCATTTTATAATCCGTGCAACTTTTGACCTCCCTCGCGAGGTACCTAAGTGTCTGCAGGAATGGTCAGTTTCTCAGCCTTCCTTCATTCACTATTCTGGGTATCGCACCTTCAACGATAAATGCTCCTCAGCTTTGTAATGTGGTTAATGAGATAAGAATCGTTTGAATAAAATGCTTCGGGCAAGGTTACAACGTACTTGCAAAAGCCGTACGGACTTGATTTGTCTCTTCGAAAAGTTTTAGCCGCAATGTTGAGATTGTACGTTGTTGCCATTAAAGACACTAGGCAGGGCGCAAGCGGAAGCTGTAAGAGACGTACATATTTTTGCGATCTCGAGGCCGCGGCAAGACACGTGAAAAAAAATTGAAGAAGGAGGTTTCCTGAGGAGACCCATGGAGTCGTCGTGCCCACGTTCGTCGTCACGAATGTCCGCGATGCGAACGTTTTCGCTCTCTTCGCAGTGGCTTCTCCGCATTGTGGCCTCTCCCTCCCTCCTCTCTTCGTTTCCCCCAAGAAGAGTGGAGGAATATCCCATTTAATATCGAAGAAATATCTTCTCAAACGTTGCTAAAGAATTCGAGAATAGTGGACTCGATGGCGAGAATCACGACTGTCGTGTCACAAGGGCAGCAATAGGTAAATAACAACCCTCATTGTAATGTATGTATCGTCGTGCAGACTCGAGTACGTGAAACAGACTGGCAAAAAGGAAGGGCCATACTTTGCCCGTAATTTTACATTGCGATTTCAACCGACAGTGGTGAACGTGTGTTCGGTATGCGGCTCCGGCGATCTCCTAAGCAACGTTGACTTGAGCCAATATTTGGATAGATGGCCCAGCGTCGACTTGCTGGAACTGACTAGGAACATCACTTAAATTTGCGCCTTTTGTTTTGTTGAAACTCATATATGCGATAAAGCATTATAAACTATTAGACACGTATTTTTTATATATGCGAAAAAACGGTTTGACGGGGGGACACCACCCTTCAAAGAAAGGCGTGTCGCGGGGCGGTTTTGCAGTTTCACCCATAAGCAGTCCACCGATCCGAATGAAACAGAAACCAAACTCTTCTAATGTAACGCGATACAAATTTTAATATAGAAGTATGGAAAAAAAATGAATTAAGAGGTGACACGTTTTTCTTTGGGGGGTCGTTTCCTCCCTTAAAACCGTTTTCCGCCGATACAAAAATATGTGTGTAATAGTTTTCAATGCTTTATCACATATATGAGTTTCAATAAAATCGTAGGCAGATACTTAAGTGATGTTTTTGTGAGTAAAACATAGCTGCCAGTATACGCACAATTTCTGTATGCCCACGTGCATACGCGATACGGTGGTGTGAGAGGAGCGAGTGGCTGTGGATCACACTCAGTAGGTGGTTTCTTAGGCCCGGTTCCACAACTCGAATTAACCCAAGTTTAGTAGGCTAAACGTGGTTCTGATCGATACAGTCGCCCTTAAACTGCGTTTCTCTCGGTTAACCCTCCGTCGGCTACCTCTGACGATATCGTCATACTTGACTATGGTATTGACACAGGTAGCCGACGGAGGTAGCCGACGAAGGGTTAACGGGTTATGTCTAGTACTAACAGTCGAAAATACCACATTATGGGATTTTTAAAATAGAAAATTGTGATAATAAATTTCTACAAAAATTAAGTATTTGAAAAAGTATCATCTGAAGAACACCGTTTTTGAGATTTTTCTGTGTACAAAATATCGAATTATAATCGAATTATAATCGATTTACAACCGTAATTATGGAGTTTGAGGACTTCTCCGGAAAAACGACGGGACATTTTTTCACCGTGAACTTGTTTATTCCATTATATTGAGTGATAATCCGTGGGAGGAGGCTGACACTTTCCATGAATTCTATAAGTTATGTGCTTTCGAAGGCATCACGCGGAAACACTTGATAAAATAGGGCATTTTTAAATATTTCGACGTGTATATTGGGGGTAGGGGGTGGGGCGATTTATAAAAAATGCCTTTCTAAATGCAATGCTGCAAATAAATCGCGGCGGTCACCCTCCCATAAAAAGGTATATGGTTTCGAAGTTCACGTAAACACGTCATAAAATAGCGTGTTTTCGAACATTTTCGGAACACCTATATTGGATGTGGGGAGTGGGGGAATTTATTAGAAAATCCATCCTACATAACCCCCTCCCCCACCTCTGTTTTTGTGTGTTGTATGTGGAAGATGTCTGATGTGGCCACACAGGGGGTCATGGGGGTGCAACCACCCGGCGGGTTCAAGGGGCAGAGTCCCTCGCGTGGGTGGAGGGGGCTGAGCCCCCTTTAAAGACGCTAAAAGTAGTTTTTAAATATATTTAAATGAACTACAATTGTACTACGTTGATAATTTTTGGGGTCTTAATAACAACCCAAACCGCGGCGGCAGGGGAGAGGAAGAAGTGACTGCCGCGATGAATCCACCCACCTCCCACCACCAATATAGGCGTCGAGATATTTAAAAATGCCCTATTTCATTACGGGAACTTCAAAACCCCATAACTTATGAAATTAATAGAAAAGGTCAGCCTCCCCCGACGGAACATTAAAGGTGAACAATTCAAGCAGCACATAGCGAAAAAAAAATGTTTCCTCATACTGCAAAAAATAGCGCATGTTCCAAGTCTTTTGCGAAGAAAAAAATGTACATCTAGAAAAAGCCCTATAAATTTCAGAAATATTGATGCAGTAGTTTTTTTTAAAGATATTCTGCTCACCGACTTTGAAAACGTACTTTCGAGAAAAAAAAGCGTTTACAGTTTCGAACGACGCTCCGAGCGTTGCGACGGGCGTCACTATAGCAGCCTATAAATCTGTCAATTTTCATCCGATCACCTTAAATCTTTCAGGGAACATTTATAAGATCATTTACTGTCCAAATATATTGGTTTTGAAAAGAGCGATTTTTTTACTTTTACGACAAGGCATAACCCCTTAACCGAGAATTGCGGAGGGCCTTAGAAAGTGATGTGACCCGAGTGAAGTAAAAGTGAAGAGCATGGAACTATAAATCGCCACAAGGGCATACATAGAAAAATAGGTTTCACGAAGACGAGATTGTTGTTCAGCTTTGAAGTTTGCTGTGTCGATAAGTTTGTCATGCCTCTCGACCTTCCGTCTCTCCCTTCCAACCTCTCTCTTCGCCGGTCTGAGCAGTCTCGAACGCAAATCCGCTCGATACACATCACGTCCACGAGAAATTAACCAGGCGAAAGATACGATCGTTCCATTCGCACCTGCTCAATCGAGTTACGCAGCTATGCTTTTAAACGCGAGCAAATGAGGGAACCAGAAAGTGGAGGCCCTTGCGAGAGAGGGTGCCATTGAGGCCGAGGAGGCGAACGACGTCTTCGTTTTCGCGACGAATACGTACATCCGGTCGCGATCCAAGCGAGACTCGTTTAATGAAGCGATGGTGGGGGGTGGGATGTGACTCATACGATCTGGTTGGTGAGTCGCGTGAGTCCTCCGCGAGAGAGCCAGGGGCCCGTATAGCACGAAAGAGCCCATATCTATGTGTCTGGCGGACGGATCATGTCCACGTGGACGAGTCAACGACGAGGTCATGACCTTGGCACGAGAGTCGAGAGTCACGACTTGGAAGAGGGACCGGGGCCTCTAGTAGTGGTACATGCGACTTGCCGAATATAGTTACAACCTCTTCTCGTACCTCGTAGTCGTAGGTAGAATAATGACCTTGTCCAAATCTGGCCCACACTTCATTGTCGTGTCGGTTGTTTCTCTTTTTTTCTCATTTACGGTCATAACCGACAAGTGGCCTATCCCGTGAATTTCAGCAGTGACGCTTAGTCGTCTTCATTTTGATTTTTTTCCCCCGAAGATCTTTCGCGTAACCCTCTGGAGGGCACAGGGATACTGTGAACAACCCATGTCTATACAGGCTTCTATTTGATTAGGTTTCAATTGCGTTGACATAAAAAACTCGGCAAAACTGCCTCACGCTCGGCAGTTGGCGCACACGCCTATGCTCGATCAAGCGGTCACCCATCCAATTGTTGCCCTCGACTAACACCACATGGGTAATCGTCGGAGCCGCGCATTTACTGCGACGTTTGTCCATCGTGCGAAGGAAAAGAAATTCCAGCGGAAATTGATCGGATCTGAAACTCCGTCTGCGCGTGTAGTACGAGATGCGAGCCTCGTAAGATCGAACGATGATACGTATAACCGTGAGCCTTGCGAGGCTCCGAGTGTTCGTGCACGTCTCGCCACTTCGAGGACATCGTGTCCTCGATATATATACATACATGAATACATATATATATATATATATATATATATATATATATATATATATATATATATATATATATATATATATGTATGCTCGCAACGCGCAAAAACCCTATTGAGTTAATCAACTAATTTATAATTAAAATTCCTCGTTCCCGAGGGTACGACAGAGAGGGAGCGAGAGAACGGGAGAAAGAGGGCAAGAGAATGGCAAGGAGTTCCACCAAGTCCCCCAGTCTTCCCCGCGATCCACGAGGACAACGCTCGTCGCATCTTCGCAAGAAGCGCAGAGAACCTGGTCCCATCTCGCCTCTCGGACTCCCGACGAGACCGACTCTCTTTCGTTTCCTCGTAACCCAGGCCAAATTCATAGAACACCAATTAACCGCTCTTCGACGCGTTTACCATCCTTCTCTCTTCGTCACTCGCGTTCTCCTTCACCGGACACGTATCTTAGCGAGTTGCTCCTCGCGACGATGATGCTCTGAAAAAAGTCGACCTAGTTTCGCGTTCTGGCACGCGAGTAAACACCTGCAAGGATCGTCAACGTTTGACGAGAAGGCGAGCGAGAGACGAATCTCCCACTTCGCTTAGTATATTCTCGTTTTTTTTTCTCCCCACGAAAAATCCTTAACGCCCTTATCTCTTCGCAGATTTTGTGGCAAGTCCTTCTTTTCTTTACTACGGAATTTGGAAAAATAATTGACGTCAAAATGCATTCGTGTGCTGAAAAAACCGCTTTATTATTTCGTTTAGGTTTATTCGGGCTTCCAATTATAATTCTTTAGAGTTATATTTGATTGATATACTTGATAATAATTTGTACACTTAATTATTATTTTGCTTTTACCAAATTATCATTTTATTTAGGGCCATGGACATCTAGAAGATTTTGAAAGAATCAAGCAGACGAGAGGAATATGAGTGACCGTGTGAAAAATCGAAGTGTGCCGAATCATTTAGAAAAGTATTTCAAATTACTGAAACTTTCATGCCACGACTTGGTAGTTGGGGTTTTTATGGAAATTGGCATTTTCTCAAAGTTTAGATACAGTTTGCATTGAACCGATACGCCAAACTCCCTACATTTTGATTGTTAGAAACGCTTTGTTTTGTTTTCGATAAAATTTCGAAGCAATATTATTTATCGCCCGGGCATGAAAATGCTGCTGTTGGAAGATTTTACGAAAAAAATAGTCAAGAATCGAAAAGTCTGACGAATCGTCTGCCCGTTGTCCACCCGCTATTTTGTCGCTGCTGTTTTGCGAGATGTCCCAATTCGTCTCGATCTCTCTCTCTCTCTCTCTCTCTCTCTCTCTCTCTCTCTCTCTCTCTCTCTCTCTCTCTCTCTCTCTCACTCCCTTTCTCTTTCTCCCTTTCTCTCTCTTGGTCCATTCAGTTTATAGTGGTGCGGTCTCGTCGGGATTGTGAGAATAAGAGCCCGACGTCAGCGGTACAATACATAACACGAAGTTGCCAACCTGGAATGTCAAGGTTCGTGTCGGATTTCTGTTCCTCACTCTCTCCCCCACCCCTCTCACTCTCTCTCTCTCTCTCTCTCTCTCTCTCTCTCTCACTCTCTCTCTCTCTCTGACGATAAGATCTTCTCGTTTCAGCGTAAACTATTAATAGCGAACGGATGGGTTTTGCACGCAGCGCAATAGAGATTGAACGAGGCAGAAATGCGAAGGGGGGAAAGGAAAAATAACGAAATAAAAAAAACCAACGAAATCCATTCGAGCTAAAGGAAAGATTATGTGCGGGAGGTTTGATGAAGCAGTACTTAACGTATCGTGATGATGGCACTTACCATGATGCGAAGCTCTTGTATATCAGTATTTATAGAGTGTAGACGTCACGAAGTAACTCTCGCTGTGTCTCTCTCGGATAAAATAAAACTAATATTCCGACAGAGATCTTGTCACGGCCGACCAGAGACACGTTTGAGTCTCCTCCCGGGATTGCATTAATTACGCATATCAGACTCGACGGTGAAAAAAGTAGATAAAAAACTGGAGCAAGGAACGGCGATATTCACTCTTCGCTTCATCCTCTGGGAGCCTCCTCAAAGCCACCCACACATGGGAAAAATGCATCGCAAGATTTTTATTTATTTATTAAGCGCGCGGATTCTCGCTCGATTTTTCTTTTTGAATCAAACAAAATCCTACAACTAGATTTCCAATTCACCACTATTTCTTTCCATTTTTCTATATTTTATTTGTTTATTTGTCGCATAAATTACGTTTATTGAAATACTTTTCATTCACGATTTTCACCGTAAGTCCTAACAATAAGGTAATAATGGCCTCAATGAAAAAGTCATGTTGTCTGTCTAATAAAAAACGTCATTCTTCAGTATGTATGGAAGATACTTTTTTGTCGCTTCGCAATTAAATAAGCGAAAGCTTGGCATGTGATTAAAACAGTGCAAATTAATCGATGTCCTAAAAAAAATGAGCTGAGACAAAATTAGCAAGAAGCAGACTGCGAATCTTCGGAATGTGGAAATCGAAGATTTATTCGGGGATTCTTTTTGCCCCTGGCGTTGGAACAGTCACTCGAAGCATCCAATTTCTTTTCACTCGGCGCGGCGTTACCTCTTGAAGGATTCGACGCTTCTGCGGAGACTTATCCTCTCTCTCTCTCTCTCTCTCTCTCTCTCTCTCTCTCTCTCTCTCTCTCTCTCTCTCTCTCTCTCTCTCTCTCTCTCTCTCTCTTTCTTCCTGTCTCACACACAGTCACATTTCTCGTCTCGACGGATGCCCCAAAGTTTTGCTCGTCTTGTGTGTGGAGACGGGCGAGAGACAAGGGAATCTTCCAAGCGCCACGATTAATTAGGGACGATGTTTTATCGTGCAAAAATCGTCGCTAAGAAAAAGAGGGACGCGAACCTTACTGTAACGTGTCTCCCGCTGGACCAAACTACAGAAAGAATCAAGAGTTTTAGCGGGCTAACTAACCCCAACTCACTCTCTTTCGTTCTGTCCCTCTCAGCGTCGTCCTTCAGTGCCGCGCGTCCGCGATCGCAAAAACGTGCTACAAATTAAACCCGATCGCCGTCCGAAGCGATCTCGAAAATTCCTCTCTCCCTCCCACTCCCTCCCCCCTTCTCTCTCTCTCTCTCTCTCTCTCTCTCTCTCTCTCTCTCTCTCTCTCTCTCTCTCTCTCTCTCTCTCTCTCTCTCTCTCTCTCTCTCTCTCTCTCTCTCTCTCTCTCTCTCTCTCTCTCTCTCTCTCTCTCTCTCTCTCTCTCTCTCTCTCTCTCTCTCTCTCTCTCTCTCTCTCTGCTGTGCGGAAATAGACATCCTTCGAATTCCCCTTTTTAAAATCAATCTACCACTATTCACTTTTGAGGCAGAAATTTGAATGTTACTCGTTGGCATCAGAATGTAATGTTAGGTTGGTGACAAGTGTCGAATTCGTTGAGAAAAAAATCATCGCGCACTTGTGAACAAAAAAGTAGTTTGTAGCCTACGTGAGAATAGCCGGTGGCAAAAGTGGTTCGTGTTAACGCTCGTCTAAGAATTATAAATAGAGACCGAGAATGGACACGGTAGTTGGGACTTTACGTTGATATAAAGCGATCGGGAGTTCTGTACCCGCCCCTCGAACATCTCTTACCGGGAGCGCAGTACCAAGCGGCACATGAGAGATGCCCACGCTATATAGATTATCTCGAGAAATTATGAGAGAAGAAAGGCTCTTTCGCTTCCACGTTACATAAACCATCGTAGCCCACGGGCCTGTATATATATAGTGAACATCCTTGTAAATACATACGTATAGATACGTAAGGAAGAACTTTGTGCACGCGCGAGCAATCACCAGCCCGTGAAATATTTATTACATCTCGGCGCTCTTCAATTTTATGTACGATCTGGGAAAATTTATACCGAAGCACGATGAATTATATATTTTTCCTTTCTTTTTAATATGATTAAAAAGCGATAAAAAAAGCAAAGTCCTAATAAAAAAATGGATCGAACAACGATACGCTGATTTGACAATTTGACGAAATACTCCGGAATTCCGATGCACTAATTTCAATGAAACCATGGACTTCTTCCGATATCCATATGGATTACGTTTTATGACTGGCGTAGCCAGCAGAGGGCACGAGTACGCACCCCCTATAAATAACGGTTACCCCAAAAAAAAATCAGTCCCAAATAGGTAAACTCGAATAAGCGATAAATTTTATTTGCTTCACCCAAGCAGGCATAAAGAAATAATATAATAAAACTTGAACCATTTTTTTCGCCGTAATTTCGTAACTTGTATAAAAAGTAGCTATTTCATTACGTAAATTAAATATATATTAAATCAGATTTCACAATTAAATTCATCGTGGACAAAGGAAATACATTAGATTTGCCAGCTGATACCCAATCAGAAGAATACTGAAAGATCAACATTGACCTACTACCAAATAGATAATATCGTTGTAAATCTAAAATGCCGATTTAGGAATCGACCATTAATCTCGTGCAGTTGACGCATTTTTTAAATTGAATCTGAAGAATAGAGAGGATTTCATCAATAACTATATTTTTTTTATTGGTTTTTTCCTTAGGTACACGCTTGTCGCGTTTGTTACCTATTCTTTCCCATCATTATGACCGTTCTTTCCTCTACTGTTTACTCCTTTTCTTCTCCATCTTTCCCCTGTTCCCCCCTCTTGCGGCCGCAGCCGACTTCCCCCTCTGTATTATATTCATCATGACATTTCTGTCATGGGTATAGGGAAACTGCGGAAAACCTATACCAATACAGCCGGTCACCGAGTTCGCCCCCCAGTCGTGGAACTAGTCTTATTTCGCCGCGAAATGCCGAAGAAAAACATTTCACGACGAAATGTACGCGACTGGGATTCGAACCCGCGACCTCCCGGTCCGCTGGTTTAGTGGCGAGCACGCTAACCACTAGACCATCGCACCGGTTCAATAATTATATTAAAAATCTTAATAATCGATACGTGAACCTTAGAAGCTGAAGCAATGGCCACGAAAAACATACTTTCTTCTAAAAATAATGAAATAAACGCTGGCAATTTAAGAAAGCAGATTAAAAAGGAGTATGCTTTAACTTATTTAAACTTTTTCAAGTAGCAATAGTGCTCCCAGTGAGCTTCACCGGCTGTGCGAGGAGTATTTTTACCATGAGGCAGATAAAAACGTGGCGTACACCCCAATGCTTCAGGAACTATTCCCTCATATGTCATTGACATTAACATTGTTAAAAACAATACAACCAAAAACTTATTTAGTTGAGTACTTACTGAAAGTACTAAAGACTGGTAACTGGATGAAAAAATGATGAAAAATTAGTTGATTATTTTCTAAGGTATTGCAAGAGTTTGATATTAATGTTAACATGAACGTGTTATTTAAAGCTTCATATTGTATGCGTGTTACGTGATTATAGAGTATTATATGTAAATTAATGTTTAAAACAAGATCGTTGTGAACGAAACCATATTTTATCAGGTCAGCCCCCAGAAAAAATGCTGGGTACGCCAATTCGTGTTATCAATGAAAAAGCTTAGCTACGTTTTATTCGCGGGTCTACTTCTTAACTAACTTGTTCTCTCCGTTTTTTTTCTGTTTCAGACGCCATGGGTAAGTGTGTGGGACTAACGTGTTTCGGTGGCACTAACCAAGTACGCTTTCATCTTGTATCCTTTCGATACTACTTATTTTCCCTCCATCTTACACCTGCCTAACACGCGTAACAAGCTTGGACGAAAGGTGAGAAATGTGGGCAAGAAAAAGCATAAATTCGCATAAACGCAGTGACAATTTTTTTTTTCAGAGTCGTTCAACGCGTAGGACGTTGAGTATGATGGCAAATGCAAAATTACGGGCAAACTGAATAACTAGACTTGGAACTCGCGATTGAGCTTGGTTTAACTTACGTTTGGATATGAATAAATACGTTCTCGAGAGAAAAATATTGACGTTGACCTTAGTATTTAAATTTAAGGTCAGGCTTGTCTTCGTACCGACGTCCAAGGCTCGAACTAACTCGTTATTGCCAAGGGTGAATGATCTCGAACGAGGAAACGTGCGGCGTTCCGTAAAATACATACGTGCATACGTAGGGTAAACCGACTAGTGAATGGGCGGCGACCCATTCGATTGTTGATGAAAAGTCGAATCACTATGATTTAGTAAAAATCACGTGTCGTTAAAGCCGATTTCTCAATTTAATATCGCATTTTGACGCGACACGGAATTTTTCTAATTTGTGGTACTTGCACACCGCGCACCTTAGTTGCGATACATCTGTGCAAAGTAGGTGTTCTAACGGCGAAAACAATAATTCTTATGGGTTTTACGGGTAATTATCACTGTCATATTTAAGTTAGAATCAGTCTTAGAGTGTTGGCAATATTTCAAAATATTGATTGACATGTTGATTCACTGGTGCTGTATGTAACCTCTTTCCAGTGAATGGGCATATGGGCTCTGTTCTGATTATTCTCAAAGCAGAGTTAGATTTCGCTCATCTGTTCAAAATTGGAAAAATAATTACTGTTAAGAGATGACAATGTCCGTTTCATTAAATGTTGTCATAAAATCATTTCATTGGTTTAATTTAATTTTGATAAAATTTAATTTTCCATTTCTCTGTCGAGCCGAATGACGATACTTTTTGAGAATCTCACATTAAGATGTAAAAAAACCTTGTGCATTTTCTACAAAATCGTAATAACAAATCTAATACTCATATGTATAAAAATATTATTATTGTTGTGCAACACCGATCTCCATAGTGCATTTAATCAAAGTAAATAATAAATTGGTATCCTTTACAGCGTTCAGTTACACTACACGGCCATTTACTGGTGGTCGAGTGTTTATTTACTGCTAATTTCGTACATTCACTAACGGTTTAGTCACTTCGCTGCGTATTTATCCATTCATCCAATGTTATTTGTTACAATTACTTCTAATATTTTTTTCTACTTTCAGAATAATATTTTCTGTTAGTATTTTTTGTTGTTTCATAATACTTTCATCTTACAGTTCATCTGAAATCTAAAGTTCCGTTATTCGTCCATTCACTGGTCGGTTTACCCTATGTGTGAATACGTGAACGGGGAAAGGATATTTTTGCCCCGTTATATTCAAGGCATATTACCTACCCGCAAATCGGAATGTTTTGTGGACGGTCAGCACATTTTTTAACGTTGATTTTGGGAACGGATCGCTTCTTGAAATTGATTTCAAATAACTATGCTTTGAAAAAATGCGATTTAAAAGGCTTTGGGGGTTCACAGAATGTTAAGTATAGCTACAATATTATACGAGGACAGTGTTCGAAGTCCGATGCCTTCAAAATCACCCTCTTCTATATATATGTAAATACATTTTATGAAATATTGCACATTATTGTGTATGTATACATACATTCATAATGTACATACCCGTTAGGTATATGGGGTGCCCAGTGTTCCTTTCATTCTTCGCGAATCCCGTGATAACCAGCGCGCGCGCCGTTCTTAATTGGATTAATTACAGGGCAGACGAAGCGAATCGGCTGGCGCTTTCAAGTCGATGCACAAAAGCGGGCAAAGAGTGACCGCCGATGAGGCGAGCAGGGGAGCGGAGGAATCTGTATAGCACGAGTGAACACCTCGTGACAAGATCGAGCAAATTTCGAGTCAGCGAAATGTGCGAAGCGTCCTACACGTTCTTTTTTCTCGTTCTAACCAACAGACTGTCTGCTCTCTTTATACTTCGCCTTCTTCATTCGATCCTTTTTTAATCCGGTAGGTTTTTGCGGCTTGACGATAAATTCGCCTATATAAGTAAGTGTACTGACAAATATCGATGGCATCTTTGAGAGTCAAGCAAGGCGTGAGGGAATCGAGCAAACAAATGTATTGGTTAACGCTTCACAATAAATTATAATTTTGAGCGCAATACCCGAGTGCAAAATCAAATATCGGGACGAAGAATCCGATTGTTTTTTTACTTCTTCCTTTTTTTGATTAGTCTCTATGTCCGGACTAGTTAGACGTCCGATAATGTATTCAGATCTATCGGTTTGTCATCGCTGAAAAAACAAATTCATTAAAAGTATTTATTTTATATTATACGCAACGAATCGAGACTCATTTGAGTTAATTAAAATTCGCGGAAATGAACGAGAGCGCGATGTTGAAGTAATGGCTTTTTTTTGGCGATGATTCGTCGTTCTTGAATACCCCTGACATGCAAAGTGAATATACGTATTACTTTTTATTTTTCTCGCCTCTCTTACTGAGTGTCTTGTGAGAAGATGAGATAGAGAGAGAAAGAGAGAGCGAGAGAGAGAGAGAGAGAGAGAGAGAGAGACCTTTCGATCTTCGATCGCGAAACCGGTACTCGCGCTGTGCGTGAGATCGACCGGTGATTTTTGGTCGTCGCTATAGGCTCTTGATCTCCCTTCTCGGTCTACGACTTTGAAAAAGTATGTAAAAAGGAGAGGGAGAGAGAACGAGAGAGAGGGAGAGAGAGAGAGCCCTCTATCTGGACCTCTTCTCGTTCATTCGCGCTCGTTCGGCATCGATCGTTAACGGCCGCGGTGTAATTAATACACGAACGGTAAAATCCGCAGGAGAGGTGCATCACCGAGAAAAGAAGCCTTGATAGCTTTGCTTCGCTCTCTCGCCCCGATACTGCTGCGCTTCCTATAAATATGTATGCGTTATATTACTGTCCGCGCGCGTGAGACTTGAAAGACTGCACCCTGTTTCACGTTAGCGGAGAGATCATCTTTGCATGCACTCTCCTGAGGCCACTATTCGAGAACGCTAAAAATTGAAACTCGCGTGTGTTATGCCACTTGCATTTATTCCCAAAAAATGTACAACATTAACGTATATTTATAAGATCTTTACTTTTTTAAAGACCGTTCGGGAGTCACAATACCCGACGAAAGTAGGGTTGAGAGTGGCATGTTCGGCAAGTTTGGAATTATCGCCCTCTCAATCCTTAACAGTCTGCCGTATAAAAAGGAAACCTACTTTGGTCAATAGGAAATTTACCTGGGAAAAAAAGTCTGTGGACGAAATTCCTGTCATCTTTGTTGTTTCACAGATAATTGCTTTCAAATGACGAAGGCCATAGTTGCTCAACCTGCCCCGATACTGGGGTAAGTTGAGCATGGGTAAGGGGTAAGTTTAGCAAGGTAAGAGTTGCATAAAAAATCAGACGTATGCAACGATTACAATCAGTTGCATTTGTGTTAAAATACGTATTAAACCTCGACAGACACTTGAATTGACTAAGTACCATTACTCACCTGGTTGCTGTACACGTTGCTCATACAATGGTAGAAGAAAAACTTTCAATCACTTTTTTTTACTTCTGGATGCTAAAATAATTAAATGTCCCGTGTTACCGTCTCGTGCGCCGCATGGTAACGGGCGATGGCGTGATGTGTTCCCCTCCCCCATACCTCTCTTTCCACCATTTGATGCATCCTCGTGCGATGCTTAGCTTTCCAAATATTTCGATTGCCCAACTTACCCGACTGCTCAACATGCCCCTCCCTACTCTAGTGAAAATTCGCAATTCTCCGATACATGTTCTAGATGTAAAGTAAAATCAATCTTAATTGGTATAATGTAGACACAAAGGCTTTAATTTGCAATCTTCTTTTATGAAAATAAGCAGAATTTCCATATATGTTGCGACTAATTACACTGCACTTGTGTCGTCACTGATTGTGAAATTTTCCAAAACGTTTGTCAGGTGCATAAATAACCCGCAGCTTTCATTTCTTAATTTTTATATTAAGGGTTTACGTGGGTTTCAAAGCTCAAAAAAGCATATTTTTTCTATTAAAAAAAATATAATATATCAATTATTTTATTCAAAATGTTGAGTACATAAAAGAGCAACATTTCAATAATATTAACAAAAAAAAATCATCCAAAAATTTGGGAAATTCAGCCGATGGGAAATCTGGTTTCCGGAGATCCCTAAAAAACCGTGTCCTCGTGGTGGTCAGGATAAATCATGGTAGCTTTATCTGAAATTAAAAACCAATTTTTTCCTGTTAGCAGATAAGTGTAACTCGCGATTGAACGAAGGATTTAAAAAAAATTGAAATTTGAATTTTTGGCAGAGTTTTATGCAAAAAAGTTCGATATTTGGTACAATGTACACTACGTTTACCCTTGTAAAATTAGTTATAATCGAAAAAAAACCTTCGTTCAATCACTAGCAAATGCTATTTTGAAGAAGTGTGCAAAATTTCAATGAGATCGGCGTATTAGTTTTTGAGAACTCGTGTCCACCGACTTCAAAAATAGTGTTTTGAGAAAAATGCGATATACCTGCGTCGCTTCCGGCCGGTCTTTCCCAACGGGGGCAATTTCCAAAGGCTCTCTCTCTCTCTCTCTCTCTCTCTGTCTCTCTCTCTCTCTTTCTCCTAGACTTTTACTCGGATTGATTTAAGGCGGGATATACATTTAGACAGGAAAAAATAGACAATATTGAGGGATTTTTTAAACTACGAAATAATTATTCTACAATTATCAAACTTTAGGTATACTTTAATAGTATACTTAAGTATACAAAACAATTTTTTTCAATTAATTCATCATCAAAATGTCGGAGCTGTGGCAGAATGTTACAGCAAGGTCGCCGCGGGAGTTGCGAATGGACGTGCAGTCTAGCCTCCTGTAGACTTTGATTTGCAAAAAAGTTCAAACATTTTTTCAGTTAGAACATGTATAGTTTCTATGTGACGGCCATTAAAATAGAGGAAATGCAAAATTAAGAAAATGGCACGCATTTACACAAAAAAAAATCAAAATTTCACGCTACATTTCTGTACAATGTGGATTAAAAAAGTAGTTTTTTTCAATTTTTCAAAAACAATTCTCGTCAAGCAGAAGGTACCAACATTGTCAATATTTCTACCAAGTTTCAACTCAATCGGCTCAATCGTTTTTGAGTAATCCTGCACGCCAATTTCGATAATGCAGTTTTGAGAAAATCGCGTTTGAAGTTCACGCCCGCTTTGAATCCGAGCGGTGAGGCACAGCGTTGACGGGCTGTAACCGTTGAAGTTTTTCGAATTTCGCTTTGAAACTCTGGGAAAATATTCTACATACATAGTTCTATCGTTTAAAGAAAAAAGAAGAAATTGATTTTTTGATCTTTGTAAATGTATATCCCGCCTTAAAACTTTGGAAGTATATTCTAGATATATTGTACTATTAGATAATAACATTTGAAAAAAATGGATTTTGTTTGCATTTTCAAACTCACGTAATCCCTTAATCAAAAACCTTTTTTTTTTGCAAATGAAGATCCTGTATGCCTGATAAGAAAACGTAAAAACGTTTGAATGATATACACAGCCCAAAACAGCCGAAAAATTTTAGAATTGAAAAAAATGAATCTTCGATGCATTCCAACGATGCAAATTTCACCATCATCATCCGAAACATACTACGTCAGTTTTTCGTTATGCTTTTTTCCATCGTATCGGAAATGAAACGAACGTTCTATTAGAACTAACGCAAAATTGCTGCTAATCATAGAGTATTACGGCCTTCAACCGGCCAGTTAATCGATACAACATTTTCATTCAGGCTTACAACAAACAAAGTAATAATGTGTGTAATTTTTATCGTCATTTCGGCATTTCTGTAAGGCTCTTCCATATCCTCAACCATTGTCGTTATTACTGTATTATTAATATCCAATCCTAATGAAAATATAATCATCAACTAATGCTGCGTGCATTATTCAATTTCATTTAAAAAAATACACTCTTAATGTGCACTTACCTACCACCAAATAGATAATATCGTTGTAAATAAAAAATGTCGATTAAGGTATCTACCGTTAGGTCACGCAGTTGAGGGATTTTTTAAATTAAATATGAAGAATGTAGAGGATTTCATCGATAATTATTTTTTAAATCTTTATAAGCGATAAGTCAGCCTTAGAAGGTGAAGAAATAGTCATGAAAAACATACTTTATTTTGCAAATAATGAAATAAACGCTGGCAATTCAAGAAAACAGATTAAAAAGGAGTATGCTTTAACTTATATAAACTTTTTCAAGCAGTAATAGTGCTCCCGGTGAGCTTCACCGGCTGTGCGAGGAGTATTTCTGCCCTGAGGCGGATAAAAACGTGCCGTAGAAGCACAATTCTTCAGGAACCATTCTCCCATATGTCATTGACATTGACATTGTTAAAAACAACATTTCAACTCAAAACTTATTTAGTCAAGTACTTACTGACAGTGAAGTTTAAAGACTGGTAACTGGATGAAAAAATGATGAAAAATTAGTCGATTATTTTCCAAGGTAGCGCAAGAGTTTGATATTAATGTTAACATGAAAAGGTTTACCGACAATTTAGAAGCAGGTTACCCCGTTTCACGATATGCTCCATCGAAATTTTATGGTCATCAAATTACTCAATCGAAGCAATTTGACTGACCGGTTTATCGAATGACAAGGAGAGGCAAACGAGTAAAAATATTGTTTTCGCAAATTAATGGAGAGCCTGAAAATGTCGCAATTTTGTTTTTTTCTGTTTATACTCCTTTTTCCTTATTCTATTCGATTATCAATATAAACTATCGTTATTGTTAAACGTGTTCTGTTCCCTTATATAATACTGATTCTCAATGTATAACAACTTTTTCGATTCACATACACGTTGACTGGTGGTAGAACCTCGTAACACACGTAACTCAACGTGTGTTTAAACGTGATGGTCTCGACGCGCTTTTATTATTTTCTGGAAGTCGATTTATATACCAAAACTGTGTGTTGCGGTTGAATGACGGACATTCGGGCTCAAAGACATGTGGTCGACAGGCGGTAAATACGAATGTGATAGAAAGCGAGAGAGTGCGAGAGAGGAGAGCGAGAGAGATGGATAATGATCGCCATGTGGCCCACACGTCTTTTAGGTATACGAGACGCGCGGTAGGATCTCGTTGTGAATGTGAGCACTCGGTTGTTCACTTGGTCGTGCGTTTAACGTAATTGACGGTCATGGGCTCTGACGAGAAGTATTCATTAGCACATGGAAGGCGACAGAATTGAGAAGGTGTTTAATACCTATCCGTATGCATGTATATAGATCTATACAACGATTTAAAAAATGTTAATTTGTTTATATTCATATTTATTTGAATGTTAATAGTGCAAACCGAGAAAATGGTTCAAGAATATAAAATACAGTCCGTTTACTCAATTCTATGTAATATTATTATTATATTCTATATTATTTCATATATATATAAAATATACTTACCATTTTTCGGTTGGCCTACGATCTCCGGGCTAACCTGCACCGATGGCCTCACATTCATTGGTGCAGGTTAGCTCGGACAGCCTAGGCCAACCAAATATTTTTTAATTAATTTAATTTTTACTTTATTTGAGGCATTATTTATAATTTTGTGCCTTTTTCTATTTTGAATATTCGTGGTACTTTTTATTTCAAGAATAAATAGGACATCCTGAGTAGGCCACGATTATTCACTTTGATGAAGCTTTAAAAAGATAAAGCACTGATCAGGCCTTGATCTTTTACCCTGATCAGACCGAAGTCAAGGATTGCGTTTCAAAAGTGATCAGGGCTTGATAGAGAATCCTGATCAAGGCCGGATAACGAAAACAGGATGCCTGATCAGGTCTTTATTGCAGCCGGAGCAAGATTTCTACTCGGGGAGCGAAAAGGGGGGTAGAGGGCAAGGGGGAAGAAAGCTCCTTGTTAACCTGGCATTCATTTTTCTCTTTAGTTAGTCTCACCACATTTTCCTCAATACAAAAACTATGTATATGAGTGTAATTTTCTAAGTTCAAATGTATACCCTTTCAGGTTTTTATCTATTACCCTTATATTCAACCCAATTGAACTCTTTTCTATCACTCCCTAGCCGCGTTGCGCTAAGATTAGCGCAACCTAACCTCCGTTGCGTCCGTCCTTAGCTACTTTATAGGGAATTTACCGTGCTTACGGGGAAACTGCAGGAAACCCGCACCGGTATAGGAAACCCCATACTTTCCGGATTTTTTGGTGCACAGGCTCGTACTCAAGTGCCTACACTAAGGTCTCAGAAGTATTGGCCTTCCGTTCACTGGTTAATGCGTCGGCCGGTGCACGACTAAGCGGTCACCCCTCCGAGTATCGGCCATGCACAATGCTTAACTCGAAGGACCGCCGCAGCCGAACTCCGACCACTCGTCCACCAGTGGCCGCTTATGTATATGATTATATTAGCAGCTGAAAATAGAAAAACCTCATCTCTTATACAATGAGCACAAAGTTCAGCTTTGGTGTTAAGCCTTGAGGTTGATGGACCACATATCATATCAAGAGACGCGAATATCAGGGCCTTGACGGCATATAATCTATTATATATATATATATATAGAAAATCATTCAATAGTGATCAAACAAATAGGAACTCCAAAATATAAAATCTCATTGTCTGGGAGTATTTACACCTCGATTCCCAAACAATTTTGAATATCCATCCGCTCGCGCGGCGTTTCTTCTGTAGTTACGTTATTCTTTGGTCTCCGTCTGCATCCTCGCGCGCTTTGTATCGGATACTTTGAAGAATGAATGACTAGAGAAACGCAAGTCAAGATAAATAATTCACACAGGCGGTTGGATGTATGTTCGTCCGAAAATACACTACGAGAATATATGCGAGAGGGTTGTTACGAGAGGTTGTTGCTTGAGCAGCTCGCGGAACTTTGACCGAAAAGCTTTACGATCTTTTTAGGCTTGCAAAGAGTGAAAGGGTTTTTATTGTCTGTGCTAGTTTCTTCTTTACGTAAACGTTGCTTGCGGATGGAGATATTCCGTTGAAATTAATTGAATTTTAGGCAGGTCCTGATTATGCGGAAGAATTTTTGGAGGACAGTATTTTGAGTGGTAATATGCATTTGGGTGGGTGGATTTTTTTGAAACGGGTTACACCTAGTCCGTGTTCGGAAAGAAGCGAAATTTTGGGGAATGTTTTCTGGGAAAACATGTGCAGGTTTGAGGTTTTTTTGTTTACACTAAAGAGTATGGTTTTAAGTATTTTTTACAATTCTTGTCTTCAAACATATTTATAAATGTAATAGATACAAAGATTTGTGCAGACCACGGTGACCACAGCTGCTCGGAAACAAATCGTTCGAAATAAAAAAATCAAGCACATTCAGTTTTTGCATGAAATTATCTAGTGCTTGTATGAAGGATTCAATAAAACATTCATTTAAAAAAAATGGCCGCACTCCAAAGTGAAAGTATCGATTTTCGGTGACAAAACATTTTCGTTGATTAATAAAAAAAAACGATGCATCGAAAGAAAAATTTCTTCGTTCAAGCACTGCTTTTTTATGTGTAAGAGAAGCTTGTAAAATTTGAAGTTGATCGGTGTAGTGATTTGCGATATTGTGACCACGGATCTAGAAAAAAGTCATTTTGAGGAAAACGCTTTTAAAATTCACCGGTTCGTGGAACCTACCTATAAACGCCCGTAACTCCCTGAATTTGAAACAGCTGAAGTTCAAATTTTCAGTAATTAAAATATCATATGTTTAAAAAAAATTCAACTAGCTGTGAGCCCTTAACGAACTACTAGCTTTGGCCTGCGGCTTCATCTGGAAGAATTGAAACAACGCACGGACGATTTTAAATTTGGAGAAGACGTCAGAGTGAATCGCCGAGGGATCGCAACGAAGACCTTAGAATCCTGATCTCTACGTGGGCGTCAAACATCGCAACAGAAGCAACAGTCGCGTTAATGCGTTTTTGATCCTGGAACCGCACTAAAGCTCTTCTCTCCCCTTTCTCCCTTTTATGGCTCGTTATTCTGGGAATCGATGGGAATGCGCCCAGGGCCGTATTTAAACGGCGTTTACGAACTATTTTTTTTGTTTCTCACTGAATCTTATTTTCTAAACGGTGCAAAATAACTGTTAGTCCATAATCATTGATTTCGCAGACTGGACGGCTTTGGGCTTTACCTTTATATAATGCCATTGAAGTTTGCATCGTTGGAGTGCAGTGAAAAATATTTTTTCATTTCCTCATTTTTATTATTACTCAAAATCACTATTTGTATATTCAGTTTGAAGATAGCTAAATAAGGATCCTATAAAATATTTGCACGATTTTCGTCGCGTAAGGGGTCTTCTCACTTCAGACGCTAAAAAAGGCTATTTTTTTATAGGTTTATATTATAGATATTGCTATAAAAGTTGTTACACTTAATGAATACACTTTCGAAATAAACTCAACATTTTTAAAATGTATTTATGAAAGGCAAACAAACTTTAAACGCATTTTTCCTGAAACAACGTTTTTCGACGGTTCGTTGATAAAATCTTCGAAACTACTGAATCGATCCTTATGAAATGTTAACCACATATTCTTTACAACTATAGCTATAGCGCATATCAAGGTTTTTTTGTCAAATGTCGATATTTACTATTCTTTTTGCCTAAAACTGTGGCAAAAATACGTTTTAGCATCCAACGTGAGAAGATCCCTCAAATCTGCCCAAGAAAATCAGGGCAATTAAAAAAAGTTGATTTTCATTGAATTTTACCTCTGCCAACTGCTTCTTTTAAGAAACGTATACGTTCATGCATCTGAAGGTGGCGGGGGGGGGGGGGGGGGGGGGTTATGATGAAATTGGGGTCTACATTATGTTTAGTATAGGGACAGTGGGCTCAGAATATGAGGGCAATTAAAAAAAGTTGATTTTCATTGAATTTTACCTCTGCCAACTGCTTCTTTTGAGAAACGTATACGTTCATGCATCTGAAGGTGGCGGGGGGGATGATGACATTGGGGTCTACATTATGTTGAGTATAGGGACAGTGGGCTCCGATGAGGATGGCCCTCGCAGCCCCGTGTCTTCAAAATTCCACCCTCTCGACATACATATATTTATCAGTGTGCGAAAGCAACGTGCGTGGAAAACGTACGTGCTGGATAAAGTTGCAGGCATTGCGGTATCTCGACAAATAGATTACGTGCCTGAGGGGTGGCGTCTAGCTCTGCGGAGGGTGCACTCTTTTTCTCCTGGCAAGACTCATCATCCCTTCGCGTGTTACCGCCCTGCGCATCGTACATATACGTTAACCCGCTTTAGTATAAATGTATATACGCGTTAGCAGTACGTTTAGCCCACGAGGTCCGTCGGGACCCAATCCAACACGCCACTCACGTACTCATCTACCTAGTACCGGAGAGGCTTTCTCTCTCTTTCCCTCCATCGGTCCTCCCTCGTTCGTCCTTTTTCTTCCGGACTCTTTATTTCGCATACAAGCCCAAACATATCCGGGCACGGTCGCGTTCTCGTTCGTACAAACGAAAGTGGGGGCGAAATAGTCCAGTGAGCAATTTTCTTTCCGCTCGGTCTTCAATTTCTTCGATATTTGATCGAATTCTTGGCCGTGACGAATTATTCTCGCGGCTGCCGAGTCCCCAGGAGAGTTTGAGGCGGGATTCATTTGCAAAAATAAAAAAATCTATTTCTTTTCAAACGATAGAACTATATATGTAGAATATTTTCCCAAAGTTTAAAAGCAAAACTCGAAAAACTTGGAACGTTACAGCTCGTTGACGCTGTGCCTCACCGTTCAGATTCGGAGCGCGTGCCGCTGGTAGAAGCGAAAGCGCAGAGGGACAGGCAGAGATGGGCAAAACGTAATTAAAATGACAACTAACAATTACAATTACTACTGTAATTGATAATTCAATTATTTTGTAACAGATTACTCAAGTAATTAGTTACCCCAAGTACCTAGTGCAATTTAACTCAAATTCTATGTAAACTTCAAACGCGTTTTTTTCGAAACTACATTTTCGAAATTGGCGTGCCGGATTACTCAAAAACTATTAAGCCGATTGCGTTGAAGCTTGGTGAAAATATTGATAATATTCCTACCTTCTACTTAAAGAAAATTGCTTTTGAAAAATTAGAAAAAAATTGACTTTTTAAACCAAATTTTACAGGAATTTTCCGTGGAATTGATTTTCGTTTTGTAAGTGCGTGTCATTCTTTTAAATTTACATTTTCTTCGTTTTAATTACGGTCAAATAGAAACTATACATCTTCTAAGTGAAACATTTTTTGAATTTTTTGTCAAATCACAGTCTACGGGAAGCTAGACTGCACGCAACTCCCGTTGCAACCTTGCTGTAACACTCTGCCACAGCGCCGCCATTCTTATGATAAATGAATTTGAAACAATTGTTTCGTATACTTAAATATACTATTAAACTATACCTACAGTTTGATAAATGAAGATCAATTACTTCTTAGTGTAAAACATCCCTCAAAATGGTTTAATCTTTTCTCGTCTAAATGTATATCCCGCCTTACGGACAATTGGAACGATGCAATTATCGCGAGCGAGAGGCTGCGGCGAAAAGTTAATTTGCAAACGCGTCGGTTACTTTGGCCCGCTGTTCCATTTCACCCCCAATTTTCGCGGTTAAGCGTGACGACGATCTTCCGATTCGTCTCGTCCAACGCGGAAATTGCACGATCGTTGGAGTCACAGAGGAGGAGGGACTCTACCGGAGAACGAAAATCCACCCTCGAGCGTTCCAACTCGTTCGCGTTATCAAATCTCCGGGGTTTAACTTTATATATTCGTGTGTGAGGAGAGCGGGAGGCAAGCAAGCTTTCGGGACTTTTTACTTTACGGAATTTACTCGCATTTGCCGCACTGGGATAATTTATCGTTCGAGTAGTTTTTGCACAAACACTTGCGAGTTAAATTTTTTTTCAAATGACGCGGTAGATCGTGAGATTGGTCGATTTTGAATTTGGAATTGAGGTGGGTCAAAAAATGCTGCCGGTCAATAGATTTTTCTTGAGGTGGATTCGGAGCTAGCAAGATTTAAAATGATCTTTTTTACAATCAATATATTTTGACAGTGCATCATCTTATAAACATTCGCTCAAAATTTCAAGGTGATCGTATGAAAATTGACAGTTTTATAGGCTGTCATTGTTGACGCCCGTCGGGACGCTCGGAGCGTCGTTCGAAACTGTAAACGCTTTTTTTCTCGAAAGTACGTTTTCAAAGTCGGTGAGAAAAATATCGACTGTTACAACGAGGCATAACTCGTTAAGCAGCGTTGGCCTGGGCCAGTACTCGGATCTTCCGATTGTTGCGCAGGAAAATTCAGTCAAGCGTTGTTACCGGTATCAGCGCAGGATTTTCACAGTTTCGCCGTGCCCTCGTGAAAATGCGATAGAGTAGCACATTGCGACCCCGTGAAGGGGGGGGTCTCTCTCTCAGGAACGGAAAATAGTGCCAAGAAGGTAAAAGCGACAGGGGCGAGGTCGTAAAAGCCCATCAAGGCGTCCGCGGGAGCATTGAAAATGAAATATCTCCAATCCTCAAGTACTTTTTGCTCAAAAGAATTCAACCAAATGACACTAGCTCTTCCCGAGTTAGTGTCAAGTGAGGGGCATGGACGGCCCAGCGTGGAGAGCCCCGTGCACGTGGAGCGTTTAGGTCGTGTCGCACGGGTGAAGTAAGTCAGAAGATGCGCGTCATTAAAATTCTACCCTCGTAACGTTCATCTCGTGAGAGGTGACTCGGGGACCGGCCTGCTCTTAGCGTCACAGGGAGGACATTGTGCGTATTACCCCCCATTATAACACTGAATCGTACCGTAGAGCGGCAGTCCGATCTCCATAAATATTCAGCTTTTACGAACAATCTCGTCTGTAATTATTGTTTCATACCACGCGTATGGCTTCACGGCAATATCCACAAATTTTATCTACAGTTGTATCGTTGTGTAAACTATACGGGTATACGGGACATTCCACTCTTGATGGGATGATTTTCGTCTGATATGGTTGTCCTAGGCCAACGTTGCTTGAAACGAAAGATCGACTAACTGCGCACATCGATCGCCTGTCTACTACTGTCGATTGTTTACTAAAGATATTTTGCATTAAAAATACCATGCACTAAAAATACCGGGCAATAAAAACAAGTGATGCCATTTTGCCATTTCTCTTCGTGACATTTTTATCAATCGCATTGGTCGTTATACAAAAGGGAGAAATGTTTTTTCGTCCGCTTGAAGGAAACGGCCCATACATGGGTACAAGGTTTAATGAGTCTTGCGGACATGAATTAATGGAATGGATACTGGACCAAATTTTTAGTGAGGCTACAAACGATCCACGCGGACTTGACTCGCTTTCTCGTTTCAGGACTGCCTCACCTTCCGTCCTGTTTCTCGAGGGAATACGTTACTCTCGCATGCTACGGCAAATTCATTCGTGTGAGATTTTAATTCGCGATGAGAGAAAAGATCGTGTGTCCGGTTTGGGCTCTCGGATTACGTCGTTTTCTCTGATTATTCCCGAGGGAATAATCCCGGGACTTGACTCGCGAAGACTTTTCGCAGAATTCATACATTCTATATACAAACTGATGGGGTTATTGCAGCTGTGCTTCTACACGATTTTATACACGAGAGACAACGAACGGGGAGGCGCGAATTTATTGCTACCAGAAAACTGCCGCGGCGTACGACAGATTCTCGAATTTAATCATTTCGAAGCAGTCTCGAACAATCTTAGTGGAATGCAATAGAATTTTTTTCCGAAACTTTTTTTTGCGCATTTAGGTTACTCAAATAACTCGTGGGTGTTTACTTTTTATATATTTGGGAGTTCAGGGGCCAGCTTGTGACGACCCGAAAATCAAGGTTATAATAAAAATCAATTTTCGAGGAATAAGAAAGATGATTTAAAAATCGTTAGGACATTTGTTTGGATGTACATTAACAAAGTCGTGTACCCGAATTTCATTAGGAAATATTAATGCTGAAGAAGTTATAAATAATCTCGTGAAATACGTCTGAACGCGAGGGGGTCAACGGTGTACTTGATTTTTCCCGACCGCTTGATCTGGAACATAAACAACGAGTGTTTTTCTTGAAATAGATAATATCGGCGAAGAATTGACCGATTTGTGATTTGTTATGGTGTTTCAATCACGAAAAAAATTGATAAAAATTGTCTTTGCGGTTTTTCGAGAAAAGTTACATCATTATTGTCAATAACTAATGAAAAAAATGTTACGAATTAAAACGTCGGTCAACTCTCAACTACTATTATACTGAATAAGTGTACCGACTATCAAGTCAATCCGTTCATTAGATGTCGAGAATTCATGTACACCGTTTGAAAAAACATAGTTTCCAGAAAAACTCGTTTAAAGTTTTACTAGCAGTGCTATGGTTGTAATCATAAGTTTACCTCCAATTTGTGGTTTCTTAACCATATGTTGGACCTTCCTTTTCATTTTGAATTGCCTCAAACGATGATCGAGTATTCGTCATGTTCGCAGTAGCCCAATCCCTTAATCTGAAAATAGACATTTAAAAAGTTGAAAAACACCATAATAATCCATTCGGTACCTTACCATTAAAAAATACGAAAAATTCAATATCTCGAAAAATATTGCGAGTCACCAAAAATCTCTTATGGGGTTGTCTTAAAATATTAAACGTGAGATTTGTGCAAAATTTCAGCTCGCTCCTGGGGGTGGGGGGGGGGGGGCCTCATCCTGAATTTGACTTTTTGCAGTTTTCATCAATGCTGAATACTCAATGTAATAGTAATCAAATAAAGACGTGGTCGAAATTTTACCACGTGAAATTTAGACCGCGTTCAAACACCCTCAAGCCGCGTTAAATCTGTCGTAATAAAAATTGCGATCTGTGTACACGTATAATTTGAAGAAAATGTTGGAGGGAGTGGGAAGTGGGAGTGGGTATAATTTGAAGAAAATGTTGGAGGGAGTGGGAAGCGTTGAGAAGAGGAAGGTTGTTTTGGCTTTCGGGACTGTGTAAAAGGATGTTTCGCGTGGAGACATGGGCCGAGTAAAATGAGAAGAGACCGAAAGGGCCTTTTTCTTGGCGTCCTCGGGCGAGATGCGCGAGGGTAAGAAAGCCGAGATATATAGCCGATGTGCGTGCCCCTCGTCTATCGGGGCATTACGATCGTTAGAACGAGGGCGCGCGCGACTATACATATATATGTTCGGGAGCTCATCGTGTCTCGAAAGAAGCTGGAACGCGCGGTCTTGTCCTGACAACGAACGCGGTAAAATAGTGTTCAGTGACGGACGAGTGACTAAATCGTTCCGTTAAAATCCTATCACTTGTTCTTTCGATTCGCGAACCGCCGAGTTCTTTAGCACCGACGAATGGGAGGCGCTTCGAATTGTTCAGAAGAAGTCACGTGGAAGAGTTGGCGAAGTGTCTCTCTCTCTCTCTCGCTCTTTGTGATCTCACCGCGCGTAACTCTCGGATTTTAAAGTTGTTTATCTACTTACTATGTCGGACCGAGCTAATTGGACATATTTGGGATCGGCGTTGTCGCGCTACTTTTCAGTTCGGTGAGATTTTCGCAAGTAGCTCGGACACACGAACATCGAACTTATCACAAGGGGATTAAATTTAAGGGCTTACACCTAATTGAAATGCTTAAAAATCTTGATTCTTGGTTTTCGACGGATTCTCGAAAGGTAAAATTTAAAAAATATTCTTTGAAAATTTCCCGTCGATCCGTTCTAAATTGAGGGAGTTATCGGCGTTCATAGGTAGATTCCGCGAACCAACGAACTGCAATCGTTTTTTTTTCTTCTCAAAGTGACTTTTTTACAATAGGTGATTACGATATCTCGAAAATCACTGCATCAATAAACTTTAAATTTTACAAGTTTCTTTTACATATCAAAAAGCAGTGCTTAAACGAAGGCATTCTTTTCGAAGCATATTTTTTTATCAACGAAAATCGAGCGTTTTTTCACTGAAAATCGATGCTTTCACTTTGGACGGTGGCCATTTTTTAAAAATATTTTATCAATTCCATCGTCCAAGCACTGGATAATTTCATGCAACAACTAGATGCGCTCGATTTTTTTTACTTCTGATGATTTGTTTTCGAGCAGCGGTGGTTACCGCGAAGGACGTTTTTTATACATTGGTCTGCACAAACCATTGTATCTAACACATTGATAAATATTTTTCGATACAAAAATTGTAAAAGATACTTGAAACCATACTCTTTGTTGTAAAAAAAAGAAATCTGAAAACCTGCACACGTTTTCCGGGAAAAATTGCGATCATTCCTCTTTTATCTGGATACGAGTTGGACGCACATTCCCATCAACATATGAAGAATTGTAAGAAGTGTAGAGGAATAGGTTTTGAAAGAAGCTCGTTTTGTTCGGCCCTGAAAGTCGTACGAATAAACAAATTTTGGGAACTAAAGACTCCGTTGTGGTCGAAATTCAGCGAATAGATAAAAACGGTCTTTGCAAATTCTCACAGGTGAGATGAGAATAAATACAACAGGTAAGAAACTCTTGCATAAATGTGTGTATTTGTGGATTTTATTTTGGAAACGCGCTTAACGATTTTGACGAATTCGGTGAGCTGAGTCTCAGTTTTGGGAAAACTCATTTAGGGGGTCCAAGAATCATATACTGATGTATACGGACTAATAACACCTGCTTATGTCACACTAAACTAATACAATAGAAAACAAATCACTGTGCACTGGTACATTAATATACATTTCCCTATGTTTTATATAAGTTTGTTAATTACGATTTATTGACTCGTAGCGTAACGGTGTTGAAGTTTGTATAATTGGCAACGATGATAATGCTTTTGTATTTTTTAAATTTCTTATATTCATTATCACTAAACCTTTTTGGTTGGTGATTTAGGTTGCAGCCCTCCAATAAAGACCGTAAAAGATCTGTCTATTACAAAAAATAATTCCATTGCATTCCAAAGATGCAAACTTCGAGTCATCAAAAAAACATCAGAAATTTCCGCAAAATGATTTCTATTGCGAGCCATTTCGTACTCTCTTGCCGTTATTTTTTGCTCAAATAAAACCAGTTGGGAGGGTAGGGGGTTCGTTGGCATCCGTGAGTAAGACGAGGTGTCTCTCACGGCAGGAGCACGATATCAACGGAGGCGAATAAGCCTCTCGCGACAAGAAAAGTCTCGCATAACTTTCAACGAAGTTTATCCGCGAGCTTGTGAACGCGCGCGTCTATTTTTCGTCCCGTGATCCGTCTTTCGTGGCTTAGTATATATATTTGGCTTGGCGACCATATCTTTTGCAGAAAGATCCATCGCTTCATTGCGGCGCGCGCGCGGTAAAGAAATAAAAGATCGCGCACTTCGCGGGGTACGTTGAGTTCCGCAAGCTTCATATATATATAGCCTTCTTCACCCTTGTTTCGCCGTAGGAGGACTCGTGGTTTCTCAGACGTTTTAGCTGCGGCGAGGTTCCTTTTTCTTCTGGTTTTTTTTGTTGTTCTTTTTTATGCGAGATCGGTATATCGGTTAGAGTATCCGATCGATTTCTGTTATGCCTAACCGACTGCGACGATATCCCGAGGCACATGCGTGCACGCACGACCGGGTCACGCGTTCCGCGACACAGGTGCACAGCGTCGACCAACAAATCGATAGCCGCGCGCGACACAAGGGCACCGAGCCTGCCGAAATTTTCGTGCTAAGGTTTTCGGACTTGCGCCCTTCCGATTTCCGCCGTTTGATGTATATACGGATACCTTAGATATACAGGTATAGGCTTTATGTATATCGCTGTCCGAGGAACGTGCACGCGGCCACACGTACACGCTCCCTCCCTCTCTCTCTCTCGCTCCGTTTAAGGACCCCAAGCGCACTCTCGGATTCCTTTGGGCTTCACAAACGACACCGCCCTCTACGCTCGCGCTCTCTGAGACGCTTTGATAGTTCATAAAATGAAACGGATTTTGATTCGGGCCCTTTCGTAATCCAATCCTTCCTACCCCCTTCCGCCCTCCCGTCCGCTTGTTTTCATTATTTCTTTTTATTTTCGCCTTTCCTCGTGGACGACATTGCTCAGCCGTCTTACTGGATTGCACACCAATAGCCAGTGCAAAAGGAAACACGCACCTCGCAGAGTACATTCATGCCCGTAGCCCTCTTTCGTTTGATATATTTCGTCATATTACGGTTTTTTAAGATTAAAAAAAATATTTTCTTCGTTTAGACGCTGTCACTATTGTTGTCTGGCATTTCGACGATTACGTAAAAAAAAAACTCGACCTCGCGTCCTCCTCATTCACCTGTCTCGCTACAGCTTTTTTTCACCTCGTACGATTATTATCGCTAATCGCCAAAAAAAGAGTAGATAAAAAGAGCAATCTTTGAACTTCAGCGCGACGGCCGGTTAATCCACGATAAATTATATTGAAAGGGGACTTTAAACATTTTAACGCGACAACCATTACGAGAACAAAGTGTTCCGCGCAATAAACAAGCCTCGTAATATCGCGGAATTGTCGATTCAACGTTGTTTTTTCTCGCCGAAAAGACAATAAAAATCAAAACAAAGAAAAACAAACAAGCAAAAATTTCGAATGCCCGAAACTTCCGCGATATTATCTCTCCGAAGAAAAAAGAAACACTACGCTGACTTTTAAATACACACGGGCGTACAAATTTATTAGCGATCTTGGTTTGGAATTGCACAAATGGACTACCAAAAGCGCGTCGAATTGACCGTTACCGAAAGCGTATAACGATTTCCTTATCTCAATGTTGCAGGAGCCCCCCCCCGCCCCGCTTTTTCTCTCGCCAACCGCTTGGATGCGTGCACCCGAGGACGGCTCGAGGATTATATGGATGTAAAAAAAACCAAACAACATCCAGCTAAAAGCAATAAAAATAATTATCAAAAGAAGAGAAGGTGGAGGAGGATGAAACGGGGGATGCATAACGACAATAAGAGAGAAGCGCCGCGTTCGTCGATCGCGATTCTTTCCTTACCACGTCTCTCGTTGGCTCTCAGAGGGAAGATCGCCCGTCGAGCGATCCTTAGCGCACAATTTATCGTACAATTAGCACTGTTTATTCCGGCACGGGACGAATAACTCGGGCCATAACGCGCGCGAGTGAACAACCGGTTTTATTCCAATTGCACTTATACGTTGACACAGACAAACACACACACACACACGCGCGCGAGCGAGCGCGCACGCACGCACGCACGCACACACGCAGGTACGCACTCGCACGCACGTATATATATATATGTGTGTGTGTGTATGTGTGTGTGTGTGTGTGTGTGTGTGAGAGAGAGAGAGAGAGAGAGAGAGAGAGAGAGAGAGAGAGAGAGAGAGAGACTAATCAGAGAATCTTGTTTTGAGCAAAGCAAGTAGAGTCCCCGCCTGGCCCCCTCTCCCTGATCGAAAATCCCCCCCTGCGAATTCCCAACATCAGCGATTTCGCAACATGCAAAAGTGATCGTACGCGACTGCACATCGAAATAATTCTCGGAGCGATTCGATCGATCGACGCTGTGAAAAACTCTCTTGCAAGTCAATAAGTGGATTTCTCGTCTCCAAGGATTATAATCGTTCGATAAAAGCGGAGCTTGCTCACTCGGATCAGATTATAAACGACAATGTCGTCGTCTCTAGCATGATCGTCGTTTGCCCTTTCCTGTACCAAGGAACATCACTTAAGGGGAGTGATGAAAGGGGGAAGGGATTGAAAGTGTCACACACTATACCAGTGTGACACTTTCAAAAAATCAATTTTTTTTCTTTTGGATTATTTGGCTAGGTGGACTGCTTGTGAGTAAAACTACAAAATCATCCCCCCCCCCCTTAAAACCGTTTTTCCGTCGAAAAATAACGTGTGTAATAGTTTTCGATGCTTTATCACAGATATGATTTTCAAAAAAATCTACGGCGAACACTCAAGTGATGTTCCTTGTCAGTCATACGAGCAAGACGATTCGTCGCGCGACTGCATCGCCATCTTCCCGATGCGCTTTTCGGGCGTCTCAACAAACTGTAACACATCATCATAAAGGAAAATAACGACACGAGGGAATAAAAAAATTACGATCGATGGTGAGGATGAAAATATCGTAACCGTCGATCGTTATTTTTGGCACGGTTCGATTCGATCGAGGTCTCGATTTGCAACCGATTTTTTGCGTTGCGTTACTCGCGTTGGGATAATGCCCGGGAACTGAGTCTACTTTTCGGTAATGCGGAGAGAACAGAAGCGCTGGTGAAAAAAAAACGAAAATAAGGAGAAGAAAAAAATTGGCGGAGGGGAGCGGTGAGTCGGGGGCGTGAGAGAGAACGAGTGGACCACGTACGTAGTCGACAGGGCACGTACCAGGGTCAGATCTGCACGAAAGTGGCGAGCGCTCGGTACCGAATACCAAACGGTCAAGCACTCGCGTCTCTCATCTCCGTATACTCATATATATCTATCCATATACGTATATGTCTGTACGCAAGCCGAGATCGCGGCCCAATCGAACAAAAGAGCGCCACTAGCATCCCTCGAAGCGTAAAATCGTGAAATTTTAGGTTTTTCCCTTGACCGCAACACACATAGATCTGATCACTTCACATTTGTGGTCTCTATGCGCGTTCGTACATAAGATATGAACGTGGTAAATATAGACGACATTTGTCCCCTCCGCCCTTCTCTTCGGCATTGCTCGGAGTGCGTTCCATTGAAGATCGATTGGGAGGAAAAATTGGCGGAGAGAAAAACGAGAGCAAGAGGATCGGTCTAATGAAAATGAAAGAACTGTCGGGCCATGGATAATGCAATGTGAGGTGGGAGAGAATAGACCCAAGAATCAATATTCGCGTGGACCTCCCTCGATCCTTTTCCCTGTTTTTTTTCTCCTCGTGGTCTCAGGGGACTATGGGCGAACGGCGATTTTCCCCGTTACTGATCAAAGGGACGCGCGCACATTCCTCCTAATATTTCATGAGACATACCCGCGCGCGTGGTCCGAGTTACAACGGGGGAAATACCCACTACGAATCGGGGACCAGAATAACTTTCACAATTGTTCACACGACAGGGCACGGTAGCACTGTTATCCGAATAGAAATTTCTTAGGGTTAGCCTGACCAGGATCAGGCCCTGATCGGAGTGTGACACGGGTAACACCTATTTCGGACATCCTGATCCGGCCCCATTCGGGCCGGAAGTATTTAGGCCCTAAATCAGGCTATACTAAAATGGCCCTACTAAGGCCGTCCCTGATAAGATCCTACTAAGGCTTTCCCCGATAGGGCCCTACCAAGGCTCGCCCTGATAGGCCCTACTAAGGCTTTCCATGATAGGGTCTTACTAAGGCTTGCCCTGATAGGCCCTACTATGGCTTGCATTGATGAGGCCATAAATAGGCTTGCCCTATCACTGCTTCAGTAGTCGATAGATGCACATAACCTCTTATTTTCCATATGGCAACTTCGATTTTACAGCATCGTAGCTTCGGAGTTTCGATGCATTCTTGAATTCTATTAAAAAAAAGGCGCTATGGACTGTCACGACAAAAAAACGTTATGCAATTCGGATGCGTGTTAGAAGATTTCGGCAGCTTTGTAAGGCGAAAAGAGAGAGAGGAATTATATATGTGTGTGTATATATATATATACACACGGTTAAGTTTCAAAAATCTATAGCATGTTATTCGATAAACCTCTTTAATTGTCACAATGATATTAACTAATTCATATACTTTATGTGATACAACAAATAATTATAGGAATTCATTTGGTCTCTTATGCCATATCTGGGACCAAGATGTTACAAGCAGTCGGTAGCATAGGGGCAGCGTACCTAGCTTTGGGTAGGTAGGTACGAGGTGCGATCCCCATATAGGCGAAATATTTTCTTCGAATAAAAACATTTCAGCAGGCCAGGGAATGACGAATTATGATACAAATTCATTATAGTGGAACTCTAAATTAAGTGATTCATTCCATTTTTTATTTTTGAAATACATTTCTTTCTGATCAGGCAACCTGATACGGGCCTGATCAGGCAACCAGGTCAGGCCCATATGTGCCACAACGTTACATTTCCTAGTAGGGCCCTTTCAGGCTGCCTCATTAGTGCCCTACCGGGGCAGTCAGGCAACCTGATCGGGCCCTGATTTGGGCCCCATCAGAATTTCTACGCGGGTAAACACTATTGTCTTTTTTACCCACAAAATTATAAGGTGGATAGGTTACGGAGTTTTTTTTACACTATTCAACTTAAAGGGTAACGCCCCATGTAGGGTGATCGGTAGTGGCCAACGATTGGCCGATGCTCGACGCCGAGCTTGCCAACATTGGCACTCGAGCTTGGCCCGATCATCGACCGAGCCTCGGATGATAAGAGCGGCCCGATATTCGCAATCAATATTGGCCCTAGAATGGCTTATGAGAATCGGCAGAGTATCGCGTATGAGCTCGTTCGAGAATCGGCCAACAATGAGTGCATTGATTTGGTAGTATATTTGTTAAGAGTAATGTCCAATGGACTCGTAAAAAGTATTTATCTCGTCTCTCAATGAATTCGACGCGAAACAATGAATCGTCAATATACGAATTGCGGTTCCATCATGCGTTACTCGGCCGAACATTGGCCTCGTATCGGCGAACCAACGTTGGCGAGTCCATACTTTACCAAACATCGGCCTCGTATCGACAAGCCAATCATTAGCGAGTCTATATTTTGGCGAACATTGGGCTCGTATCGGCAAAAACATGATTGGCGAGTCTATACTTCGCCAAACATCGACCTCGTATCGATAAGACAATGATTGGAGAGCCTATATTTGGCCGAACATTGGCCTCGTATCGGCAAATCAATGATTGGCGAGTCTATACTTCGTCAAACATCGGCCTCATATCGATAAACCAATAATGAACGAGTCTATGTTTGGCCGAACATTGGCCGCGTATCGGCAAACCAATGATTGGCGAGTCTATATTTGGCCGAACATTGGCCTCGTAACGGCAAACCAATGTTGGCTAGTCGCTACTCCGCCGAGCATTGGCGTACAATTGGGTAATCGATTATCGCCCCGCCAACATTGGTCCAAGTATTGGCCGTTACAGTTCGATTGGCGAAACCCACATGGGGCCACTGCAGTATTCTCCCCATGTAGGTTTCGCCAATCGAACCGTAACGGCCAATACTTGGACCAATGTTGGCGGAACGATGATCGATTAACCAATTGTACGCCAAAGCTCGGCTGAGTATTGACTGGCCAACATTGGTTTGATGATACGAGGCCAATGTTCGGCCAAATATAGACTCGCTAATCATTGGCTTGTCGATACGAGGCCGATGTTTGGCGAAGGATAGACTCGCCAATCATTGGTTTGCCGATACGCGGCCAATGTTCGGCCAAACGTAGACTCGCTAATCATTGGCTTGTCGATACGAGGTCGATGTTTGGCGAAGTATAGACGGGCCAATCATTGGTTTGCCCATACGAGGCCAATGCTCGGCCAAGTATAGACTTGTTCATTATTGGTTTATCGATATGAGGCCGATGTTTGGCGAAGTATAGACTCGCCAATCATTGGTTTGCCGATACGAGGACAATGTTCGGCCGAGTAACGCATGATCGAACCGCAATTCGTATATTGACGATTCATTGTTTCGCGTTGAAGTCATTGAGAGACGAGATAAATACTTTTTACGAGTCCATTGGACATTTTTCTTAACAAATATACTACCAAATCAATGCACTCATTGTTGGCCGATTCTCGAACGAGCTCATACGCGATATTCTGCCGATTTTTATGAACCATCCTACACTGACAGAAAAATTCTAGCAATATTAACTAACCGCGTCTATTTATTTATTTTTTATTTGAATTAACTAGATTTTTCCTGAAATCAAATTTTTCCTATTGCATTCCATTATTGGAATTATTCATTTTAAATATATTTATTTATTCAAATTAAACTTGAACTAATGAACTAATGGTCTGTCTTTATTGCAGCACACATATTAACGGGTTGTGGGAGTAGAGAAGGTGGAGAGAAAAGAATTATATATATATAGGTTAGGTTTGAAAATTCTATAACATGTCATTCGATAACACTCTCTAATTATCACAATGATATTAACTAATTTATATAGTTTATGTCATACAAATAATGATGAAAATCCATTTGGTATCTTATGCCATATCTGCGATTCAAATGTTACAAGTACTCGGTAGCATAGGGGCAGCGTGTTTGGCTATGAGTAGGGAAGTTCAAGGTTCGAGCCCCATTATGGGGTGAAATATTTTCTTCGAACTAATCATTTCGAAAGACCAGGTAATGGCGAATTACAATACAAAAATAATTCATTTTTTTTTGGCTGTGCAGGCCCAATTTTGGTGATCTACATTGGGTCACAATTATCCGCCAAGACTCGGTCGATAATCGGGCCAAGCTCGAGTGCCAATGATGGCAATCTTGAGGGGGCTTATTGTTGGCCGATTCTCGAATGAACTCCTACGCGATGCTCGGCCGATTCTCATAAGCCATTCTAGGGCCAATATTGATTGCGAATATCGGGCCGCTCTTATCATCCAAGGCTCGGTCGATGATCGGGCCAAGCTCGAGTGCCAATGTTGGCAAGCTTGGCGTCGAGCATCGGCCAATCATTGGCCACTACCGATCACCCTACATGGGTCAATAAATTGATTTTTTTTAATCGGCTCAAGAGCTGCTTTGAACCTTCTAGAATGACGGGGGAAAACTTCGGTACCTGTAAAACAAAGGTCCGCAGGCCCGTGTGGGTCTGCGGTGGCAGTGGCTGGCCCGTGTGCGAGACGTCGACCGTTTTTCTCAGTACATCATTTCAGAAAATGACACACAGGATAACTCGAACAATTTTCATTATTTTCACTTCAAATTTTGAGCAGCTGTTTAAAATAACATTTCGAAGAGAAATACGTGCGGGATTTTCCATGAGTTAATTATAATATTGGTTATTAACAAATGATTGTCCTTTTTTTTCTATGGAAAATTGAGTTACTTTAAATGCTTGCCAATTACACAAAAATTCATATTCGTGATATCCCCTACGTAGTTCCCTAGCTATACTCATGTAAATTAATAGAATTGAAAAAAAATTCCAAAGTCAAATTTGCGTTAGTTATACTGCGTGCCGCAGAGCGTCTCAATTCGACATGCCTCGCGGAAATGGCTTCAGCTTCACCATTTTGTATAATTTTGTAATATAATTTTTTTTCGTTTACTTGAAGATATGTCTAATAACATCCTTAAATATTATCATCCTCTTACTTGTCCTTTCACCCCAAAAAAATCGCGATAAATAACTTAATTTTAGACGTTTACAGTACCCTTCAAGATATTAGCTTTATTTTTGTTACAATCTTTCAATTATTTATATCTCGACTCGTTGTTTTCAATCATAATTCGATTCTATTTTCGGGTTAATCTTTTCCTTGTTTTTCTTTCAATTCGATTTATGGAATGATCTTTCAATTGTTTATCTTTCGATTCATAGAATCGTTCAGTTGTTTATTTTTTGATTTGTAGAATCTTTCGATCCTTTATCAGTTGATTTACAGAATCTTACGATTTTTTATCTTTCGATTTTTTGAATCTCTGATCACGATCACTTATCGTTTTCTCACGATTTTTTATCGTTTTACAGTTTGTTTTGTTAAATGTACTTCATGTGTTGTGATTTGATTCGGATGTTCGTCTCATATTAAACAACTTTCCATTAAAACAATCGTCTCGAATCATTTGAGGTTGGTGTCTGAACAGTGGATAAATATTTGAACGAAAGGAAACGTTTCGAGAAGCAAGAAATCTTCAGAAAAGTAATTAGAAGAGACACGCGAGAATGGTATGAAAATTGAATGAACTAGATATGGTTCAAAGAATCCGTGTGCGTGTATATGCAGTAGACAATTTATTTGCGTGTTAATGGTAAATTCTAGGATGGAACAGACAAGCCGTAATGAGAATTGGGATACTGCAAAATGTCTTGGGCACGGTTGAAAGATATTCTCAGCCCACGAGTGTTCGGCTTTCTGAGTCGTTTATATACGTTTACACACACGCACACACGCACGCACGCACACACAGACTGACACACATCTCTGCATAACATCTCTTGGTTACAGAGTGGATAGGTTACGGAGTTTTTTACACTAATAAACTTAAGAGGTAACGCCACTGCAGAATTCTCAAAAAATTGATTTCTTTAAATTGGCTCAGAGCTTATTTAAACCATCTAGAATGCACACACACACACACACACACATCTCTGCATAACATCTCTTGGTCCTCGATCCTTTTATTACCTTTTTTTTCCTGCATTCTCATCGTGTACTACGAGTTTCTCGCTATTCGCGTCTGACGATTACGTATGGACAGTTTATCCGCAGTTCAGAGACAAAAGGGCGTGGATTTCATTACTTTTCACGGCAAATTCTCATGGTTACGTCCTGTGATCTCCGTCAGGACTCGATTTATATGAGCCGACACGTTAATCATGGATCGATATTTGCGAGCAGGAGAGAAAGAGAGAGAGTGAGAGAGAGATGGTATGCTCAGATATAACCGTAGCGTTTGAGTTCGACATGCCCAATCTCCAGCTTATTTTACTTAGAGATACATAATAACGAGAGTATTGAGGGCGCGCGTTTGTAACCCTATTTCTTATAGAGTATGTCGTGTATCTTGATCCTGCCGTTGTACCTTGCGCGTGAGAGCCAAGCCCCTCTCTCTCTCTCTCTCTCTTTCTCTGGGGCTCGATCGCAGAAGATCAACGACGATAATTAGCGCACGGTAAGACCGAACGATAGGTGGAGACGGTTAAATTATGCCAGTGAAAATGCAAGGAAAAGAGTTGAAGAAGGTGAATATACCGTGTGTGTATGTGTATAGTGAGGATATCTATATATACCCGAGAAAGTTATTTTGAAGACATTCGAAGTCGAGCCTTTCTCGTATCAACCGCTTGTCCCCATACTCAACATTGTGTAAACCCCAATGTCTTCCAAATAACCATTCAATAAATGGAAGCATATTTATATAAAGGTTATTTGAAAACCTTCTGGTCCACAAAATCAACGATAGGTTTGAAAAAAGTTTTAAGGACCGTCTTCAGAACAGGCAGATGTTCTGGCTCTCTCCCTATGTATATGTAGATATCTGTGTGGTTATGTGCGTGTGTGTGTGCGTGTGTGTGTGCGTGTGTGTGTGCGTATGTGTGTGTGTGTGTGTGTGTGTGTGTGTGTGTGTGTGTGTGTGTGTGTGTGTGTGTGTGTGTGTGTGTGTGTGTGTTTTCGTGTGTGTGTGTGTGTGTGTGTGTGTGTGTGTGAGTGGATGGGTGTGTGTAAGTGTACGCTGAGTCGCCAGACTGCCGAGGCGATGCAACGTGAGATTATTATACCACGATAATATTTAATTACAAGACAAGTAACGCGGCAATATCACGGACATTAAAGTATCCAGGGAGATGGCCTTACGAAGCAAAAGAGCTGCGGTGTAGTTATCGCGACTCTCATAGTACTCAATCGGAACTATGATCAAAACAAAGTATCGGACATTCGTAAGTTTTAGATTTCAGTGACGTTAAAGCGACGATTACATAGTTGAAGAAAAAAATAAAAATACGAATAAGAAAACACTGTAAATCTGGAAGCGTTAGTCTCGAGAAAAAATGCATGGAGACTAGATGATGCAAGAACATTGCAGATGCAGAAAAAGGCCAAGAATATCATAAATGAAAAGCAGACAAAGGAAGGAAGATGCCAAGATTATCAGGACAGTAGGGAAAAAAGAAAACATCGAAAGTATCAAAGATCGTATACTTAGTTTTGTTGTCAGTTTTGTTCTCTGATTTGCCAGAATGACGAATTGTATTAGGAGTGCAAGTGCGATTCTTCATTGAGCTCATCGATGATTCGGACGTGGTCCTCGCAGGGTCACACGACATCTTTGGTCTAGCAAGTGCACTTTTTTTCGTCATTCGAGGGTCGTTTTTCCTCGAGTTGTTTGCACCGTCGGGCCACGATGCATCGTATATACCAATGCTGGTTTCCTCCGAATAGAGATGAGAGAGAGAGAGAGAGAGAGAGAGAGAGAGAGAGAGAGAGAGAGAGAGAGAGAGAGAGAGAGAGAGAGAGAGAGAGAGAGAAGACCACGGTGGTGCGGATAAAACCGCACGGGGTTATTCCCTCGGTCGTTTTAGAATTCACGTGGTGGCCTCTCACGGGCCTCGTCGTCGTTGCCACTATATACTACTGACCGGTGGTGGTCACTCGAACTTCTTCCTTCGTATACATTTTAGTGCATCCTCGTGCCTAGCATCTACGAGTGCGAGAGTCCGCATACACGTTTCTCGTTCGATATCCCCGGGAGAACCGGCGACGAAATTCAACCTATCTGCCATACGAGAAAATAAGAGGGCGACAAACGTTTTTTACTTTCTCGTTTTCTTATTTTATTTTTATTTTCTCGTTTCTCCGCCACTTATTCCTCGCTACATATTTTCGTGCATCTTTGGTATATGGCTTCGATGTTCTGGACCCTACTCGATTTCCACTCGCTGCTCACCGACACAATGTTTCAATAAAAGCAACGGCTGCGTACGTTATTTCGATTAAAAGAAAAAAATATCTACCCGTGCATATGATTTTGATAAGGATCACCATGCGAACTCTCTCGTGTGTTATCGGCGGAAGAATGTCTCGAGATATCCGCCGATCTCATCGCAATATTCTTAATTGTATTGCTCGTTCGGGCCAATTATTGCCTCAACAAGATCGACTTGTACGAGAGAAAATAAATGAGACAAACAGCAGACCGAGAGAGAAAGAGAGAGAGAGAGAGAGAGAGAGAGAGAGAGAGAGAGAGAGAGAAGAAAAACGCGGTGTTCTTCAGGGCGGTCGTCATTTGTTTGTTACTCTTCGACGATTGTGAAGTGCATTCGGCAGTAAAACGATGAGAAAGACACGCATACCGTCCGTATGTATACCTCATCCCCTACATAATGCATTTTCGAGCTGATCTTACTAAAAGAAACATACCTTTGCGAATTTGCATATATATGTTTATCCACATACACACACATACACGCGTATACAAGAAAAAGGGAAGTTTAGAGTCCATTATATCTGCCTAATATTCGCTATCAGCAGATATCCGGTCGTTTTCGGAACGTTAACTTTGTTCATAGAAATAAACTGAATGTGCTTTCATTCATGTAAAGGTGATTCTAAAGACATTTTAGTTCGGACAATGGTCGAGTATAAGGACAATAGAATACTATTGGGGATAGTCGTCGAATTTGAATGGCGCCAAAATCACCTTTCCCCGTGAATTTATAAATTGACACGCCGAAATACATGACGATCACCAGAAGAACGATTACGTTGTGATTTCTCTCTCTCTCTCTCTCTCTCTCTCTCTCTCTCTCTCTCTCTCTCTCTCTCTCTCTCTCTCTCTCTCTCTCTCGTTTTCTCCCTCTCCCTGTATTGTGAATGCATGAGAGCCGAATGCAAATGGAGACGAAAGCGTATGGAATATCGTTACGTGCGGAGACGCAAGAGGAAAAGCTCGCATCTAAAATGACATCAACGAGCCACACGATGCTCTGCAAAACGACAGGAGACACGCACTCACACACACGCACATAAATACACACGTGTGCACGCGGGAGAGAGATTCTGCCGTTCGGACTCCCACAAGCAGTTTGAACGACAATCAGGCGACGACCAGCCGAAGGAAGGGGGCCAAGAATAAGGAGACGAGGAGCTCGGACTTTATCGAGCGCGACTCACGTCGCGCTTTGCAAAACTACTCTTCGTTAAAATGAGGCAAATTCCACAAGGTGCACGCAGGTACCTGCATCTGTACATGCATACCTATATGTAGAGATGCAGAATGATTGTCATTGCCTGTGGTCAAATTTGGCGAAATCTTGTGAAATTTCGTGGGCATCAAATATTTGTGTTTTTCTTTCCAGTTGTTCAGAGGGCTGGATGCTTAGATGCACAAAATGGCGGGTGTTCAAAGAAAATGTAATTTCACCAAAACTTTTACTTATATTCGGCGGCTTGAAGAAAAGTGAATTTCAAAACAAAAGAGAACGACTACGTACGACGATAGCTACTGCAATAGCGAACATATATTTTTTTTAAATTGAACATCGGACAATTATAGCGAGAGTTGTGATATCAGCCAGGTCAAGAAAAGTCGTTTCGAGAAAAACGCGGTGGAAAGTTTTAATATACGTAAATCGTTGCGCTACCTGCTCTCACTAAATCGTCTGTAAGTTGGTAAATGTTCAATGTAATAACTTAAACACTTTATCTCATATTCTTTAACATGTAGACTTTGAAAAAATGCAAAAGAAAATCGATCTTCTTGACCAGTCACAGTGGTGTCTCTTAATGGATGTAAAGAATTGGAAAAAAATTACGATAGGTTTTAGTGATCACAAAACAAGTGTGAAAGTCAATACAGATGGAATGATTGTTCGCAACTATTTTTTTTTCGGCAGACTACAAATTCGTGTACATTAATGCATACCGATTTTTTCACAGTTATTCCTTAGCGTGTCCGCGAAGTAGTCGTGATGATTGCTTGTCCGTGTAACGTTACGTGCAGCCCCGAGTCGAAATTTTCGAGCCGCGTTCAACCCACAAATTGAAGGCGAGCAGAAATCGGCGTGAGCGGGTTATTGGGTATCTAAAGGAGGGTACAATGTTTGAAAGTACCATGCGTTAGAGCCTCCGATGAACCTCCGGCATGGCAGAAAGTAGACTTTTTGACTCAAAGGAGGTCAGGGAGGGTCACAATTGAACCTACGGAACCTCAGGTGGGCCTACTTCGAGCGCTCCCGCAGAACCTACTGCCCCCCCTTTCGGCCTACTGTACACGGCTAAACAAAAAAATTAATTTATATAGAATCTATTTAAATAAAATAGGTTTTTTTCCTTGTCTCCCAGCCTACTATGATCATATTTCTTTCAAATATATTTATATATGTTAATAAAGATGAGATTCAAATTAATCTTCATTTGCTTACATTGTACACTGTAAAGCTTAGTGTACTATATGCAAAAAAATATTTCATAAATCGAAAATAAAATGAACGCATTAATTGAGAGCTTTACTACAAGGATTTTTCACCGTAATTCGTCATTCCCTGGCCTTTGGAAATGATTTTTTTCGAAGAAAATATTTGCCCTATATGCGATTTGAACCTAGTCCTACCTACTCATAACTACGCGCCGCTGCCCCTATGCTACCGAGTGCTTATAACATTTTGGTCGCTGATATGGCATAAGAGACCAAATGAATACCTCCAACTATTTGTTGTATCACATAAGCTATAGATTTTTCAAACACACAGACACATACACACACACACACACGCGCGCGCGCGCGCGCGCGTGTGTGTGTGTGTGTTTATTTATAGAAAATCAATCTATTTAATATCGTCCAATAACTACATATTTTATTTGATTCTAATAAATCTGTGATTCGGTTTCATCAGTTTAACATTTTCATCTGTTCAAAAAAACAATTTAGTCAAGTTCACTGAATGGATCTAGTTATTTTTTTTAATTTACCTTAAATAAAATATTTGTAGAGTTAAGCATTTTTCTATTTGATTGAACTAATGGTCCATCTTTATTGTAACACTCATATCAAAGGGGCGGGGGGTAGTGAAGGTGGAGAGAGAGTAATTTTATATATATATATATATATATATATATATATATATATATATATATATAAAATAGGTATTTTATGTATATATATAAATATAAATATATATATAAAATACCCCCCGCCCCCTTGATATGAGTGTTGCAATAAAGATGGACCATTAGTTCAATCAAATAGAAAAATGCTTAACTCTACAAATATTCTATTTAAGGTAAATTAAAAAAAACTAACTAGATCCATTCAGTGAACTTGACTAAATTGTTTTTTTGAACAGATGAAAATGTTAAACTGATGAAACCGAATCACAGATTTATTAGGATCAAATAAAATATGTAGTTATTGGACGGTATTAAATAGATTGATTTTCTATAAATAAACATTTTTAAAATCAATCATTTTAATAATGGAATGCAATAGGAAAAATTTGGTTCTATGAAAAATCTAGTTAATACAAATTTAAAAAAAATCAAATAGACGCGGTTAGTTAATATCATAATATTTAGCGGGAAAAAATAAAAATATGCTTCATACATACACGTGGAAATATTTTTTTAATTTTCGACGTGCTAAAAATGAAAACAAGGAAAAATCAAACATCTTATTTGAAATCGACGGTAATCGGCCGTCGCCATTTATCAACTCATTATTGAATAAACAAAAAAAAAACAAAACGAACAAAAACAAAAAGAAAAAATCGAATGAGGTTGAATTCTAAACCGACAATTTCAATCCTTCAGAACATGAAATAGACTATAATTAACACCCTATCGTTCCATATAGAAATCAACATTATATGTTATAGATATACACTGCCAGCTAACAGTTTTCGGACACTCCACATAATCGCAAAACTTTGAGCGCTGGATAATTGCCAAATAATGTTAGAGTAATATAATTCATTTCATTTATTATTTCACGAAGATACTATAAAGATCTATATGATTAAGTAATTTCACAGAGCTTTATAGTATCTTCGTAAAATAATTATTATTCTACCATAAGTTTGCAATGATCCAAAGTGATATTAAGTTTTGCAGTTATCTGAAGTGTCCGAATACTTTTGACTGGTAGTGTATATTCGAATATATTAACGCAACCACATATTTCGAGTATTATATATATATATATATATATAAAGTATTATATAATATATACCGTCGCTTAAATGTTTGGATACACCAGTCGATATTTCTTGCTGCACTAAAAGTCACATAGCTTCGTAAAAAAAAGATAACCAAATTTACC
>OX101783.1:46729687-46787503 GCA_944452715.1 Ophion slaviceki
GTTATCTCGCGCCGCGGTGACATGAACTGGCCACCAAGATCGTGCAATTTGACGCCATTGAACTTCTTTCTTTGCGGTTTTCTGAAAGGAAAAGTGTATGCCAATGATCCACAAACCATTCCACAGCTCAAGGAAGCAATTCGACGCACCATTAACGAGATTAGTCTGCAATTATTCCGAAATGTTATTGAACATTTCGTCAAAATAGTGAAAGTTTGAAAACAGGGACGAGGCGGCTATTTATCGGATATTGTGATCCATACATAACCTCCATGCTTGTACCTTATATTAAAATAAAAATATTCGTACTTTTCAAATAAATAATACGTTTTATTAATAAATTAAATTGTCACTTCATTTTGCGGCACCCTGTACAATGTTTGGAGTCGATCCACTAACCCGTTGAAAAATTATAATAGTTTCAATGTGCAGCCGTTTTGCATGCGCTCTTATGGGACGCTGCTTTACTCTTGAATATGCTGAAGAAAGGATAACGGAGAAATAGTGTGGATTACTTTAGATTTATTTGTGCAAGTAATTTGCGTTTGCAAGAAACTTTTTGAAAAATGTCACCATTTCTCTCCCCAAAATTATGTTCAAATTATGGTAACGTACCATTCAATTTATCACTTTTTCACATTCGACTGTCCCGTTTGGTGAGGATGTATTCCTTACCAAATTGTATGGCAACGCTGTTAATAGTTAAACAGTTAAAAAATCGCCGCGTGAATTTGCTCTCGAGAAACTTCCCCTAATGAAGTCAAATATTAGGGGTTACGCCTCATTTTCAAAGCCGAAAAATCACTTGTTCCAAAGGAATGTATTTCAACAGCATATTATGTTATAAGTGTTCCCTGAAAATGTCGAGGTGATGGGATCAAAATTGACAGTTTTATAGGCTGGTATGTTGATGCCCGCCGGAACGACGCTCGGAACGTCGTTCGAAATTTTCAACACTTTTTTTTCCGGTAGCACGCTTTCAAAGTCAGTAAGGAAAATCTCAATAACAACTGCATCCATCTTTCAGAAATTTTTAGGACTTTTTTCAAATGTTAAAATATGGTATTTGATCGAAAGATTTTTTCCAATGTATAGTTTCGATTTGATAAACGAAAGATGCCTATTTTTTTCGCATAAATCAAGACACGCATTGAACAAGCGCATTTTTTTTTAAATTGAATATTTCGAACTTCTTTCGATTAATCATACGATAAACTAATAGACTGACGAAATCTGTTTGAATTTATTTATTTTACATAACCTGGTTCAGAAGGGCCAAGCTCACCGCAATAGCACCGCAAACAATTAAATATTTTTACACAAAACAATTGCAGAGTGTTCTTCAGATGATATTTTTTAAAATACCTCATTTTTGTAGAAATTTATCATCACGTTTTTCTATTTAAAAATCTCAAAAATGACCGGTTTTCGACTGTTACAACTAGGCATAACCCATTAACAAAAATAAGCAAAAGAAGCATTTTAAAAAATCACTGAAAGTTTGTGGCTTTATCTACACATTATGCCACTGACGACTGATTGTCCTTTACATCTAGAACCAATATATTAGAATTTCGAAATTCGGCTTTGTTGGTCTGCCGACCTGTCTCCAATTCCCTTAAACGAAAAAGAAAATGACTGCAACAAGAGATATTTCGATAAACTCCAATTTTAGTTGCGTTTAAAAAAAATATTGTTTTTTCAACGCCACTTTGCGACAAAATTACACCATTGAATGAATCGTACGGTTAAATTTTATCCTTCGCGCTAAAGAGTTAATTAATCCTTTATTTCGTGCTTTCTATTCGCGTCAACGGTCTTTCAATTTGCGAATGGTGGAAATTATTAAAGGCAATACCACACAAGCGCAAACACGTATACAGACGTAAAGCTGGCGAAGTTACAAGAGCCCCGGCTTATACACAATGAAAAGCGAAATTTTCGATAGGCTCTCTATGCTACGAGAAGAGGGGGATAGGTGGCGGGAGGAAAGGGTACTCGGCGTTTTCCAGTGCGTTTGACGTTATAAAGATCGGTATCGTCAGCGGTAGCGATTATCCATTACGGCGACATAATCGTTGGCTCGTTAAACGTTAACGACTCTCGACGCTTGCTACCCACTTCTACTGGGGTTGGTACTGGATAGCTCCTGCGCAGAACTACACCAACTTTAGGTCCACATCATAACGCGAGAGACTCTCTGCTCTTGTTCCAAACTCCACCGATCGTCACATTTGTTTTACGTAACCGATATATACGATTATTACTACACGTAACGTCGTGACGAAAAATGTATGGTAGAGAAGCCATAACTTTTATTCAAATTATCATTGATTCGTATTGATATTATCTAATCTCCTAATTTATGACTACTTATTAGTGCATTCTCTATGCAGAACTGTACATTTATGTGACCTTGAAAGAAAAAAAATATAAGAACGCTGAGTGATTAACACGGCTGGATTCTGTTGAGGAGGGCTATTCCTGTAAAAATGTTTGATTCGTATTATTTATCCACAATCAGAAAAGCATGCAATACACGGAAAAAAAGAAACAGCGAAAATCACAGTATAAACCGCATCAAAAACAGGGTGCCATATTTCATTTTACAGTAAAACAGAGTAATGTAAATCCTGTCCTACAAAAATGACGAATTTTCCTGTACAGACTGAGATTTCTACAGTTACACTGGCTTATTTACAGTTCGGTATTGTGAATACATCAGTGTTTTCAGTAAAAATATTCAACTGTAAAATTTACATGAGATCACTGTTTTTTATACTGTACGCAAACTACAGGGGTCACAGTGTACACTGTATTGAGTACAGAGTAATTCATTAAATTGTACAGTGTGGCGCGGTAGTTTTACACTTCTTTCGACAGTTCGTGACGTAATCTGTGCACTCTGAGATTCTTATAGTTACACTGATTTATTTACAGTTTGGTATTGTGAATAAATCAGTGATTTCAGTAATTATATTCAACAGTAAAATTTAAATGAGGTCACTGATTTTATACTGTACGTAAAGTGCAAGGGTTACAGTGTACACTGTATTGAGTAAAGAGTGATTCATTAAATTTCACAGTGTGGCACGGTAGTTTTACTCTTCTTTCGACAGTTTGTGACGTTATCTGTGCGCTCTGAGATTTTTGCAGTTACACTGGTTTTTTTGTAGTTTGATATTGTGAATACATCAGTGATTTCAGTAAAAATATTCAACTGTAAAATTTAAATGCGATCACCGATTTTATACTGTACGCAAATGAGGCACGAGGTGAGGCACGAGGCCAGGACACAAAGGATTGCCAGTTAGTAGTGCGTGGTTGATGGGACGCGAACGTCGAAATTTGTGCGACAGAATTCAAGAAATTATAAAGAAAGAGAGAATTAAAAAAAAGGTACGTTCTTGTCTAATCTGGACTTGTCTCGCATGGGGTGAGGCACGTGGCCAGGACACAAAGGATTGCCAGTTAGTAGTGCGTGGTCGATAGGATGCGAACGTTGAAATTTGTGCGACATAATTCAAGAAATTATAAAAAAGAGAGAATTATTTACAAAAACGTACGTTCTTGTGTATGTGACTGATTTTTTTTATATTTTCTACACATTTTGTTCAAAATTCTTTTATGAATAAACTTTTTTTTGTGTGTCTACATAAACTCTGTCGTTATAACTGGCGCATTCATTGTATATAATACAGATTAACCAACTGTGAAATTACAAGTATTGTTAAATTTATATTACAATGTCAAAATATACTTTTAACTACACTGTATTTTGGACTGTGTGTTCCAGTAAAAGATCCAGTAGAGCGGTTGGAGTCCAAAGAGGACCGTATAGGAGCGATACAGTATAGGCGATGTGCAATCGCCCGAGTCCAATGCGAACTGTGTAGCCCCTGTATTTTGTACTATTCTTTTCTTTCGTGTATCATCTATTATCTTTGAGTCCCGGTTATTCCAATTTGTTTTTAATTAAGTAGCTTTTTTTAGTGTTCATCTCAACCCCCCCCCCCCCATCGCCCCGCGCAAATATTAATACAATACATCCCTTTTCGTTCTAACATTTTCGTAGAGCGCCAATTGAAAAGTAGAAGGTAAAGAAGAATCGCATCAATGCTTCGATCGATGACCGGCAAGTCATGCTCTAGCTTGCTCGCCGACTCCCGACCCAGAAAGAGTTTTACTGATAAGGAACATATCACTCAAGTGTCCGCCTTCGTTTTTTTTTTTAATCATATGTGTGATCAAGCATTGAAAACTATTAGACACGTTTTTTTTATCGGCTGAAAACGCTTTTTAGGGGGGAAAGCACCCGTCAAAGAAAGGCCTGTTGAGGGGTGATTTTGCAGTTTCACCCTCAAGCAGTCCACCGATCTGAATAAAACAAAAAGTTAAATTCTTCCAATGTAAATTCATAAAAAAATCCACAATAGAAGTATTGAAAGAAAATTAAATTAAGGGGTGACACGCCGTTTTTTAAGGGATAGTTTCGTCCCTTATAACGGGTTTTCCGCCAATAATCAACATACGTGCCTAATAGTTTTCAATGCTTTATCACATATATGAGTTTCAACAAAATCGAAGGCGGACCCTTGAGTGATGTTCCTTGTGAGTTTCCCATAAAACCACAACCTAAACTCGGTAAAATATAGCCATTTGTATTGGCTAAGGTTTTCAATAGTTTCCCCGTGCCCGCGTGCAAATTCGATACAGTAGAGCATTAGGAAACGAATAGCTAAAAACGAATAATCGCTTTTACGCATAATACGAATTTAACAAACGACAACCCACGCTAGAAATAAAAAAAACTCTGGATTTTTTAGTGCTCAACGATCACGTGCCGGTTGGACTACGGAATGAAAGCAGAAATAGTTTTGGATGCCATTTTGCAGATGTCCTGGCGCTCTATCAGATGCCGTTTTACGGTTCCTCTAACGAGAAATAGAGAAACGAATAGGGAAAGGGCAGAGAGAAAGAGGAAAGCCGAAAGCAAAGCGTGGCTCGAAAGCGACAAACCAGCGCAACGTTTTCCGGATGCGTTTGGGCGCACGTTCACGTTCTATTTCGCACACGTTTTCCCGTCCGCCATTGCGTTCGTTACAATTAAAAACGCAATTCACAATTGCAAATTGGAAAATGGGTGAGCGGGTGCGACGCGTGAAATCGTGCATAAAGAGGGACAGGAGTCGGAAAAAGAAGGGGGGTCAAGCTGAAGGCGAGGGCACGCCTTGTTTATGACCAGTTCATTGATTTTTATGCGGGAAAATTAACGACCGGCCACGATTTTGGGAGTGGCGATACTCGCGTTTAACACCGTCATAACAAAAGCTACGATTCGCATGAAAATGCATCGACATCCGGCATAGATATATGCAATCCATCTACATATATACACGTAAACACACAGAGGTGTGTCGTCGCGTCAGATTTTCGGCATCAACTTGGATGATTTTTAGCGGTGGCACAAGTATAATTTTATTTTCCATCCGCGAGAACAATGAGTGATTTTTTTTCAAGTCTGGCTGCCTGTAAAGCATCGTTTACAAAAGTAAAATATTTCAAAATGAGAACTTTCATTCCACCTGCGACGGGCCGAAAAAAGGTAGTTTATTCCGATTTTGTTTTGTCTACTAGATTATTTATTTCGGATTTGGAAAAAAATATGTTATTAAGCATACATTGAACTTATTTTGTATAATTTTTTATTGGGAAAAATTGAAAGTTAACATCTTTACTGCGGTGAGATAGAGCCTCTGTACAAAAAATGTGATCAATCGGTAACTTGACGATTGTTGGTCTGAAGAATGGAAATACAAAAGTTTTATAATCTATATAAATGTAGTTCTCGTTATACGCAGCCGTTTTTGGAGAAAAAATCCCAAAATGATGGGTATTTTAAAAAATAGTCAAATTTTGGCGCAATTTTTAGTTGTTTTCGGGGACTTCAAAATTACTAGATTGCAAAAAAAACGGCTACGTACAACCATAGCCCACGGTAATCACGGAAATTTTGGTGCTTAAAAATTGAAAATCCAACAATTATAGCTAGAGTTATGATTCCGGCCCGGTCGAGAAAAGTCGTTCCGGGAAAAACGTAATTGAAAGTTCTACTATACGGAAATCGTTGCGCTACCTGCTTTTACTTAACCACGAATATATATACTTTAAGAAAACACAAAAAAAATGATTTTTTTGCCCGTTACAGTGGTGTGCCACTTTAAGCACATAAGTATAAAATACAGGAAGTTTAAGAAGAATTCTTACCCATACGTATAACGGCTCAAAATAATATCTCTTACCATTAGGTATTATTTCAGTCCTAAAAATGGCGAATTCGGCTGTACTCGGTCGAAGTTTGAAAAAAAATGTAACACCCGCATAAATATGCAGGAAATTAGAAAAAAACATTATCACGTTATGGTATTTGTGGAATACGTATTCACCTCCCGCCAGCGAATGCATAATATTCTCCTCGCTAATTTCGACTTGTTATAAATTTAAAATGGTGATGAAGCACACGCGGTGTCGATACTACTAAATGGGACAGAGAAAATAACGAATATAATGAATATATATACATAGGGTATCCTAAAACTGAATGCGTTCCCTGATGTATCTCGGGTATATATATATATAGGATATCCTAGAACTGAATGCTTTCCCTGAAATGGAGGGTTGAGGGTGAAATTCTGAGTCGATTGATTTAAGCATGTGTGGGTCGCAGAGGAACCTCTAAATTATTATTAATTTTTAAAGGCGGCACCACTACAGGAGCGCATCACTCACCAACGTACGCCGGCTCATCGGGCGCACGTATGCCCGATGCGCCGGGCATACGTGCGCATCGTATGATTGGCCCGCCTTTAAAAATTAATAACAATTCAGGGGTCCCTCTGAGACCCACACATGCTTGTATCAATCGGCTCAGAATTTCACTCCCAACCCTCCTTTTCAGGGAACGCATTCAGTTCTGGGACACCCTGTATATATATGAGAAAAGGTGGTTTCGAAATATTTGATTTCGAGGACCGTTCTGTCCCAAACCTAAACGAAGCGCTTACGAAAACTCCAAGGTCTGACTGCGACCCAGCCAGATGTGCTGATAGCCAACATTGCATGGATATAACGGATTAAAAATATGATTTCATCTATACGCATATAAAAACTGCATAAAAGACGTATACCCGAATAATTGCGTACGACATTACGACTGTTTCGTATATTATCGTGAAACGAGAGACACGGATATTTATAATGTATATACTTTTGGCATTTCCTCCCTATCAGAGCGGAAACACGAAATACGAGAAACATTTTCATAAATCATCGATGTTTTGTACGATTCGCCATAAAATATAACATAATTAGCATTACATCGCTTTTGGCCCGTGAGATGTGTATTATTTGGCCAGATATTGTGTGTTCGGAGCTCTAGGGCTCCGGGCGTTATCGGAAAATTGAGAAAAGAGAGGATGTAGTAGGAAGTAGAGAAGTAGGCGGAGGTGAAGAAAAAGCCGCGAATCGCCAAACGGCAAGGGTTGGAAAGAGCGCGTCGCCCATTAAGCCGCGGGGGTGAGAAGTCACAGCAAGAGCTGTGACTTCGCCATCTCTCCCGTTCTCTCTCTCTCTCTCTCTCTCTCTCTCTCTCTCTCTCTCTCTCTCTCTCTCTCTCTCTCTCTCTCTCTCTCTCTCTCTCTCTCTCTTTCTCTCTGGTAATGCGATCGGAGCTAATGGCTCGCCTGGCTCGCGATAGGCCACTAAATAACTCGCAAACTGCACACGTACGCATATATATACGTATATCAACCCTCAAAAATCAAAAGGGCACATCTCTCATTGCTCAACGTGCCAAAAAGGAGGTAGGAACCGCCCCTTCGACGATCGGGAGTATTCTATACATACGTTGGGTCGCGAACACGCCGCCGGATTTATCAATTCCATGCACTTGCTCTCTCCGCAATCCTATCTTTCCCTCTTCCTTCTCTTAAACAATATATATATATATATATATATATATATATATATATATATATATATATATATATATATGACGTTTTGTGTTATTACTCAGCTCACCAGCCACGTCTAATATCGTCGCTGGGATTTGGGAAACTTATCGGCCGTACGCAGGTGCTTCACGAGTCTCGTCCACTAGCACGATCCAAGAATACGAATGATTAAAAATGATTTATTAGAGCTGAACAAAATTAGCTGCGATTCGACTAAATTTATGTTAATTAAAAGGTAACGTTCTTAATCCGTATGCGTAACACACATGAACAAATAGTTGTCTGCTGATACGATGTTTAGGTTTAAACATTCAAGATTGGAAAAATATCTACTGGAAATACATGCCGGAACTTAGACTCGGTTTATATTCTTTCGTTAAATAAAGTAGTGAACTAAATTACCCAGAATCCGTGACATATCCTAAATAATGATTATATAAACGAGATATTATTTACCTCGATGGAACAGGCCTCATTTATTCACGTGAACGAAAATATATCCAGAGCAGAACTGAGGAAACTCACTTCGAATAATTTCAATCGGCAAAACGTCACTCATAACAAAGGACGCTGTAAATTATTATTCATACACTGAAATACATCCAATTCAAAAATAATTTTCGTCCCCATACCCATAAGTGTGTCAATCGAATGGACGGCATTCTTGCTCGATGCTTTGTGGTTATGGTCCTGTTTGAATTATTGTCACCCCGCTCCACTTTTTTCCAAAATGATATTCCTCGCGAATTCCCTCGTACATTCGGTTTCACCCTTTCTCTCTCTCTCTCTCTCTCTCTCTCTCTCTCTCTCTCTCTCTCTCTCTCTCTCTCTCTCTCTCTGTCTGTCTCTCGAAAAAGCTCAAAATTAATATTTGAAATGGAACTTGGCTCGCGACAAAATTCCAAATGATATTTCACCGTGCATTCCGACTCTGGAAATCGTAGTGGTAAACTCTAAGCAGGAGAGCCATATAACGAAAAGTCCGAGCTCACTGCTCCAGGGATAGTGATTCCCTAAGTAAGTATAAATCCGGATGATGTGCTCGTAAAAAGACGTATGAGAAAAGGTATAGAGGCAAGGGTGGGGCGGGGGAGAACTGCTTGCGACGCGCCCGACCTGCGGCATTCTTATACTACTGCCTGAACGACCACACGCACTCATATCGACCCTCCGTACCCTATAAATACGCTATATACGACATTTTGTTACCTTAAGCAAAAACGCGCTCAGCACGTATCTCACCCAGTTCAAGAGGATTGAACCTCTTTTCTCTGTCCGCACTGATGTATATATATGAAAGGGTTATTTCACAGACTGTCCGATTCCCAAAGAGAACCATTCATTGAAAAAAATGACTAACCGTACCGAAAACAGCCAGATGTGCGGACAGCCAACATAACTAATAGGGGAAGTCGGGGCAAGATGATAACGCTACGGTCATGTTCAAATAAAACAATACATATATAAGTCAGTCCACTTTCATTGTTTTTCAAATTAATTTTGTAATTTTGGAGGCAAAAAAATCAGTCTTTCTGATTTGTACCATACAATATATATATTTTTTATTAAACCGACATTTTTTCCATCTCACCCCGTATGCGGGGCAATATGAAAGAGCGCTGGGATAATAATGGGACACGAATTATTGGCATCTTCCGCACATAAAAGTGGTGTCATTCTCAATACCATCAATGTGATAAGCCAATGGTCTGAGGTCTGTAGGATCAGTCCGAATAATCTTTCATCCATATCATTTTGATCATTTGTAAGTTCTTTTTCTTCCCCTGGTAGAAACACCGGTTGAAGAGGAACCAAATGCTTTACTAGTTCCATTTAGCCCTTTCTAACATAAATAGTGGTGCCTCTCAAAATATTTCGGGTTTGCGATAGCTTGTATTCATATTGCCCTATTAGTCGGTTAATGAATTAACAAAAAATCACGCAATAACCTTGAAAATTTCTGACAACCCGTTCTTATTATATTAATAATTAGTACTTTCATTGTGTTTACCTACCTGTCTCTAATCAATATCAGCAACTCAAATAAACTGAAACGATGTTCAACTTTACCAAAAATTACATAGTTTTGTAAAAAGATCGACATGATTTCCTGTCTCGAGACGCGTGCTTCCACCACAGTTGATACTTTCACACTCATTCACCTCACCGCCGCCCTTCCAAACTCCAACGGGAGAACTGTGCCCGCACACACTGTTTAGTGGCTAGGTTTATGATTAATCTTACCCCTCGTATTCGTCTTGCCCCGAGTTCCCCTATACACTAGTGGAATTAATTTTGGACACTTGTAGTACAAATTACCTTTTTTGATAGTTACGCAGAAAATGTATAATCCATTACGCCGAAATGATACTATAATGTTTTTTATTTTCGATCTATAATGTTTCTACTTAATATTTGCCTCAAGAAGCCTACTTTGATAAGAATATAAAATATCAGTGATCATAACGTAAAAATGATCACCAAATGCGAAATATTAAAAACTTTGAAGTGTCGAGAATCAGTTTTACTTGTGTATATATACATATATTGTATTCAATGATCGAGGTACGTATCGTACATTTTTGAAGAAACTTAACATTTCGGAACATAAGTCCTTGAAAAAACTATTTTGCTAAAAACTTTTAAGGCGAGACACCACTGCGATGGGCCAACAAAATCGACCTTCTTCGCATTTTCTCAAAGTATACATATTCCACGAATATGTGAAAAAAGTCAGTTAAGTCAAAATGTTGAAAATTAACGAAGTCACAGACCATTTAGTGAGAGCAGGTAGCACAACGATTTACGTTCACAAAAATTTTCAATCGCGTTTTTCTCGAAACGCCTTTTCTCGACCTGGTTAAAATCATAACTCTTGCTATAATCGTCAAATTTATAATTAAATAAAAAAATGTTTCCCTAATTGCAGTAAAGCTATCGTCAAACGTCGTTTTTTTTTCAATTTAGTATTTTTTAAGCCCCCGAATATAAGTTAAAATTTCGCCAAAATTCCACTTTTGTATTTTACACCCGCCATTTTGTTATTTTTTTTCGAGAAATGGCCACATACAACGAGAACTACATCTATATAAGATTATAAATTTTTTTGTTTTTCTTTTTCAGACCAACCATTGTCAGGTTATCGATCCGGCCGTTGGACCACATTTTTTTATATAGACGCTCTATTATACCTCAATAACGTTGTTAACTTTTAATTTTCCAAAAAGAAAAAACGTACACGACATACATTCAATGTATGCATAATAACATACCTTTATTCCAAATCCCGAATAAATAATTTAGTAAACAAAAAACAATTCGGAAAAAGACCTATTTTTCGCCCGTCAGTGCTGCCCTCCCTTAAGGCCTTATATATGCAAAATTTTAAAAATTTTCATTTTTATTGTATTTTTGTTTCCATTAGTCTGAACGGTTAGGAATATTTTACGCTTTACAAAATTGAAAAATTCCAAAAATTGTTAAAGTTGCAGCATTTATTCCGTAAAAGCTTTTATTTTCTTGGAAGCAGGCAGGTAGCGGCGGTAACCGGCCGCGCTATACGGAGACAGGTGCGCTAGATCGGAAACTACCCTTTTCTATTGTTTACTTAATACCCCTACGTAGAATCTTGTAACGGTAAAGGTAACGGGTTTTGTCGGTTTGGTCTACGATAAAAGTAACAGTTTTTTTCGGTTCGACACAAGCATAAAACCAGGAGGACGAAGTAAAATTATTTAGTCCGAATTGAGACATTGTAGAGGCAAGACAAAATTGTGAGCTGAGACAGTTGTATTTTAACATGAGTGATTGTGAAGAAATCCATACTAGTTTAGATATGAGGTTCATGATTCATGGGAGGACGCCCAGGCATTCGTAAAAAACGTCTTTTTCACGGCAATCGGTATACGGAAAATCGGAAGCCGAAATAAACACAAGTGCGTCTGCAAAAAAATTAAAAGTGTCGACAGCACTCGATGTAGATATTGACTGCGCACATGGCTCTGTTATCGTAAAATTTCTATCCGTGTTCACTACAATTGCTTCTCTCGTAAAGTGCAAAACTTGTAACAGTGACATCATGTTCTCCGATACACGAGTTAGAGGATTGGGATTTACCTTAGTAATCAAGTGCGAGAAGTGCGACCAAAAGGAGATATGTTCGTGTCCTTCGCCTAAAAGTTATTGTCACAAAATAAATCGCAGCTTCACGTTGGCTATGCGAGTATTAGGTGTTGGATTGACGGGAATGATAATTTTCTGCGGTATTATGAATCTTCCAAAATGGTCCAGTCAAACGCTCTACGACAAAATTACCAAACAAATACGAGATGCAGCCAAAGAAGTTGCAGATTCGTCTGTGCGAATGGCAGCGGACGAAGAAAAAAGAAAAAAAATTGCACATCTATCGATGACATGAAGAAAGGAATTTGGGCAACATATTATCACAAGTGCTCAACCGATGAAAATCCTCACGTGCACGTGGCGACAAGCCGAAGCCGCAAACACGCTCGACTCATAGACCCATAAGCCTACACACGATAAAACTGTGGCAGAAGCGATCAAACCAGTATATGAAGCACTTAGTAACACGAGTTACTAGACAGATGTTTAGGAGGCTTCACAAAAAGTAATAAGGAGTGTTTGAATTCTCAGATTTGGAAAATTGCTCCGAAAAATTCATGGAGTGGTTTAACGATTGTTGAAATCCCCGCATATATTTCGGCTAGCACTTTGAACGACGGAACAGTCGCCTTTCTTCGAATTATGAAAAACCTTGGTATTACGATTGGGCCGAACGCGATGGAGACTTGCGAACATCTGGACGAATTACGCCTTGCTCCCACTGGAATTCAATCTGAAAAGGCAACCATGGAAGCAAGGATTGCCGCCAGAAACGACAAACACATGCTGGAGATGTTTTATGTGCAACGGAAAGCTCCACATATATATCGCAGGATGCTATTAAATAAGGTAAGATTGCATTTATAATAGATACCGCGTGGCGCAGCCGACCGCCAACTTCAAAGCCGTTTTTCCACGATTCACTTTTGTGAACCTTGTGAAAGTTATAACTCTTGAACGAAGATTCAAATCGCTTTGAAATGTTTACAACATATTCTTCGTATCATCACATATCATGTGAACTACAAAAACAAAAATTTCAATGACACAAAAAATATAAAAAATAAAATACCCACAGAAAATTGAGTAACAACCCGAGTCGAAATTTTCGAGCCGCGTTCAACCCACAAAATGAAGGCGAGCAGAAATCGGCGTGAGCGGATTATTGGGTATCTAAAGGAGGGTACAATGTTTGAAAGTACCATGCGTTAGAGCCTCCGATGAACCTCCGGCATGGCAGAAAGTAGACTTTTTGACTCAAAGGAGGTCAGGGAGGGTCACAATTGAACCTACGGAACCTCAGGTGGGCCTACTTCGAGCGCTCCCGCAGAACCTACTGCCCCCCCTTTCGGCCTACTGTACACTGCTAAACAAAAAAATTAATTTATATAGAATCTATTTAAATAAAATAGGTTTTTTCCTTGTCTCCCAGCCTACTACGATCATATTTCTTTCAAAGATATTTATATATGTTAATAAAGATGAGATTCAAATTAATCTTCATTTGCTTACAATGTACACTGTAAAGCTTAGTGTACTATATGCAAAAAATATTTCATAAATCGAAAATAAAATGAACGCATTATTTGAGAGCTTTACAACAAGGATTTTTCATCGTAATTCGTGATTCCCTGGCCTTTGGAAATGATTTTTTTCGAAGAAAATATTTGCCCTATATGCGATTTGAACCTAGTCCTACCTACTCATAGCTACGCGCCGCTGCCCCTATGCTACCGAGTGCTTATAATATTTTGGTCGCTGATATGGCATAAGAGACCAAATGAATACCTCCAACTATTTGTTGTATCACATAAGCTATAGATTTTTCAAACACACACACACACAGACACACGCGCGCGCGCGTGTGCCTGTGTGTGTGTGTGTATGTTTATTTATAGAAAATCAATCTATTTAATATCGTCCAATAACTACATATTTTATTTGATCCTAATAAATCTGTGATTCGGTTTCATCAGTTTAACATTTTCATCTGTTCAAAAAAACAATTTAGTCAAGTTCACTGAATGGATCGAGTTTTTTTTTATTTTACCTTAAATAAAATATTTGTAGAGTTAAGCATTTTTCTATTTGATTAAACTAATGGTCCATCTTTATTGTAACACTCATATCAAAGGGGCGGGGGTAGTGAAGGTGGAGTGAGAGGAATTTTATATATATATATATATTGTGACGTTGCGTCACAAAGGAGATAGAGAAAGAGCCCGCGTGACCACGCTCGGGCTCAGTCTCCGCCACGCACCTTTATAGAGGAAAACTCACATGTTAATATTAAGGTATTTTTAAGTTAATTTCTTTATATCGAAGCCGCGACACCATCCTCCCCGTCCTTCCCGCACCCCCCTTATCATGATCGCGACGCGACCACGCGGACTGCCGACTGGGGCCACGTCGGCCCGGCCGTCGACTCGGAGAGCCATCAACGCCATTTCCCAACGACGTGGACGGTGGACTGGCCGTCCGAGGGCCTCCTGCCGCCATCTCCCGAGTCTCCGGCCTACCGCGCGTCAGGAGAGACTGCAGCTCTCGCGCGGTATGGCTGGCGAGCGCCGTACCGACTAGGGCGCTCGTCGACTCGGGAGAGAGAAGAGTCACGGCGAGGATCGAGCGACAGGGCGAGCCACGTGGCTCGCGATCCGAAAATCGATAGGAGGTCCGTCATCTGCTACGGGATTGGGCGAGACGAGGAAGCCGGCCGGCGTGGACCGCCACTTAGTCCCGGAGCGTGGTCACGCATAGTCGACGAGAAAAGCGCAAGGCGAAACGAGCGAAAGGATTAAGAGAGAGAGAGAGCGAGATCGAAAAGCCGAGGAACCTTCGAGTCCTGTGGAAAGATCTTCCCAGCGAGACTGTAAGTTCGCCTCTTTCTTTTCTTTTTGCGAGAGCGGCTAATAGAAGCCGATAGAGCCAGTTCGGAAAAATTTGGTCGCACGGGCGACCGTTAACAATTCGTTCCTTCCCCTCTCCCCTGGCAGTCCTGATCGTCGTCCCTTACCGTGCGCGTCGCCTAAATAACGTGTAAAGTAGATTTACGAACGAAAAATCCGTGCGAGTGATTCGGGTTCTTACCCGAATATTAGAGTAACAAATAGCGAATAAAGTGTAAAAAGGTGCTCGTGGCGGATCCCCGTCGTCCCTCGTGAGAATTCCCCTCGCGCGCGCGTAGCCGCGGCCAGCCTCGTGTAGCACGGCCGTCGGCCGGCTCGGGTGACATAGCCCGTGAGAATAAATCGCGGCGCGATAAAATCGCGCAATTCGTATGTCGAGATTTTGGTTTTGAGTAAGATTATTGGAAAATTAAGTTTAAAATAGTCGTGGTCCAAGAAGTGGCCATTGTGTTCGAGAACCCCGTCCGTCCCCAGATACCCCGAGACGTCCCCATTTGAATTTGTATCGAGTCTCTTGCTTGCCGGCCGAAGGCCGTGTTTGTTTTGGTTTTTTTTGAGTCTGAAAACTTTGCGTACGCGTAAGCGCGTTGCCCGAGAAAGGCTGGCGCCCAACTTACCACAATTAGAAATTGAGAGAGAATATTAAACGGGTCGAGGAATAGCGTTTGGGACTTCGCGTGTCCAGTAACCCGTCAAATAATTCGAGTCATTATTCTTATTATTGCGAAACATTTTTATTATCTTGATTTTTGTAATTTATCACTTAGAGTCTTTTTTTTTGTATCGAGCCTATTTTTTTTGTGCATTCATTAAATTATATTTGAATTTTTTTCTTTGTAAAACCAGTGCTCATTTCCCCTTCCCCCTTCCTCCGCCTACGTTAACACGCGATACCCGTCATAAAATTGGCGCCCAACGTGGGGCCCGAAAAAACTTTTGTTTTTTTACAGAAAGAGCCCACCACGACTATTATTGTTGTTAAATTTATTATTGTTAATTTTTGAATTAATAATAATTATTTTTCGAAAATTATTATTTTTCGTTTCAGTGACAAAACATTTATTCGGTGTGAACGGTTCAAATCGAATAGTTTTTTTTTGCGTTTTCGTGCGAAATAATAATTACCCCCACTCCTGACAGGTATAGCCTGCCCCGCCACGGCACTCGCAACTTGAGAATTTTGCGAAGATCGGAAAAATTCGGACGACCGAGTTTCCGTCTAATAGTTGCAACTGATTATTTTTTTTTGAGTTTCGCTAAAAATTAAATTGTTTTTTTTTGTGTTAGCGATTGGAATTTATTTTTGCACATTTTCGGCGACCGCACTTACCCTTTTTTTTCCCTAGAACCCATACTTGCTTGTGTACTTGGCAATTTAAATTGTGATTTTTGTATTATTGCACTGGCAATTAAAATTTGAATTTGCATTATTGCGTTGGCAATTGAGAAATTAATTATTGCGTTATTGCTCTGGCAATTAAAATAATTAATTGGTGCATGATTGCGTTGGCAATTAAAAATTAATTTTCGCATTATTGCTCGGGCAACTGAAAATTTGATTTTTGCACTATTTCGCTAACAATTGAAAATTGATTTAGCATTATTGCTTGGGCAATTAAAAGTTTTTTTGGTTGTATTGCATTGGCAATTTAGAAGCAGTTGTTATTGCTTAAGGGAATACCGCGTGAATGAAAAAATACTGAGCTGATTTTTCTTTGTGAATTGTTGCCTTAATTACAATTTTCGCATACTGGCTATTCGTTTCTTTTGTCGGAATTGATTTTTTTTTATGAAATAATATTATTGAGTACTTGCTTTTTTTTTGTGTTTTCTTTTTTTTTGCAATTGGTGCTGATTGGCCATTTGTTTTTTTTTTGCGATTTTTTTTCAATTCCGAAAATACTGTGGAATAGCTTTGTACTGATACGGATTTGGCATTGCTTGGTATTTTTGTGTATTTTGCGATGACTTTTGACATGACGGTATAAATTCCCATTTTTTTTTGTTTGTTTTGCGCTTTATCGTTTTCCTCGCTGACCACGCATATCCCCCCCCCAATTTTCTTCACGCTTGGGAGAAGTGCTGCCCCTCGCCCCAAGACTTTTCGTTACGAAGCCCTAATAAAGACCGCGACGCTGAGTCCCTCGCGAACGGTCACCCCACACCCCGAACGATCCCCAAATAATTTCTATTCTTTTGTGGGGCCTCCTGAATAATTTAAGGAACATAGCATTGTTTTAGCTGGGAATCAGAATCCCTTAAGGAATAATTATTCAGTTGGCGGAATAAAATACAGAATAGAAGACTCGACAACTATTAAATTTTCTCGGTATTAAGGGAAATTTTTGCAGAATATTGCGTTGTCAGAGTCCGGGAAATAATACTCCCTTGGGAACTTAGAGTCAGTTTATCCAAATAAACCGAAGTAACGTTACAGTTCCAGGGAGTAGAGTCAATAAACGAATTGTCGTGTAAGACTTCCCATTGTTTGTTTATTGCGGTATTTTTCGTGTAAAAATTGAGTTATTGGAGCCACTGGGTTCTACTTAATTTTTTTTGGGTTTTGGTTTTGACCCAAAGATTTATATTCCGTTTTAACCGTGCCGCGGAGTAATCGCGAGCGGTTTGCCCTTCCCAACCCCCCAATTTTTTTGTTTATTGCGTTTAGCATATCCGCAAAATGGCAGATACCCCGGTGACGACGAGTACAGTCACGACCCCAACCCGTACGTCCCCCGTTATGACCACTTCCCCCATAGATCACCCCCGAGGACCGACATCGCCCCTCTCAGTGGATGTATCCAATCTCTCGCTGATGGCTACAGAAGAGAGGATCGCCCGACAAAAAGTTGAGCGGTTGAAGACGATGCGGGACATCCTAGCAGCCTGTGACCGAGCGGGCCTCAACACGGATGGGGAACAAAGCGAGGTACAGGATCGTCTCATCCGGCACGAAATAAGGACACGGATTCCAGGAGCCTTAATTCGTTGGGATCCCAGGAAGGATGAGCGGGGGGACGCCCCGCCATTCACGCTAGGGGCTGCCTTGGTTGATCCACTGACGGCACCGTTATTCGGATCATCGACCGCTGACCGCCACCAAGCCCCGACATACGAAGAGTACCAGCCAACCCAGAGGCGGACGATGACGCCGCCACCCCACGCGTTCCAAGAAGAGGCAGCGGGTCAGGATGACCACGATAGAACGCCGACGCCATCGCCCAGGAGACTGCCGGTCCAGCGGGATCGGAGATCGGCAACAGAGAGATTTAGTCCGACACCCGCGCCCAGAACCAACGTCACCCCGGCCCCCGACCGTACCGCGGTCACCTTTGCCCTTCCCCCTTCCCAGTCACCCCACCAACCATCCCAAGCCCTCCCCACATCTAGTCCAACTGCCACAGGATTGTTAAGGATAAGCGGTAGCCAGGAGTGGCCACCGCATGACACGTATACCCTGTCGGCACCCACCCCCCGGAACAGTACCCGAATAGGACCCCTCCCAAAGGCTCGGTCGCGACATGCAGACCCTCCCCCTCCCCGACCCCGATTACACCAGGACGCGTCACAACATTACGACTCGCAAGGGCCACGGCATGCGAGAGGAATAGACCATTGGCAGAGATACGGGCCCCGATTCGCGGGGAATCCGGACGAAGATGCCGAGGAATTCCTGTGGAGGATGCATGAATACTGTATCTCCCGGAAGCTTACGGAGGAAGATCTGATGGACGCCCTCCCCGAAGCTTTCACCGGTGACGCGCTCCTATGGTTGAGAGTAGAACGAGAGGAATGGAGCTCATACGAGGAATTCGTATTCTACTTTCGGGAACAATTCGGCCATGGAGACCTACAGGAACGTCTCCGGAAGGAAATAGAACTCCGCACGCAGGGGCCAGGAGAGCCTATGGCGGAGTTCCTCGTGAAGATAAGGACCCTTTTCAATCACTTGAACCCGCCGTTGAGTAAAGAGACTCAACTCGATATATGCTGCGAGAATCTGCACCCGGATTACGCCGAGCACATCCAGCGGAAGGATGTAAGCAGCTTCCTCGATCTCCAGCGGCTGGGACGCAGCCGCGAGATATTTTGGGGAAAAGCGAAGGCCTACAGGGCCCCGCCGAAGAAGGGTCTGACACTTCTGCCCTCGGCATCGTATGCGCAGCGTGGCCGGGAGGCCCGCATGAAGATAGCCGCCCTGGAGGAACCAGAGGAATACGAGCCCGCCGAGGACGAGGAGCACTACCCCAGTCCCCCGCCTACCCCTCCATCACCGAGCCGAACCCCTCGCCAGAACCCCTCCGACTCAGCCGCCAAGACCAAGGGTCGTAGCGGCTACCTCAAGAAGGCGAAGCAGCCTCAGAAACCGCCTTCCCCACCTAAACCCCCATCCGCCCCTTGCTCCCCACATACCTGGAAAAACCCGCCCACAAAACCCTCCGCGAATCCCCCACGAATTCCCCAAAGCCCGCCCCCGACACAACCTCGGCCCAGCAATCCTGAAGGACCTGGCCCGAGGTGTTACAACTGCCGGCAACCGGGACACCGTTACCGGGAGTGCACACAGTTGATGGGCCGATTCTGCAGAATCTGTGGATGGCCCGGATGTGATGTTAACTCGTGCCGGAATTGCGAACGAAAGCGTTCGGAAAACGCCCGGTCGGGAGGGCAGTAAGCCCCTGTACCTCCCGACGTTCGTTAAAGAAGGAGAACCTCCTTCAGATACCCCGACCCCAGCCGCAGCCTGACTGTGCCACGACGAGCGTAGCACCAGAGCGGCAGGCAGAGTCAAACCCGCCCCCAACAGAAACAGGAAATGAAACAGACTTGTTCCCGTGCGAACATATGGCTTCCCGAGAAGAGGAAGAGGTGGCTGACCGGGAAGAAATGTTTATCGGAGCTTTAAGTATGGACGCTCGCCACCACTTATGGATTAACGTGGGTGGCGAACTCCTATTGGCGTTGGTCGACCCTGGTTCTACGAAAACGTACCTCGGGCTGGAGGTAGCAAGGAGGAGAGGACTCCTCTTGCAACCGATAGTGGAGGGCGTTCGGGTCGCCAACGGGGCAGTAGTTCCGGTAGACGGGGCAGTCACCCTGACCTTCGATCTCGCAGGAAAAGTCCAATCCCTCCAGGTACGTGTAGCCGCGTTAGGCTACGAATTTGTTATGGGGATTGACTTTTTGAGATTGTTCGGAATGCGAGTGGATTATAAAACGGATACGTGGTCCCTTCACGGTGGTCCGGAGCGTAGCTTCGCGACACCGAGTGGGCCACGTTGGAGCATCCCCGCATTCCCCGAGGCTGCAGGCTTGGAACCTGCCTCGGTCTCGGCGAATAGACGTCTAGAATCCCTTCTGGACGAGTTAGTATCCCCCTCACAGGACGGACAGTTAGGACGAACGAACCTGACGCAACATTATATCGACGTGCAAGGGCACCCCCCGATCCGACAGAAGCCCCGTACAATCTCCCCGTACCTCCTCCGAATAGCCCAAGCCGAAGTCGATAAGATGGTCCAAGAGGGAGTGATTGAGAGGACGAAGAGCTCTTGGCTGAGTAACCCGGTGATCGTCCCGAAGCCAGGCGGAAAGCATCGTTTCTGCATTGACTATCGCGACGTGAACCGGGTAACACTGAAGGACGCCTACCCTCTTCCCAATATGGATCGGATCTTGGATGGCCTTCGGCTAGCCCGGTTCATCTCGAAGTTGGATCTGAGCCAGGCTTATTTCCAGATCCCTGTAGCCCCCCAAAGTCGTCCTGTCACCGCCTTCGCCGTTCCTGGCCGAGGACTTTTCCAGTTCAGGAGAATGCCGTTCGGGCTGACGAACGCACCAGCGACGTTTCAGCGGCTGATGGATCAGCTCATCGATCCGGCATGGGAGCCCCATGTCTTTGCGTATCTCGATGACGTGATCATCGCCACCGACACCGAAGCGGAGCACTTCGAGTATTTGAGGATCGTCCTGGAAGTCTTCCGAGCCGCTGGGCTCACCATCAACCGGGAGAAGAGCGAATTCTTCTGCCCGGAAGTAACGTATCTAGGATACGCCATCGGCCGGGACGGATTGAAGGCCGACCCGGAAAAAGTTGCCCCTATCCTAGCATACCCTCCGCCCAGGACCCTTCGGCAATTACGCCGTTTCCTGGGAATGGTAGGGTGGTATGCCCGATTTTTACCCACCCTTTCGCGGGATAAAATTCCCCTGACCGAGCTCCTAAAAAAGGATGTTCCCTGGAACTGGGGGACCGAACAGCAGGAAGCCTTCGAGTCTCTCCGCGAAGCCCTAAGTCAGACCCCTATCCTAGCCCGCCCCGATTTCACCCGCCCTTTCGTCCTCCAGACAGACGCCAGCGACTCGGCCGTGGGAGCCGTCCTGACGCAGGAATTCGACGGTGAAGAGCATCCGATCGCGTTTGCCAGCAGGGTGCTGAGTAACGCAGAACGCAAATACACCGTCACCGAGAAGGAGTGCTTGGCGGTAATCTGGGCAGTGAGGAAGTTTCGACCGTACATCGAAGGCACTCACGTTACTGTCATCACCGACCACAGCAGTCTCCAATGGCTAAGGAATCTGAAGGACCCTTCGGGACGATTAGCCCGGTGGGCACTCTCGATGCAAGCATGGGACCTGACGATCATCCATAGGAAAGGAACCCTTCATGTTGTCCCTGATGCCCTTTCCCGCATGTACGAGGACCCCGACGCGGCCTTAGCCGCACTCGGAGAAAGTACCGACCCCTGGTACCTGGATAAGGTACAAAACGTCCGTGAATTCCCATGGAAATACCCAAGCTGGAAACTTGAGGACAACAAACTGTACTACCATCGACCGCATTCGATCATCGATCCGACGATTGTGGACTTGGATGCCTGGAAGCTTGTCTTGCCGGCCGAGACTAGGCCGCGAGCAATGGAGGATGCCCATCAAGGACCCCAGGCTGGCCACCTGGGTACTGATAAGACGTATCAACGGGTCATCCAGGATTTCTTCTGGCCAGGCATATTCCAAGATGTAGCACGATACGTGGCGCGCTGCCCCGTATGCCAACTCCACAAGGTTTCGCAGTTACCCCCGTCCGGCCTGATGCGAGAGCGCACCACGGAAGGTCCATGGTGCGTAGTCGCTGCCGACGTGATGGGTCCGTTTCCCCCCAGCAAAGCTAAGAACCGTTACGTCGTTGTCTTCCAGGATGTCTTCACGAAGTTCGTGGAGGCTAAGGCGCTCGGTAGTGCTACCGGCGCTACAATAATGAAGGCATTCGAGACTCTGGTGGTCAACCGGTACGGTTGCCCACAGTACTTCCTGACCGACAACGGGACGGAATTTGTCAACACGCACGTAACGCGGTATTTGGACGAGCTTGGAATTCACCAGACAACGGTGCCGCCTTACCACGCGCAGGCGAATCCGGTTGAGCGAGTTAACCGGACTCTGAAGACGATGATAACATCGTACGTGGGAATGGATCACCGAGACTGGGACGCCCACCTACCGGAGTTATGCTTCGCGATGAACACGGCCGTGCAGTCCTCAACCCAGATGACCCCCGCATTTTTAAATTTTGGCCGAAACCCCCGCCCAGCCAAAAGCCTCCGAGACGAAGCCCCTGAACCCCCCAAATTAACCCCCGGAGACCCGGAAGCATGGTCCAATCGGATGCAGCGGTTACCTCTGCTGCACGACTGGGTTCGGAAGAACCTAGAGGCCGCCGCGAAAAGGCAGGCCAAATACTACAACAAAAGCCGAAAAGATACGAGGTATCAGGTGGGAGATGTAGTTCTGCGGAAGAACCGAGTTCTGTCGTCAGGAGCGCAGAACTTCGCCGCCAAACTGGCGCCGCGGTATAGCGGCCCCTTTCGTATCCTGGCGGTGCACTCCCCTGTAGTATATGAACTCGAGGATCCGACGAGTCGTCGCAACCCTCGGGTTCACATAAAGGATCTGAAGCCCTTCCGGAACCAACAAGAAGTCCCAACCTCAGAAGAAGACGCAGTCCCTGACCCAGCGATCGCCGGCCCGAGCAGGCCGCGGTCCCCAGCAAAAGTAACCCCAAGCCCAAAACGGCGTCGCCGTAGCGGGCTACGTGCCCAACGCTCGAAGCCCGTGGAGCTCTCCGACGCCCACCTTTTCGACCTGATCTCCCGTTTGGAACGACAATCACAGTACGATCAGGGACAGAATCACGCTTAATAATGCTTGCTTGCTTTGCGCTAACCAATGCTTTGTGTGTGCCTTATTTGCAGCTTGCTTCAAGAGAAGATGCCAAGGAGAGTCGTAGGCGCTAGGCCGCCGTACCGACGGCCACTAGGAGAACTAGTGGTCCCCCCGCAATTTTTGTTGGGGGAGAACGAGGCGGGATATCCTCGCCCATCCTGCCATGTGGTGGAAGGATGGCGCGAGGACTATAGAACCACCGGGTTCACCTTCTCGCAGGAAGAGGACGAGACACCCCCGGTCGTAGCCGCCGGGGGCTTGTTGCTCCAATTTCCGAGGGCCGGGTACCCGAGCCGGGGTCCAAGCGGCAAGAAGCCGCGCGGAGCCCCGAGGAGGGTCCCGAGCTTGTCGGAGCGGGAGTACCCGCCCCTTCCCCCCAGTCCCGTTTCCACACCCCTACCCCTCAGTCCCGCTTCCACACCCCTGCCCCCTAGTCCCCCCTCGACGCCTTCCCCTCCCCGACCCCCAAAGCCTGTCCCAATTCCCGCTCCCCGGTCAATCCCAATCCTGGGGATGGCGGCCATGGCGCCGCCACCTCCCCTCCCCCGGACCGGCCCCTCCAAGGCCACCTTGCGTCGACGGCAACAGCGGGAGCGGGCTCTCGCCGCCGCAACCGCCGTCGCAGGGGCCGCCACTAGCTTCTCGGCCCGGGCCGAGAGGACTCCCCGTCCCAGTACCCACTCCACCCCTAAACCCGCGCGCCCGCCCGTCCCGTTCCTCCGCCCCTCTCCCGTCCGATCCTCACCCCCCATCCCCGCCCTTATGTCCCTTCGCATTTCCCCCCCTAGCACGATCCCTAATCCCCCTACCGTCCCTATCCCCGCGCCGCCGCCCGGTCGCATCGGGATTTCTCGATGCTGGGCGTGCGGCCAAACCGGCCATCGAGCCGCGGAGTGCCCGCGAGCCCTGGCGAGGCGACCCCATCCCCCTCGCTGAATCCCCTATCCACAATCCCCTCCTGATGTCCTTATCCTGATGCCCCAAATTCCCCCTTCCCCTACCGATGTCCCACACCCCACTCCTATCCTGATGTCCTTATCCTGATGCCCCAAATTCCCCCTTCCCCTACCGATGTCCCACACCCAACTCCTATCCTGATGTCCTATCCTGATGCCCCAAATCCTACCCCCACCCACTGCTGTCCCCAAACACGATATCCTACATCCTAGGGCCTGGCCCTGGAACAGCTTCACGAACGGCCAAGGAAGCCGCGAATAAGAAGAATCCAGCGACCAGCGAGACAACGTAGTCATCTAGAGATTAGCTACGGTGAAAGGCCAAGGAAGCCTCGCCGGACGTCCCAGCGAGCATCGAGATACTCATCCGATGGTGAAGCGACAGAACGACTGACGACAGTACCTGAGTTTGCGACGAACGACTACCAGTAGGGCAAAGTCATCGCAAAGACTTAATAAATTAAGGTAACCAGTCTGTGATTTAATTCTAAAAGATGTGTCACTTCAGTATTATGGAAAACTCTAGCCAGCGGATATTATGGGTAAATGCCGCCAGCCTAGTACTCAAGTACACCTTCCGTTAAATACCCATCCCGACCTCCTCCCCTGAAGTAAAGAAAGCATAACTGAATAACCGCTCTTGCAGGAAAAGAGGGGAGTACTCCAGTTTAAGCAGGGGGGAGTTGTGACGTTGCGTCACAAAGGAGATAGAGAAAGAGCCCGCGTGACCACGCTCGGGCTCAGTCTCCGCCACGCACCTTTATAGAGGAAAACTCACATGTTAATATTAAGGTATTTTTAAGTTAATTTCTTTATATCGAAGCCGCGACACCATCCTCCCCGTCCTTCCCGCACCCCCCTTATCATGATCGCGACGCGACCACGCGGACTGCCGACTGGGGCCACGTCGGCCCGGCCGTCGACTCGGAGAGCCATCAACGCCATTTCCCAACGACGTGGACGGTGGACTGGCCGTCCGAGGGCCTCCTGCCGCCATCTCCCGAGTCTCCGGCCTACCGCGCGTCAGGAGAGACTGCAGCTCTCGCGCGGTATGGCTGGCGAGCGCCGTACCGACTAGGGCGCTCGTCGACTCGGGAGAGAGAAGAGTCACGGCGAGGATCGAGCGACAGGGCGAGCCACGTGGCTCGCGATCCGAAAATCGATAGGAGGTCCGTCATCTGCTACGGGATTGGGCGAGACGAGGAAGCCGGCCGGCGTGGACCGCCACTTAGTCCCGGAGCGTGGTCACGCATAGTCGACGAGAAAAGCGCAAGGCGAAACGAGCGAAAGGATTAAGAGAGAGAGAGAGCGAGATCGAAAAGCCGAGGAACCTTCGAGTCCTGTGGAAAGATCTTCCCAGCGAGACTGTAAGTTCGCCTCTTTCTTTTCTTTTTGCGAGAGCGGCTAATAGAAGCCGATAGAGCCAGTTCGGAAAAATTTGGTCGCACGGGCGACCGTTAACAATTCGTTCCTTCCCCTCTCCCCTGGCAGTCCTGATCGTCGTCCCTTACCGTGCGCGTCGCCTAAATAACGTGTAAAGTAGATTTACGAACGAAAAATCCGTGCGAGTGATTCGGGTTCTTACCCGAATATTAGAGTAACAAATAGCGAATAAAGTGTAAAAAGGTGCTCGTGGCGGATCCCCGTCGTCCCTCGTGAGAATTCCCCTCGCGCGCGCGTAGCCGCGGCCAGCCTCGTGTAGCACGGCCGTCGGCCGGCTCGGGTGACATAGCCCGTGAGAATAAATCGCGGCGCGATAAAATCGCGCAATTCGTATGTCGAGATTTTGGTTTTGAGTAAGATTATTGGAAAATTAAGTTTAAAATAGTCGTGGTCCAAGAAGTGGCCATTGTGTTCGAGAACCCCGTCCGTCCCCAGATACCCCGAGACGTCCCCATTTGAATTTGTATCGAGTCTCTTGCTTGCCGGCCGAAGGCCGTGTTTGTTTTGGTTTTTTTTGAGTCTGAAAACTTTGCGTACGCGTAAGCGCGTTGCCCGAGAAAGGCTGGCGCCCAACTTACCACAATTAGAAATTGAGAGAGAATATTAAACGGGTCGAGGAATAGCGTTTGGGACTTCGCGTGTCCAGTAACCCGTCAAATAATTCGAGTCATTATTCTTATTATTGCGAACCATTTTTATTATCTTGATTTTTGTAATTTATCACTTAGAGTCTTTTTTTTTGTATCGAGCCTATTTTTTTTGTGCATTCATTAAATTATATTTGAATTTTTTTCTTTGTAAAACCAGTGCTCATTTCCCCTTCCCCCTTCCTCCGCCTACGTTAACACGCGATACCCGTCATAATATATATATACATAAAATAGGCGGGGGGTAGTGAATTCCTCTCTCTCCACCTCCACTACCCCCCGCCCCCTTGATATGAGTGTTGCAATAAAGATGGACCATTAGTTCAATCAAATAGAAAAATGCTTAACTCTACAAATATTCTATTTAAGGTAAATTTAAAAAAATAACTAGATCCATTCAGTGAACTTGACTAAATTGTTTTTTTGAACAGATGAAAATGTTAAACTGATGAAACCGAATCACAGATTTATTAGGATCAAATAAAATATGTAGTTATTGGACGATATTGAATAGATTGATTTTCTATAAATAAACATTTTTAAAATCAATCATTTTAATAATGGAATGCAATAGGAAAAATTTGGTTCTATGAAAAATCTAGTTAATACAAATTAAAAAAAAAATCAAATAGACGCGGTTAGTTAATATCATAATATTTAGCGGGAAAAAATAAAAATATGCTTCATACATACACGTGGAAATATTTTTTTAATTTTCGACGTGCTAAAAATGAAAACAAGGAAAAATCAAACATCTTATTTGAAATCGACGGTAATCGGCCGTCGCCATTTATCAACTCATTATTGAATAAACAAAAAAAAACAAAACGAACAAAAACAAAAAGAAAAAATCGAATGAGGTTGAATTCTAAACCGACAATTTCAATCCTTTAGAACATGAAATAGACTATAATTAACACCCTATCGTTCCATATAGAAATCAACATTATATGTTATTTAGATATACACTGCCAGCTAAAAGTTTTCGGACACTCCACATAATCGCAAAACTTTTGAGCGCTGGATAATTGCCAAATAATGTTAGAGTAATATAATTCATTTCATTTATTATTTCACGAAGATACTATAAAGATCTATATGATTAAGTAATTTCACAGAGCTTTATAGTATCTTCGTAAAAAAATTATTATTCTACCATAAGTTTGCAATGATCCAAAGTGATATTAAGTTTTGCAGTTATCTGAAGTGTCCGAATACTTTTGACTGGTAGTGTATATTCGAATATATTAACGCAACCACATATTTCGAGTATTATGTGTGTATCCAAACATTTAAGCGACGGTATATATTATATAATACTTTATATATATATATACCGTCGCTTAAATGTTTGGATACACCAGTCGATATTTCTTGCTGCACTAAAAGTCACATAGCTTCGTAAAAAAAAGATAACCAAATTTACTGAACGGCGTTTTGACGGGAATAAATTCAGCTATATATTGCTTTTCTGAAATATTTTTTTAACATTTTCTTTTCGACCCGGTACGCACTTGTATACGTGACTGATTTTCGGCTTTTTTTCGACCATCAAGAATTGAACGCATGACTTATGGAAAAAAAAATTGTTACGTTTATCCATGATGAACTTAAACGGGGTAGCAGGAACTTCATTTGCGTTTTTTATAAAGTTTTGTACGATTTTTTTCGCAATGTTATTTCATTTTTTGCTAAAAAGACTAATTCTAGATAATGCAATGTAACTCAAGAACTAGAGGGCTTAAGAAGAAATGTCAAGAACGAAAAACGTCGCGTAAGCTTATACTGGATAGACTGGCATTTTTTAAAGAATTTTCCTGTGAGATTTTTTCTCACAGGAAAATGCCTATTAATCCGATAGAATTGGAGTAAGACTATATACACAAGCATTCTTTTATCAATTGCCTATAAAATAATAATAAATCGATATTGAGCAAATTTGATTGTTTTCGCATATTAATATTGGACTATTAATTTGATAAGGGGACGATGTATTTTTATTAATTTCGTATTATTTTCGTCATCGAACGGGTTACCGATCAGGTCACAATGGAATGATGATGGAGGAGATATCGAATTTGGGCCGAAAGCAGGTTAGGTGGGGTCGAGGCAACAGTTTGAGATTGAAAGCAGGTTAAGGAGGCCTGTGCTCTGCACGTTTCACTGAAACTGGGGGTCGAGAGAAGGTTTGGGAGGTCTAGCAGAGGCTACCCTGGGCCAAGAGGAGGTCTCTTCATGGCACTGAACTCGACAAATGAGGTTTCGTAGGTTCAACGGAGGCTGGCGGCTTATGTATTACAAAAGAAATGGGTCCTGCGAGGGTTCAGAGCAGGCTAAAAATTTCGACTCGGGAAATGTTAAGTTTCGAATTTTTATGGTAATAACTTTTTTTCAATAATATTGTTGGTTCACACTGAAGATACATTCATTATGCAATTATAAATATGTTAATTTTTTCAGACACTCACACCGATGCTAAGAACTTTCACCATCAACGCGTGCGCAAAAAAAATACATTGCTTTATTATGTTATATCTCCGCCAGTTGTTAATATTTATGTTTTTTTGCATATACTTAATCATATACATAAATTATCTGTAAAAAAATGTTGTCAATATATGCGTCATTTTTTTCAACCGCGTCTAGAAAAATACCTTCGAACATCGGCGAAATCACGTATATAAGGCTTCAAACGCCGTTTCCAATACATATGCAAGAAATCTGGAACTTAAGACGGGATCCTGAATACGAAGGTCCAAAAAAAGCGTTTATTCGAGAACTTTTCAGAAGGGAAAAAACAAGCGAGCCCAGTAACCATTGCGGTATCTTTTCATGTATATTTGAAATGTATAAAAAAGTCTTCAACAATCAACAATATACGACTGCAGATTTATCAGCCTATTCCATGTGCAGTCGTAATTCTTGACTGAAACAAAAAAACCAATAAAATGTTCAATTGTCATATATTTTTCTTGTTGGTGAATTAAGAAAAAGGCGAAAAAATCGTGAAATCAACTTCTCTCAGTTTTGAAAAACATATATGTTTAAAACAAACATTTTAACGTGCTATAAAATTATTTAAAAATCCTTTTTGAAGGACTTTTTGAATTCACTCAGAAGAGATTTTCATACTGAAGAAAATATACTTTGGTTTGCTTCAATATGTCGTTGAGTTCTTTTTGCTATCACGCCCGGCAATTTGGAAAAATCGTGTAAATAAAAACGGGAGAAAACGCGCTTCAAAGTTTTTAATAGGAGGAAATATCAATCGCTTTTTTGCTATTGGCCGTGTATCTTCGAAAATATTTGCAATTGGCTTCTGTAACTTTGTAAATATATTCTTGGATAGTTTATCAATCGATTTAAACAATAAAAAAATGATTTCTCAGACGTTCTAATTCAGCCTCCGGCCTTAAAACGATAGAACAACTCTTAAGAGGAGGGTTTGCACTGTTGAAAAATCGATTTTTTGTTTGTTTTTTCTTATAGTTAAACATTTCAAGAATATAATCCCAAAATTTCAAGTCAATCAGAGCAAAACTCTCGGAGTTATTGACTATTTAGTCCCGCTCCTCTAACACTGTAGCTCCGGCTTCTCTAAACGTCAAACGCGTTTTTCTCGAAACCACATTTTCAATGTCCGTGTTCACTGCCATTTGAAAACTACATGAACGATTTATTTCAAACTTGGTACACATTTTCTACATATAAAATGGCCCCCTCCCCCAACGGTTAGTTTGAGATTTTTTTTACATTGAGGGGGTTTTCCACCCCTAAAATGGCGGAATTTTTCGTGAAAAATAGGACTTTTCCCTTTACATGACCACCAAAAATTTTTAAATGAAAAAAAATATCAAGTCCGTTGGGGGGAGCATTTGATGATACTTTGACTAAATTTGAATGGTACTTGATTTCCGATAATTTCTAGCTGAGATACAATGAACACCGCAAATCGTGTTTTTCCAAAGGCGTTCTTGGAAAAGCTTTGTCACCGGCTTGTTTGTGGATACATTCGCATACAAATTTCACGGAATGGTCTTGAAAAGACACTTAACAATTTACAAAAAGTTTCAATAAATTTACTCTATCCATATATAATCCATCCATATCCATATAAATTCGCAAAAAGTGTTTTTTTTCACACTGAAACCCCTACCCTCCTCTTAAACTCATTCGAAGAAAATTGACCTTTTTTTCTCATTTTATCCAACTCCATTGTCGTTTAATGTAGAATTAAAAGGCGATAATGATGAGAAATAACTGTTATCGTTTTTCATATAAAAGTTAGCTACACGTTTTCCACTGAATAAAAATCACATTATAATGCAAATAATCGATTTGTCAACCCCGTGCTTTTTTACTGTTCTTCTCTTGCTCTCCCCCCTCTCCCGTTCTCTCACCATTTTTCTCTTCTACCTCCGATTTTATTGTATCGTATAAGGACGACAACGACTATGGACCTTCGACATTTTGATTGATAGGCTTAACGCCACGTGGGATCAATTTTTCCCTCCGCCCTCGGATCTTGTTCGAATTCAGTGTGTGTTCAGTGCGTGTTCGAGTTCAGTCGTGACAGGTTAGAATTCACCTACTCCGAGAGATATAACTCGTGGAAATTCGTGTGAAAATTTTTAAAGGAATAATTTTCTCGTAGAAATCGGAATTTATTGTTTTTCTCGTCGTTGAGGGGCGCGGGTTGAGGAGGTTTATAGCAAGCATCCTACTGGATTTTTATATGCAGAGCAAGAGAAAAGGAGAAAACGAAAGAGCTTCGTGTGGAAACGGAAGTGTCGGGGTTTGCTCGGTGGTGCAAAGAACCCGAAGAAATGTTCCGTGACGGCGAAACTGTCGGGACTTTGCTATATAGGTTGGTACACCTCGGAAACAGGTGTCCACCCCTAAACAAATTTACGTCTTTCTCGGAATGGCGCTCAACCGATATCTCGGATACAGCTGAATTTTTGTGGCAGAGAATCCAAAATGTACATTTTTCTATTCTCGTTTTTTTTCTTCTTCAACTCAGCAGTTCATTACGTACTGTTTTTTTTACGAGTATTCTTTGACGACACATTTGTTGGTAATTGTCCATCAGCTTGAACCTTTTGGAGACAGAAACGAGCTTCTTGATTTACCGAAAAACTGAAACGGGACAAACGAAATATCGGCGAGATGGGCGATTACAGAAGCGCGACGAAACAATCAAATGTTCGTCAGACGCTTTGGAGGGCGGTTGGACAGAAATCCAATGGAGGGACAGTGAGTACCGAAAGCAGTGTAGTTTATACAGTGGGCAATTTCTTTTTATCCGCATGTCATATCTCATCGTATGACTCACTCGTGCCACAAAAAAGGACGATTGTCAAAAAAGGACGGGATAATTATTCGTGAAATCAAAGAACGTTCGCGCGATGGGCACTGTGTATCCATCGAGAACTGTGTACATACGATAGTTTTTTTTGCTCTCTGGCACGTCGACGATTCTTTTGATGTTCGAAAACATTTTCTGCGGAGAAGGAAGATCCGAATACGATGGGGCGAATCGAAAGAGGACCTACCCATGTACGATTTTAGAGTCGGGCCAACCTCGGCGCAACGATGCGATTGCCTGAGTTAGAACGGCGGCCCGACTCTGTTCACCAACGTAGGCTCGGCGTCCAATAAACGCCGGGATGATAACATCGGACCAACGTTACACCCAAGCGTCGGCCCTATGTCGATTTCGCCGTCGACCCTACGTTGATTGCAGTATCGGCCTTACTTTGACGGCAGCATCGAGCCTACTTCGATACCAACATTGGGCCTACGTTGATTTCGGCATCGGCCCTACGTCGATTGCAGCGTCGGCCCTACACTGACAAAAAAATCTTCATATCAAATACTATAGGCATAAAATATTTCATAAATTCAAAATGAAATGAAGCACTTAATTGAGAGTTTTACGACAACGATTTTGGATCGTAATTCGTCATTCCCTAGCCTTTTGAGATGGTTTTAATCGAAGAAAATATTTCACCTATATGCGAATCGAACCTACCTACTCATAGTTAGGCACGCTGCCCCTATGCTACCGAGTGTTTGCACCATCTGAGTCGCAGATATGGCATAAGAGACTAAATGAATTTCTATAATTATTTGTTGTATCACATAAACTATATCAATTATTTAATATCATTGTGATAATTAGAGAATTCTATCGAATAACGCGCTATATGTATAGCATTCTATATATGTGTATATAGGGTAAAAGCCGGATAGTTGCCCCACTTTTCAAAAAAGCTCGATTATTTAAAAATATGTACTTACTAAGAATAATGCGATATGTATATTAAAACATAGGTCTTCGATCTTTTATAGTAGCCTATTTTTGTAATGATAATTAATACTGGTTTTGAGTAAATCCTGTTTTATTTGACCTCTCAAAAAACGGATAGTTGCCTACCGTGGCGGATAGTAGCCTAACGTTAAAAATGCTTCGGGGGATACTTGCCTCGTCCGGGGATAGACGCCTCACTATGATTTTATTAGATAGAAACAAATTTATATCAATTTAAGTAATCAATCTTTGTTATTTACTGAGATTCTTTATTAACTACTAATTACAATATTAATCATCATGACAAAATAGTATTAAGTTTTAACGTCTTGGACTATGAAAATACTACAGAAATAGCCTCCAAACTTTAAATCAGTTAAGTTATTAGTAAAATATTATTATTTATCTTAACGATAGAACAACATGGCAATCAGATTTGGCATAAGCATTAGTTATATCAATTTACCAGATATTCAGATAATGATATCATTATACCAGAAGCCAGGGTTTTAAATTTTCCACATCTAATGCAGTGGCTTTTGAATGGTATGCAAGTTTCATGCAACCACATTCGACATATCGGACATTGAATCCAATCCGATTTCGATGTAGTTAAATTATAATTCTCAAAACATTCTGCGCAATAATCATCAACTGAAACCTTTTTATTTGTATTTTCTATTTTGGAATTAGCGTTTTTCACCTGTAATATATTTTCAGTGTCTCTTATCGATTTTTCGTCCTTTTTTCTTTTAATTGGTAGTCCTTCGGTGGTTTTTCCTTCAGATGTGTTTGACCCTATAACATTTTCTTCGTTTTCACTGTCAGGATTGGAAATTTGTATTTTTCTCTTTCTTAAAGCGCTTCCTTTGATCAGTTCAATAAAATCTGTGTTATCGGATTCAGTTTCACTGCTGGTAATATCGATATTTTTTTTGGTCTTTTTTTGCGGTTGCCCTCTTTTCTTTACAATACTTTTCTTGCTACCAGCTGGTTTGTTTTTTACTGTCTTACAATCTTTTTTTCGCTACCCTAATTTTAGTTCCCAGTATTTCGGTTGTTTTATTTATTTTCTCTTCGATAGCTCAGTACAATGAAAGATGTAATTTTCAATGTCGCCATCTCCTAGGGCTAAACAGTCTTCAGAAAGATTCAAAAGGCTTGAAGACGGCCTAGGTGGCGTGTGATCTTGGTTCACGCTATTCTGCTCAGCCTCATTTAAGCCAGTTTCTAGTTTGTTTTTATCAGCATCGTTTGGGATTTGATCGCCTAGTCGAGGCACTTTGTTCTGTTGATTTAGTGCAAAACCTCAATCAGACTCACATTCCTGTACGCGGTCTTGTAACGCAGGCTCTCCAGAAACGCCTGGTACTTGATAGTTATGACAAATTATAGTCACAACAAGTTGGAAAAATACACCAAAAGAACAAAATCTGCCTTTGCTCGCTAAAAAATTTATAGTTGCGGATAGTTGCCCTAGGGCGACCTTCCGCCAAAGTAAATGGGGCGACTATCCTTTTTGATACGGATACTTGCGCTTGTCATTTTCGAAATAAATAAAAACTATAAATGAGAAACAAAAAGTTGACTGAAACAACAATCAGTAATAAAGATATTCAATCGAAATTACATACCAATATAATTTCGACGCCCGTCAAACTTGTGTCGCGGAAGATTTTTGCTCACACGGACAAATGCGTGCGTCTACTTCGAAGGCTTACATGGCACCGAGGCCTGCAGGAGGGGCCCTTCCAATCACAGTCAAACGTTAAGTCCCCCAACATCCCTAACATAGTGTATTCAAAACCGGGGCAAGTATCCCCCTGGGGCAACTATCCGGCTTTTACCCTAACCCGGTTTTGCTCAAGAACCTGGCCAGCGCGACACATGGGAAAAATTTTCTTTTCCCCAAATTTAACCGATGCGGCTTGGAACGCGGAAAACACCTCGCGCTTGCGCAACTCGAAGCCAGGGGAACCGTCACCCAACCACAAACATGCGAGCACCGTACAGGGCGTTTCACAGAAGTATCCCGGACTGGATAAGGCTTTCAAACTTACCTTTACGATGCGCTTCGATCTCGCGGCTTGCACGTCCTCCTTCTGTCTCTTTCTCGCACGCTCTCGGCCTGAGTCGCGGTTCTAGGCTCGTGGAATCTCTTCCAGGATCGTCCTCGGTTTGGGACGAATAAATACTCGCACACTTGCGTACTTTTTATATAAAATATTTAATGCGTCTCTGCGCGAACAAAACTAAACTAATTCGGATCCTCGTCGGCGTCTAGGGTTGCGCTACTGCGCACAATCTGACCCCTTCCAACGGAAGCGCTATTACAAAAAGACTCAGCTATTCCGCTGATGCTAAATAGCTCGATATAATCTTAAAGCGCGTAAATGCCTCGAAATAATCTCAACTGAGAACTTGGAATAGGATTGCAATCGATACTACGCTATCGACTCGGAAAAAACTCTGACGTTTATCTCGCTCAAGGGCTGGTGGAAGAATCTCTGGATCCCTTGTTCCGATCCTTCTGCATCGACCGCAGGCGAGGGGAAAATCCATAATCGATAAGTGGGGTCAACGGAGTGCGTAAACTGCGTGCGCCTAGGACCGCGGCCTAGCGCTTCTCCGCGCATTAGTACTCACCCTTCGCGCATAGCGAGGCGCGATTATTCAAATCGTGTGGCTCGTTCCACATGAAAAGCGTGAACAAAAATCATGATTAGACAGGGCGAGAAATTCGCAACTGTCTAGCCAGGACCATACTCTGGGGCTTTTTGCTACTAAAACGGCGAAGCAGCGCGTTGTACACAAAAGAGAGCGGCGGGACGCCACCATATATATTACAAGGTTTGAAAATTACAACGTTTTACTTCGCGCCAATTTAAATTTTCGCGCATTCAAGTCACTGACAGAAAAAATCTTTTGATATTAATTAACCGCGTCTATTTGATTTTTGTTCATTTGAATTAACTAAATTTTTCGTGGAATCAAATTTTTCCTATTGTATTCCATTATTGGAATGATTTATTTTCAATATATTCATTTATTCAAATCAAAATATATTTAATATCGTCGAATAACTGAATATTTTTTTTAATCCTAATAAATCTGTCATTTGGTTTCATCTGTTCATAAAACATTTAGTTGCATCCACAAAATCTATTTTATTTCTCTATTATCTATTTTATTTGTTTTTAATTTTAGCCAAATATAATTTTTGCAGACTCAACCATTTTTCTATTTGATTGAGCTAATGGCCTGTCAAAGGGGTGTGTGGGTAGAGAGGACGGAAAGAGAGGAATTATATATATATATAATCCAGATTTTGTGGATGCAACTAAATGTTTTATGAACAGATGAAACTGAATCACAGATTTATTAGGATTAAATAAAATATTCAGTTATTGGACGATATTAAATATATTTTGATTTGAATAAATGAATATATTGAAAATAAATCATTCCAATAATGGAATGCAATAGGAAAAAATTGATTCCACGAAAAATTTAGTTAATTCAAATGAACAAAAATCAAATAGACGCGGTTAATTAATATCAAAAGAATTTTTCTGTCAGTGACTTGAACGCGCGAAAATTTAAATTGGCGCGAAGTAAAACGTTGTAATTTTCAAGAATTAGAAGCACACTTCAATAGATACATATATGGTTTAAAGAGCATTTTTCAAATTCATTGATTACTATTTCTTTTTTTTTTCTTTGTTGTCTAGCTTTTAATGAAGAAGGGTGACGGCATATATTTTTTTAAGAATTAAAAAAATACACGTTTTGTCAAAGTCAGACCCGGAGCGTTTTACCGAACTGTTCACTCGTTTTCTCAATTTGAATATTCAGTATTATTACTCTCATCGATTTTTAATTAATCCCAGCAATTATCAAAATTGTTTTCACACAGAAATGCTACAAGACATCGAAACTTAACCTTACTGTAAAATGTCGTTGCTACCAACGTTGCGCGCTAGATTGTGCTGTTGAGGCGAAGCTCAAGCGGAAATACAAACAAACTGCTGTTTTACGGTCAAGCATCGGCCGAACTCTGGAGCTACAAGCGATAGCCAACTACACCCAGGCAACGATTAGCCAGTCTTGTCTGAATCATGGTAGCCAACGTCGGGTGAACTGCAGTGCCTAACGTCGCCGCGACGATCAAACGAGTGTTTCGACAACTTTGGGCCATAGTCGCGTTCCGATCGTTGGCTGCCGATGCGTCGCTGCCTTACCACTAAGCGTTGGCTGTACTCTGGCTCTGCAAGCGTTGGCCAACTACACCCGGGCGACGATTAACCAGAGTCGGATGAAACGTGGTAGCCAGCGTTGCGCGAACTACCGGGCCTTACGTCGACGCGATGACCGAACGAGAGTTGCGACAACTCTGGGCTATAGTCGCGTTCCGATCGTTGGCTGCCGATGCATCACCGCCTTACCGCCAAGCATTGGCTGCACTCTGGGTCTGCAAGCGTTGGCCAACCACACCTGGGCGACGATTAACCAGAGTCGGATGAAACGTCGTAGCCAGCGTTGCGCGAACTACCGAGCCCAACGTCGACGCGATGATCGAACGAGAGTTTCGACAACTCTGGGCCGTAGTCGCGTTCCGATCGTTGGCTGCTGATTCGTTCCCGCTTAATAGCGAAGCATCGCTCGCACGTTTCGCCAACGCTGGGCCGTCATAGACCGTCGATCGTTGGCAGCCGACGAGCTGCCGCAATACGGCCAAGCGTCGGCCGTACTCGGAACGTCGGCTACTCGCACATGGGTACATGTTATATCTTTTTCTTTTTGACGTGACAACGTCTTAAATTAGGTTGCGGCTCCGTGGCATGCACGGAAAAATATAACGCCCGCTCACGTCTGTTACAGTGAGTCATGACCGAGAGAGAGGCACGCCGGACCGCTGAATGCCGTCTCTCTCCCACTCAAGCATAATCGGTGCGCTGCGCGCGCAGCATTCGAGAATTAGGCGCGTTGAATCGGTGCGTGCTTGCGTCTCTGTCCTTCTCGTGCGTTCTTGGTGTTGGAGCAAAAGAAAGAAAGCGTCATAATACAAGTTCACACGTGTGGTTAAAGTATCGTCAGCTGTGTCTGTAGTGATTGTGGAGTGATTAGATTCGTCATTTACAACAACTACAACAATAAAGGTAAATAATTGTACACTGATATTCCATTATCATAAACTATGATTGATTGATTAATTGTTAGAATAATCTAAGAAACTGAGTTTATAGGTTATGTCTTACTATTGATAAATGTTAGTGTTAAGTAAACAATTAGTTTAAATCATTCCGCAATCAATCGTAATTCAGTCGATGTAGAAAAAAAACTGCTAGTCAAACATTTAAAATAACAAATCATAACCTCCAACCTGTCAAAACAATGTGTCCAAACAAACGAACCAAACCGACCAATCACCACGCGCGGAATTAACTTGAATTTAATTGTGTTTAGCAAGAATTTCAACCTCCAATTTTAGTGAATGTTTTAATTTTCCATTGCATCATTTAAAATTCCAAATTTTAATCAATTTCAAATTGATTCAGCAAGAATTAAAACCTCCAACTTGGATCAATGTTTTGATTTCCAAATTGGTTCTTTATCTACAAATATTAAGAAATAAGGTATATATGTAAAAAATGTTCAAGTAAATCAAATATATTTCTGTAATTAAAATGTGCAATTGTTATTTTTATTTAAATCCTTGTTCCCACTGTGCGAATAGATCATATTCAAATCAACAAATATTATACCAGGAAAAAGACGTTGTCACGTTCAAACTTCGCCCGTATACCGACTTTACAGGCAACCAGTTTTTCTTTTAAACAACTGCGCAATTTACAACATGATTGATCTCGCATTGCATTGATTTTCAGAGGACCTTATCCACATTGTAACAGGCAATGAACGAATGCTCGGCCATCAAAGAATTACGCGAACAGGATGATGTTCACAAAATATTCGAAATCGCATGGAAAAACGATAGAATCCTGTTCTTATCCTCCATAATCGGACGCATAGGGGAAGGTTGGGCACAACTCTTTTTAAACTAATGTTTACTCTTACCAAATCAGTCTGATTAGAAAAAAACGTTCATAACCGATTTTTATAGACCTTTGGGCGTACAGCAAAGCAACCATTTTTTTTGCAAAAATATTAAAAATACCAAAATAATGGGATCAACCAAAATTCGCGGATTGGCTCATTGTGCCCCACTGATGGGCACAATGTGTCAGATAGGTATGTCAAGTGCTATGGAACGTGGGGTACAATGAGCCGATTTGAACTCTCTTATATCTTCATACGTTGATTACTTGCAGTACCGCTTCTTTCAGTTTGCTCTCCTCCACTGTGCCCCTCGTAGTTTTGCATTTGCGGTTGCGTGTCATTTTCTTCTTCGTGTATGACGAATGTGAAATAAATAATCATTTTCCGTATTTGTACCTTAACGTCGTAGTCATATTATTTGCCAACAATATTGGGAGTCGACTTATTGTGCCCCACAACTCGGTGACACATTTTACCGCACGAGTAAAATATTTGCGTATTGATAAAATTAATCATTAATTAAACTACGAATGGAACAACACAAGTCACTGAGTGAGTTATAAATAATGACACTATTGATTAGGACCGAATACTCGAGCCGCTACAGAAAGTGAGGTAATATTTGACGTTTTCCCGGCCAATTAATTTTTATTGCAAGGTTCAAATAAATTTTTTAAGTAGTATAACAGGACCGGTTCTAACCCCGGGATCTCAGGGGGAGTGGGGCGGGGGGGGGGGCTCCAGCGCGGGGAAGCCGAGTGCGGCGGTACGGCGGAGGGGGGAGGGGTTGCCGGGCGCGTATGACGTCACAGAGGGGCCTCTGTGGCGGGGGGGCCATGTGGTCCGTAAAGCGCTTGGCGGGAGGGGGAAGCCGGCGTGGATGAGTGTTTAGTGTGTGTGTGTGTGTGTGTGTGTGTGTGTTTGTGTAGAAGGAAGGGGGAGGGGGCAAAAAGAATGCTTCGAATTAAATGGCAATAAAACAATAGTTTATTAATAATGAAATTGAACAATGACCTTGCATAGTATTTATTATACATAAAATCTTTGGTGTGTGTGTGTGTGTGTGTGTTTGCCTATTTTTCATCGTTTCAAATTATTTTATTTTGAATATCCGCAGCGGATCCGTTATCCTGGAACATGACAAATCATGCATCTTATTAACCTATCAAACATAATCATTTTTTGAATCATACTAAAGATAATACGAACCATCAACCCAGTATAAGTTCAGGCAGGTGGGGCACGTGTCACGCATTGAAACTTGGTGGGTCGGCCCGCCGCAGTTGGTACAAAATATCCCCTGGATGTTGTTAAACAGTTCGCTGAAGTGGCCACATCTTTGAATTAGTCGATCAACCGCGCCCGGCATATCAAAGTAGCACGACACGCAAATTTCGCCCGATCATTTTCGGTGAGATATTCGTAGTTCACACAGCTCATGACGCCCCGGTTCAACCGATTTATTTGTTGCTGGTCCACTATGATTTCACGCACATAATGGACCCCCTCAGAAGGCATCGCCCAATTCACTATCAAATGATTCCGTATCACTGTCCATCTCGGCCAGTTCCAAGTCATCATGTGCAAGCACTTCAATGTCCGCCGACTCATCATCGTCATCATCGGCGATATCAATAACGTCTTTGTCTACCCCAACTTCCACTTCGTCGTCATCGGCGATATTCACAACAACTTCCATCTCATCATCGACGAGATCGGTCACTTCAATTTGGTTCGACATTTTTCTTAACTGATTTTCTGGTTGCCGACTCTTCCACAATGACACCTCGCATGTTGACGACTGGAATGGCGAAAATTGCTGTTCCGATCCTTCTTCGGATTTCGATTTTTGGATCCTCATAGGCTTATAGTAGGGTGGGGGATGACCAATAGGATGTGTAAATAGGTTTCAACATTAGTTGGGACTTGTAGAAAAAAAAACTTGCAAGATGGTGCATCCTGGCCAGGAATAAATGAAAAGTTTGTTTTCCTTGACTATCCCTGTGGGGTAGGCATCTGCTGTCCAGAAAAGTGGGCATTCGTGGAGCTGAAAGCTGGCCAGGCTCGCCAATCATTGACTTTCGCGATCTCTACAGAACAGCGTCTAGGTCATGGAGACTGAACTAGCGTATTATAAAGAGCATCAAAGAGTTTTCAATATATATTGCCACGTTTTCCAGTATATATGAAGTCTGTCATGAATCATAGGGCTCTTCGCAGAGCAACATCAAACGTATTCAAGTGACACTTGAGGCTATACAGTACTTACCAAAACAGCCATATTCTAAAGGCATTTTTTTTCTTCGTCGACGTTCGAAGCCACCCTCCGAGCATAGGGTACATTTTGAAAAAATAACGTTCCGCTCAAGTAATGTCTTGGCTATCCAAAACATATACGAAAACGAGGTATTTATTACAAATTTTTTTTTTGCATTTTATTTTTGTTTATTTTATTTTTTTATTTTTAATGTTTATTTATTTTTTGCTCCCGTTGAACCCCGACCGGCTCGTTCTGTGTATGTATTTATTTTTCATGCTTTCCGCGATAAAAGATATCAACGTGATATTAAAAAACTCTGGTGGAGGTGATTCTATTACATTTTCCGAGCTAGAAGGGAACGACAAAAATATTTTCTGATGGGAGACCATTTTTAATCATCGGCAGCGGTCAAAAGTAGCCACACTTTAAATGAAGCAGTGAGTTAACATATCTCTCTGGGAAGACTTTTCAACTCGTTAATTTGGAGAACAACAATGAACCATCAGAAGAAATCTTGCACAACCAAGCCACGCTCTTAAGTTTGATCGACGACTTTGCTGAGTGGGGGCAACAGATCGTCGAGTTCATCGAAGTACTGAAGACGCAAAGCCGAATTAAGCGCGAACGATTATCAACTAAACATCAATAGTCATTGATAGGCCAAATACCGCATCTGGAAGGATTGAAGTATTCCATGTACAGGCATTTTATATGCATGGGTGCAGGACACACCGGTGATGGGTTAATGTGGCGAGCACTCGACTTGAACGCGTGATGGTCTATACTTTAACCCCTGCTCGAGGAATTTCAACAACATGGAAGTGGTTGAGGTTTACGAAAAATACGTAATTTTACAATAAATGTAAATAAGTATAAATCAATACGCGTTGAATGTTATATCTCATTACCACGGGAAATAATGATTATGAGGGCTGCGATTAATGTGCAATCAAGAGATAATACACGTTTCGCATGGGTGACAGTCACAGCTTTATACCCAGCTGAACGAAACTGTGACCACGGATCTTCTTACATGCATTATTCAACGGCATTGAATCTATCGAATATTGGATTCCCAGTAACTATAGGTCAAATTAAAAATAAAAAAATTGTGCTTCAAAACAATTTATCCATCAATGTGTATACCACCGAAGAAGACATTGCTCCGATACGCGTGGCTCAACATAAGAAGAAGAAAAGCATTTCAATCTGCTATACTTACAAGATACCGAAGATACCAATGTATGACATATCACATAGATAAAGAACTTGTCAAGCCTCGTAAGCGCAGAACATAGGCAGCCATTAAAAAATATATATATATGCCATCGGTGTGTGAAGTTAACACAATTACTATATCGTCATATGTGCTAGAAGAATTAAACAACAATCCATTATTTCGCAGGTGTCTGCATTACTTTAGATCAACGGATAAACTGCAATCACATGAGATCGATTATGGAGCAATAAAGCACTGCGCCATCCGACTATCAAATGATACCAATAAGTGGCTCCAAATCGTCAACTCCAATCGGAAAGCAACACATGCATTCACTGTAGATGCTTATGTCGAGTGTTTTTTACTAATTATAGAGAGAAGATGAGAGCGTGCCAAGACTGATGGGAAGAACGTAGCAGAGGATATGTATCAATATCATGAAGCATTTACTATTGATTACTACATGTGTTTTTCATTGGATGAATCGCTATCATAGTATCGATCACATCACAGCGCCGATTTCATATCATAGTTTGTGACAGAACTGGAAAAACTAGTGCTGTGCATAATGTATAAAATACGTTTTCTACGAAAATTAATGCTCGTCATGAGTTAATTCTAATACCTTCACGCTTTGGCAATAATTGTGCATTCAGTCATCATCAACCACTAGAGGTAGAAGTTGAATTACTCAAGATACAATGGCATATGCCACACATAATATTAGATGAGATCAATAAATTATCATTACTTCGAACATTGGAAAGTGGGCGATACTTGAATATGAGTTTTCGCTCTTGGGATCTATACGACTGTCCATCGCTTCAAAGCACAACGAAACATTCATAGACTGTAAAAGCTGCGTCCCAACTAGAGAAACCAAAATATGTAATTGGTGCGGTGCAGACTGGTAAAAAAGATAATGTATGGCAAAGGACATTATATTATTCACCGACTGCAAACTCACAAGTGCTAAACTTTATCTCAATTCAGCATTCTGTTCTCAAGATGATTCGAATTTGGACTTCAAAAAACTTTCGACATTTTGTTCAATATCTACTCTCGATTTTGTAAATACCATTATGACTGCCATAGTGAGCGTTCTTTACTAACCATCGCCAAGTCTTAATGTAACGGCCCTCCCACGGTTAATGATTGATTGCATCAGAAGGAGCCCGCAAAAAATGCTACCGTAGATGTGTGAATAGATTTCGAATGCAAAAAAGATTCACCACCGAATACAACTGCATATTGTTTTAATCTTACATGATCGCGCTGTTGAATATTGTCCATTGACCGACATTATCCGTAAAATTGCACAGAAAATTGCATAGAATTGCATAGACGTTCACGAGGGGTTCGAAGACGTTCAAGAGACTTTCGACGACATTCTTAATACGTTTGAAGACATTCATGTGGGGTTCGAAGACGCTTAAGAGACTTTCAAAGATATTCACGAGAGGTGCGAAGGCATTCAGAGACTTTCGAAGATATTCAAGAGTTTTTTGGCAATATTCATAATACGTTTGCAGACATCGATGAGGGAATCGACGATGTTTTAGAGACTTTCAAAGACATTCACGAAGGGTTTGAAGACGTTCAAATAACTTTCGACTACGTTCTAGATACTTTCGACAACATTCATATTACGTTTGAAGACATTCATGAGGGGTTCGAAGACGCTGGAGCGACTGTCAAAGACATTCACGAGGGGTTCGAAGACGTTCAAGAGACTTTGGACGACAGTCATAATACGTTCGAAGACATTCATGTGCGCACCCAAACAAACTCAAACACGTTCCACCAAAATTGTGAAAATCCCAAACAAACCCAAACAATTCCAGCGAAACTCAAACGTCATGAAAGTCTTCGGTTTATGGATGTCGTCGAAGATCGTATTATGCATGTCGTCGAAGATTTCTGAACGTCTTCGAAAGCCTCTTAAATTCTTCAAACCTCCCGTGAATGTCTTTGAAAGTCTCTTAAGCGTCTTCGAACCCCACATGAATGTCTTCTAACGTATTATGAATGTCGTCGAAAGTCTCTTGAACGTCTTCGAACCCCTCGTGAATGTCTTCAAACGTAATATGAATGTTGTCGAAAGTCTCTAGAACGTATTCGAAAGTTATTTGAACGTCTTCAAACCCTTCGTGAATGTCTTTGAAAGTCTCTAAAACATTGTCGATCCCCTCATCGATGTCTTCAAACGTATTATGAATATTGTGAAAGAACTCTTGAATATCTTCGAAAGTCTCTGAATGTCTTTGAAAGTCTCTCAAGCGTCTTCGAATCCCTCATGAATGTAATCAAACGTATTATGAATGTCGTCAAAAGTCTCTTGAACGTATTCGAAAGTTTCTTGAACGTCTTCAAACCCCTCATCGATGTCTTCAAACGTATTATAAATATCGTTAAGGGCGGGGTAAATTATTAAAATTTTTTTCATTTTTTTTAAATTTTTTAAATGAATGCATAATATATCAAGAATATTGTGTTAAAATTTCAAGTCGATCGGAGTAAAATTGACGAAGTTATGAGTATTTGAGCGTCTATTGCTCCATGCCGGGTTTCATACCTGGGCGGCAGCTGCGCGGCGAGCTATTGTATTTTTCGACCCCGAATAAAGTTCTTGACAAACGAGCCTGTTCCGGTGTATATTAGTATACACATTAGTCTGTACATCAGTTGACCGCTGTAAAGAAGAAAGAGTTTTGCGTAGACAAACGCAAAAAGATGCTCTCGATCATCTTGATGGAAGCCTTTTGCTCTACGGACCTGGCATCGACGACTTTGAGTGAGTATAAGAAAATTATCGAGTTTTATTTTGAATTCCTAAAAATTCAAAGACAATTGAAAAATCTGAAAAAATTCATACGTGTTCAGAAAAATGAACGAATCACGAAAAAAAATTGGGTTGCGGGGAAATTTGTTGACTATTTTTTTTTTTCATCATTTTGTTAATAACATTTTGGAATTATGCATGAATTTTCTCAGATTTGTATGCAATCGAGAAGTGTTCTCAAACTTATGTGCAATGAGCGCTAAGCGACCAAACTCTTCGGCGTTTTTCAAACCGTTTTTCTGAGACTTGTCATATTTGAAGTCCGTGTGCACGATAACTCAAAATCTTCTGGACCAATCGCTTTGAAATTTTGCACAGTACTTCTTCACATAATTTACCAGGTATTGTCGAGAGCTATTTTGTTTTTTTTTTAAATAATTACTAATTTTTCAACAACAAATTAGCCGATTTTTTTAGCGAAAATCGGGTTTTTGGCTCCCAAGTGCTACGAAAAATCGAAAAATCGGGAAAAAAAATCCTCCCGTCATTACCTCGAGAAACATCTCCTTTAACAAATGCATTTTGATTTTTTTGTTTCAGATTATTCTGTTGCGAGTTATAGTGCACACCGCAAACCAACTTTTTTTCGAGGCGCCTCCGGGGTTTAATTTTCACTCGCTCAATTTTGAATATTTTGCAATGCAAATTTAGGAGAATGTTGTTCAAATATTACTTTATTATATGTAAATTTTTCAATAAACGAACACTATTCGTTACGCCAAAAAAAATCTTAAAAACATGCCTTTTTTCGCCGAATTAACTTTCCCCCGCCCTTAAAGATCTCTCGAATGTCTTTGAAAGTTCCTGAAGGTTTCGGCACCTCTCATGAATCTTCAATTTTCTTATGAACGTTTTCGAAAGTCTTTTGAATGTCTCACGAACATCTTCAAACGTCTCATGATCGTCGCAGACAGTCTCTTGAAACTCTTTGAAGGCCTCATGCATGTCTTCAAACGTCTTATGAATGTCGTCGAAAGTCTCTTGAACGTCTCCGAACCCCTCGTAAATGTCTTTGAAAGTCTCTCAAGCGTCTTCGACCCCCCCCCCCCCGCCCCCCGCCCCATGAATGTCTTCAAACGTATTATGAATGTCGTCGAAAGTCTCTTGAACGTATTCGAAAGTTTCTTGAACATCTTCAAGCCCCTCGTGAATGTCTATGAAAGTCTCTCAAGCGTCTTCGAACCCCTCATCGATGTCTTCAAACGTATTATGAATATTATCAAAGATCTCTTGAATGTCTTCGAAAGTCTCTGAAGGTCCTCGCACCTCTCAGGAATGTCTTCAAACTTCTTATGAACGTTTTCGAAAGTCTCTTGAATGTCTCACGAACGTCTTCAGACGTTTCATTATCGTCGTAGAAAGTCTCTTGAAACTCTTTGAACCCCTCATGCGTGCATTCAAACGTCTTTATCCTTATGAATGTTTTTGAACGTCTCTTGAATGTCTTCAAACGTATTATGAATGTCTTTGGATAAACCCCTCGTGAATGTCTTTGAAAGCCTCTCTTAAGCGTCTTCGAACCCGTCATGAATGTCTTCAAACGTATTATGAATGTCGTCGAAAGTCTCTTGAACGTATTCGAAAGTTTCTTGAACATCTTCAAGCCCCTCGTGAATGTCTTTTAAAGTCTTTTAAACGTCTTCGAACCCCTCATCGATGTTTTTAAACGTATCATAAATATCGTCGAAGATCTCTTGAACGTCTTCGAAAGTCTCCGAAGGTCTTCGCACCTCTCATGAATGTCTTCAAACGTCTTATGAACGTTTTCGAAAGTCTCTTGAATGTCTCACGAACATCTTCAAACGTCGCATGAACGTCGTAGAAAGTCTCTTGAAACTCTTTGAAACCCTCATGCGTGTCTTCAAACGCCTTATGAATGTTTTCGAACGTCTCTTAAATGGCTTCGAACGTCTTATGAATGTCTTCGGAAGTCTCTGGAACGTTTCACGAACGACTATTGAAAATCTTTGAATGCCTCGCAAACTTCCAATAAACGGTTCACGAACATCTAACGAACGTATACTGATGAATGTCTTCGATTATCATTGGGCGATTATATTAATTTATTTTCAATCAAATTCCATACAAAAAATGAGTTTCACATTCGAAAGTAATATTGTATTCAGTTGCACAATCCGATATCAGGTGATGCTAACATAACTGAGTACGGGGTGAGGAGAATAAAAAGTACATAATGTTATACTTCTTTTATTTGCATGAATCTTTATGATTCAGCCACCAATTAAATATTTTAAATACATTTTGTAAGGCACAACTGTTTTTATGCTTTTCACATCGTAGAGTGAAACTTCCATCTAATTTACTTGAGACATCCATATCGTCAAAGTCTATATTCAACGACTCAATAAATAGCTCATTTTTCATATTTATTATATTAGCTAGCCATCCTCGTTTTTCACACTCTTAAAATATACGATAGGGCACATGTCGCCGTCCGTTGAACCTTCAACTCCAGCTGTTATTGAACCTTCAGCCATGCTATATGGAACGTTTCCATATGCCCACTTTAGACCATGATGATTGCGAATCAACCATGATGCTTCGTATCTCGCAGATTTTGCTGATCTATGCAATTTTACGGATAATGTCGGTCAATGGACAATATTCAACAACGCGATCATATAAGATTAAAACAATATGCAGTTGTATTCGGTGGTGAATCTTCTTTGCATTCGAACTCTATTCACACATCTACGGTAGCATTTTTTTACGGGCTCGTTCTGATGCAATCAATCATTAACCGTGGGAGGGTCGTTACATTAAGACTTGGCGATGGTTAGTAAACAACGATCACTATTGTAGTCATAATGGTATTTACAAAATCGAGAGTACATATTGATCAAAATGTCGAAACTTTTTTGAAGTCCAAATTCGAATCATCTCGAGAAAAGAATGCTGAATTGAGACAAAGTTTAGCACTTGTGAGTTTGCAATCGGTGAATAATATAATGTCCTTTGCTATACATTATCTTTTTTACCAGTCTGCACCGCACCAAATACATATTTTGGTTTCTCTAGTTGGGAGGCAGCTTTTACGGTCCGTGAATGTTTCGTTGCGCTTTGAAGCGATGGATAGTCGTATAGATCCCAAGAGCGAAAACTCATATTGAAGTATCGCCCACTTTCCAATGTTCGAAGTTATGATAATTTATTGATCTCATCTAATATTATGTGGGGCATATGCCATTGTATCTTGAGTAATTCAACTTCTACCTCTAATGGTTGATGATGACTGAATGCTCAATTATTGCCATGGCGTGAAGGTATTAGAATTAACTCATGACGAGCAGTAATTTTCGTAGAAAATGTATTTTATGCACAGCACTAGTTTTTCCAGTTCTGTCACAAACTATGATATGAAATCGGCGCTGTGATGTGATCGATACTATTATAGCGATTCATCCAATGAAAAACACATGTAGTAATCAATAGGAAATGCTTCATGATATTGATACATATCCTCTGCTACGTTCTTCCCATCAGTCTTGGCACACTCTCATCTTCTCTCTATAATTAGTAAAAAAACACTCCAAATAGGCATCTACAGTGAATGGATGTGTTGCTTTCCGATTGGAGTTGATAATTTGGAGCCACTTATTGGTATCATTTGATAGTCGGATGGCGCAGTGCTTTATTGGTCCATAATCGATCTCATGTGATTGCAGTTTATCCGGTGATCTAAAGTAATGCAGACACCTGCGAAATAATGGATTGTTGTTTAATTCGTCTAGCACATATGACGATATAGTAATTGTGTTAACTTCACACATCGATGGGATATATATATATTTTTTAATGGCTGCCTCTGTTCTGCGCTTACGAGGCTTGACAGGTTCTTTATCTATGTGATATGTCATACATTGGTATCTTCTGTATCTTGTATGTATAGCAAATTGGTATGCTTTTCTTCTTCTTATGTTGAGCCACGCGTATCGGAGCAATGTCTTCTTCGGTGGTATACACATTGATGGATAAATTGTTTTGAAGCACAATTTTTGTTTAATTTGGCCTATAGTTACCGGGAATCCAATATTCGATAGATTCAATACCGTTGAATAATGCATGTAAGAAGATCCGTGGTCACAGTTTCGTTCAGCTGGGTATAAAGCTGTGACTGTCACCCATGCGAAACGTGTATTATCTCTTGATTGCACATTAATCGCAGCCCTCATAATCATTATTTTCCGTGGCAATGAGATATAACATTCAACGCGTATTGATTTATACTTATTTACATTTATTGTAAGATTACGTATTTTACGTAAAGCTCAACCACTTCCACGTTGTTGAAATTCCTCGAGCAGTGGTTAAAGTATAGACCATCACGCGTTCAAGTCGAGTGCTCGCCACATTAACCCATCACCGCTGTGTCCTGCACCCATGCATATAAAATGCCTGTACATGGAATACTTCAATCCTTCCAGATGCGGTATTTGGCCTATCAATAACTATTGATGTTTAGTTGATAATCGTTGGCGCTTAATTCGGCTTTGCGTCTTCAGTACTTCGATGAACTCGACGATCTGTTGCCCCCACACAGCAAAGTCGTCGATCGAACTTAAGAGCGTGGCTTGGTTGTGCAAGATTTCTTCTGATGGTTCATTGTTGTTCTCCATATTAACGAGTTGAAAAGTCTTCCCAGAGAGATATGTTAACTCACTGCTTAATTCAAAGTGTGGCCACTTTTGAGCGCTGCCGATGATTAAGAATGGTCTCCCATCAGAAAATATTTTTGTCGTTCCCTTCTAGCTCGGAAAATGTAATAGAATCACCTCCACCAGAGTTTTTTAATATCACGTTGATATCTTTTATCGCGGAAAGCATGAAAAATAAATATATACACAGAACGAGCCGGTCGGGGTTCAACGGGAGCAAAAAATAAATAAAATTTTTTTAAATGATAAATAAAAATAAAATAAAATACCTAAAAATAAAGTAAATAAAAATAAAATGCGAAAAAAACATTGCAACAAATACCTCGTTTTCGTACATGTGTTTTGGACAGCCAAGACATTACTTGAGCGGTATGTTATGTTTTTTTAATGTTCCCTATGCTCGGAGGGTGGCTTCGAACGTCGACGAAGAAAAAAAATGCCTTAAGAATATGGCTGATTTGGTAAGCACTGTCTAGCCTCAAGTGTCACTTGAATACGTTTGATGTTGCTCTGCGAAGAACCCTATGATTCGTGACAGACTTCATACATACTGGAACACGTGGCAATATATATTGAAAACTCTATGATGCTCTTTATAATACGCTAGTTCAGTCTCCATGACCTATACGCTGTTCTGTAGAGATCGCGAAAGTCAATGATTGGCGAGCCTGGCCGGCTTTCACCTCCACGAGTGCCCACTTTTCTGGACAGCAGATGCCTACCCCACAGGGATAGTGACGGAAAAAAAACTTTTCGTTTATTCCTTGCCAGGATGCACCATCGTGCAAGGTTTTTTTTCTACAAGTCCCAACTAATGTTGAAATCTATTTACACATCCTGTTGGTCATCCTCCACCCTACTGTAAGCCTATGAGGATCCAAAAATCGAAATCCGAAGAAGGATCGGAACAGCAGTTTTCGCCATTCCAGTCTTCAACCTGCGAGGTGTCATTGTGGAAGAGTCGGAAACCAGAAAATCAGTTAAGAAAAATGTCGAACCATATTGATGTGACCGATCTCGTCGATGATGAGATGGAAGTTGTGAATATCGCCGATGACGACGAACTGGAAGTTGGGGTTGACGAAGACGTTATTGATATCGCCGATGATGACGATGATGAGTGGGCGGACATTGAAGTGCTTGCACATGATGGCTTGGAACTGGCCGAGATGGACAGTGATACGGAATCATTTGATAGTGGATTGGATGATGCCTCAGATAAGGGAGTCTATTATGAGCGTGAAATCATAGTGGACCTGCAGCAAATAAATCGGTTGAACCGGGGAGTCATGGGCTGTGTGAACTACGAATATCTCACCGAAAATGATCGGGCGAAATTTTGCGTGTCGTGCTACTTTGATATGCGGGGCGCGGTCGATCGACTAATTCAAAGATGTGGCCACTTCAGCGAACTGTTTAACAACATCCAGGGGATATTTTGTACCAACTGCGGCGGGCCGACCCACCAAGTTTCAATGCGCGACACGTGCCCCACCTGCCTGAACTTATACTGGGTTGATGGTTCGTATTATCTTTAGTATGATTCAAAAAATGATTGTGTTTGATAGATTAATAAGATGCATGATTTGTTATGTTCCAGGATGACGGATCCGCTGCGGATATTCAAAATGAAATAATTTGAAACAATGAAAAACAGGCAACCACACACACACACAAACACACACACACACACACACACACACACACACACACAAAACACTCATCCACGCCGGCTTCCCCCTCCCGCCAATCGCTTAACGGTCCACATGGCCCTCCAGAGGGGCCTCCTCTGTGATCACATGCGCCCGGCAACCCCTCCCCCCTCCGCCGTACCACCGCACTTGGCTTCACCGGGCTGGAGCCCCCGCCCCGCTTCCCCCTGAGATCCCTGGGTTAGAACCGGTCCTGTTATACTACATTTTTATTTACAATAATTTTTTTGAGCTCTTGAAAAATTGTGTCCAACACATTTTTTTGGCTTTTACGAGCTACAAACCTTGGAGATATCGCATGTGGCTCACATTGCCCTGTAACACATTGTGTCCCACTCTCCCCTACTCGCAACTCTTCAATTGCATATAAAAACAACCAAAATGTTCCCACGGTTATTAATAAAAATATATTATTTAGAATAATCTACACTGATTTAACTTAGACGCTCGAAAAGAATGGCCAAATCCCGATTTTTTTTCTCGCTATCGGTTAGTGAAAGAGAAACTCAATTTTCTTAACACAAAGGTACATGTATATTTAGAGCCTTAAAAAAGTCACCAAAAAAATACAGAAAAACAACAAAAATATGGTAGCCGGCATGTGATGACATTTTTCCGCGACGTTTGGCGGTGGACACTCTTTCGCTTAAACGGTCCATCTGGAATCTAAAAACCAAACGGGTTATTCAAGCTAACAATAGATACGAGTCGTTGGCGACTGTCGATTTCTTAATCTTTTATTTTTAACATCGTGGCGACGAACTGAACTCCAGCATTTAAAATCTATGAAAAAAGTCGTCATTTTTACGTAACTATTAAAAAATTAAGATCCATTTTTAAAAAGTGGTATCGTCAACTACCTACAAATGTTTCTCATCGTATCTCCTGTTAAGGGGCCACTCCACTTTGAAAATTTCAAAAATCGAAAGCAAGCAAGACTTGAAGAAATCGACGATAATGAGCAATCAGAAGGGATTTTGTACGGTGCAGGAATTTCCGATTGAGTTTAGGTAAGACTTTTTCATAGTCTAAACTTCAGACGCGTTTTTCTCGAAACAACGTTTTCAAAATCTAGCTCCATCGGATCTCTAAAACTAATAAACCAATTCTCTTGAAATTTGAACCACATATTGTAAACACGATTCGCAACAAGATGACCCTCGATGGTTTCAAAATTTTGATTTTTAGCCTTTTTTGCGGAAAACTGCGAAAAACGCGTTTTTTTAAACTCTTTTCGTTTTTCATCTGTTTTTTACTCTGTTCGTCTTTCATTTTTTAATTTTTTGATAAAACGTTAAATCCGAGGGTCATTTTGTACCTGGTGTCATACTGAATCTAATGGACTTTGATTTTTTTGTTTCGGACAAGCCGTTGCCGAGTTGTGATGGAGCTACCTAGCCCACTTACTTTTGAGGCGTTACGTTAAAGTATAGTTTTTGTACTTAAAAATGAATAAAAATGAATTAATTTTTTTTAAATGTATTTCAAGACTTTATTTATCAAGCCCAACAACTTTTATATTCATATCTTTCATAAAATCCTCAAAAAAAAATCGCGAAAATAGCCTTTTTTCGTGGCTCCAAAGTGGACTGGCCCCTCAATTTGGAAACCATCCATCAAGTGGTTCTCGAGATATCTCGTCGGCCGACTTCGAAAAGAGTCTTTCAAGAAAAACGCGTTGAAAAGGTTGAAGTATGGTGCTGCTACCGCACTGTAAAAACAAACGCGTTCTTTCAAGACGTTTCATGTGTGTAATCCTGTCGCCGTTTTCAACACGGCAACTCATGTGTTGATGTCGTAACGACACATTTTACGCGTGTTCTGTCAATACGTTTCAAGCGTGTTTTAGCAAGTTCAAAGCGTGTTTTTTCGGTACACTTTAGGCGTGTAAACGCTTGTCGCCAATTTCAACATGTTTAAAATGTGTTGATGGCTAAATCAACACACTTTTTGATGTGTACTTGTGGACGCTTGGGAATAACGTACAAGACATCACGTAGGCATACGTTTAAAAGTAAATAAAAAAAGGTTTCTCCGTTAATGGTGTTTTATTCCGATGGTTTACTACCATACTTGATGAGTTCCAGTCGTCCTGAAATCAATTCCTGCGAATAAATTTTATTGTCCATACCCGGTTTCGAACCTACCTAACCTAGTTACTTCTATACCTAATAAACGTACGCTAGCCATTGTGCTATCCGCTATACTTGCGGTTTTTCATCAAGAAACGGAATACATGGTACATTGAACGAGAAGAGTAATGAAGATATTTCACATTTTATGTATATATATATATATATGTGTGTGTGTCTACACCCAACGCACATAAAATGTGAAATGTGAACAGAAATTTCCTTCACTCCGAACAGGCAATTTTCTTTGCACTGGACAGAAAAATTCGTCCGCAAAGAATAAAGAATTTTCTTTGCCCTTGACAGAAAAATTTGTCCGCACAGAAAACAAAAATTCCTTTGCCCCGTACAAGCATTTTTCTTCACTCCGAACAGAAAACTTTCTTAGCACTGGACAGAAAACTTGGTCCGCACAGAATAAAGAATTTACTTTGCCCTGTACAACCAATTTTTTTCACTCCGAACAGACCATTTTCTTCGCACTGGACAGAAAAATTGGTCCACACAGAATAAAGAATTTTCTGTGCCTCGAAAAAGGAATTTCTCTCACTCCAACTGACAATTTTCTTTGCCCCGAACAAGAAATTTCTCTCACTCCGAACAGACAATTTTCCTTGCCCTAGACAGAAAAATTGGTCCGCACAAAATAAAGAGTTTTCTTTGCCCTGACCAAGAAATTTACTCCACGCCGGACAGAAAAGTTGGTCCGCAAAGAATTAAAAAGTTCATTTGCTCAGAACAAGGAATTTCTTTTACTCTGGACAGACAATTTTCTTTGCCCTGGACAGAAAAATTGGTCTGCACAAAATAAAGAATTTCCTTAGCCCCGAACAAGAAATTTACTCCTTCGGACAGAAAAGTTGGTCCGCACAGAATAAAAAATTTCCTTTGCCCGGAACAACGAATTAAATCGAATTAAATTAAAGGAATTTTTAAAATAATACAATTCGCAATTGAAAAACTCTTTCGCAAGTCCGTGCATAACGTAGCGAGGTTATAAAGCCGCCATATTGTCATATCAACTCACTAGACGCGTGTTGTTTATGGTACACGCGTGCAAGTGAGTTGTTTCACGACGCTTTGTGTCGTTCGAGTCGCGTGTATCTACACTAAGTGTGTTGTTTGAAAGAAAATGGCTTGATTCGACACGCTTCATATGTGTTACATTAAGCGTGTTTTACAGCAACATATTTAAAACGTGTTGTTACCAAGAATGGTATAGAGCGTATTATTTCAACACAGTAAAATAAGTGAAACACGTTGTTTCAACGCGTTAACCAGGTCCTACACACGTTGTAGGCGTGTTGTGTGTTGCTTCAACACACCGACAACACGCTTATTTTTTACAGTGCGTTCGCCCGGCCGACTGTTAGACCGATGACACACACAGCGGTTTGTGCTGACTCGCCGATCGAGTCGGCTGCCGCTGACGCTTCTTCGCACAGACGACGTGTCGAGGCGGCTTTCCAGCCGCTAGGCAACGCTTGCCACAGTGTGAGTTTTGCAACATTTGAAAACACAGAAATATGCGCCGACTCGGCGATTGGGTCGGTCGCCGAGTCGGCACCAAACGCTGTAGCGCATTCAATTTTAAGAATTGTTAGAAGCTGTAGCTCATTCAATTTTAAGAATATTTCAATGTAGTTTTCAGGGAATATAGCTCAAAGGTGATACGATCGAATAAAAATATTTTTAGAAAATACAATTTTTTGACCCACGTAGGTAGATGTAGCCGGTTAATAAAAATGTAGTTCCTACCTGTACAGTCGCTGTTAGAGTCTGAAATTGAACTGTTTGGGTGAATGTGGGAAGCTGAGGCGATATCTATTAATTTTTAAGATTCTGTCTTTCTGTCGGTCTGTCTGCTTGAGCGAAGTTCGCGTGAAAACGGCGGAAACTTTTGGAAATAAATGCTTCAACATTTCTCCGCACCTTGTCTCATCTGCATCTGTCAAGTAGAACCTAAAAAAATGCGATTTTCATTCTACAAAAAAGTTTTTACTAAATACTTAATGTAAGACAACTTCATTAGCTTCAAAACCGGACTCTTTTAACGATGTCTATTTTCTGGTAATGTGATTATAAATGTGTATAAAAGTATATGGAAAATATTGCCCAGATAGAAAACTACATAGGAGCTATATAAGCCTGCATAGAAAAATATATAAGAAAATGTTGCCTATATATAAAACGTGTTTTTTCATAATAACCTTCGTATCTACTGCACACCCTTCGCATACCTTGCGTACTACCCTAAAATCCATTTGCGAAATACACGTGAAGAAAATTTCGGATCCACACGCGAACGAAACCGTGGCCAAAAGCTAGTGATTAATATTACTTGAAAATGTCTAAAATCTTCCTTTTCAATGTCTAATAATAATCATTTAACGTTCACCATTTGGTTGTGACGGTTTCTTTTTCGGTAGTTATAGTAAAAATTAGGAGTAATGTGAATTCGATCGATCGTCATTGGATTTTCATCAGATTGTCACTCCGCATCAGTCTCGATCGTGAGAGCGTCGCGAAGTGATGATTTTTTTTCTAATCACATCGGGCAGTACGGCAAACACGAAGTTGACGCTCGCTCTGTCTAGTGAGATGTTTCGTATTCAGCATGACGAAATTAATGAAATTACGATGACAATAATAGTGAAATTATACGACACATGCATATATATAGCGTAATATGCAACTCGCGATGACAAAACGATTCATTCGTGTCTCCCATGCTGCATCAGGATGATTGACGTGTACGAAACGTCTTGCCAGAGGGATCATCATGATGCGAGACGCACTCGTCTTCCCGGTAGCTGCATGAGACGAATTTTCAATTCGCACAAGAGCATCTGTACGTACATGCGCTTCAGTTGCGTTTCTATACAGACTCGATATATTACGTCGTCCTCGTCGTACCCACCGCGTACGCCAAAAGTCAATTCTTTGGTGTGTTTGGCAAGGACGCGTTGTCTTAACTACCTGACGAAAAGCGTTTCAGACTCGAATGCGTGCTTTTTATTAAATCACGTACCGAATTGTCGGCTCCGAGCCAAATAACTATAAATAGATGCTCTTAATCGATTCGATGGGAAACATAAGTTCCGCACAAGGCTCGAATACGATAAAAGTATGTGCACTCGAGTGGTAAAAGGTTGGCAGATATTTTTTATTTATATGTGGAATTTTGTTATAACCTTATTAAAACTCCCTTTAGTTTCGCAGGAACAAAAATGTGCAATTTTGTGCCGGAGTCTGAATTAGAAGGTTGGAAAAAACGTTTTTTTTTCAATTGCTTAAATCGATAGATAAACTATCCAAGAATATATTTACAAAGTTACAGAGGCCAATTGTAAATATTTTCGAAGATGTAAGACTAAAAGCAGAGAAGCGTTTGATATTTGATGTTGATATTTCCCCCTATGGAAAACTTTGAACTTTAGCAAAAAAACTAAATGACCTATTGAATGAAACCAAAGTTTATTTTCTTCAGTATGAAAATCTCTTTTAAGTGAATTGAAAATGCATTTTTAAATAATTTTTCCAGCACGTTAAAGTGTTTTTTAACACATTTTTTTTTTTCGAACCTGAGAAAAGTTATAATATTACGATTTTTTCAGCTTTTTCTTAATTCGCACAGAAGAAAAAATATGACAATTGAAAATTTTATTGTTTTTTTGTTTGTGTCAAGAATTATGCGCTGCATCTTTCCCGCCGATTGGGGACTGCAGTGGCAAGATGCACATGGAATAGGCTGATAAATCTACAGGCATTTATTGTTTCATGTTAAACATTTTTTTAAATACTTTTCAAATTTACTTGAAAAAAAACCTCAATGTTTACTGGGCTCACTTGGTTTTCCCTTCTTGAAAAATCCCTAAAAACGGCTTTTTTGGACCTGTTAATTCAGGCTCCCGCCTTAAGGTAAAAAAGTTTATATCCTTATTATTCGAATCCACGTTTGTCCTCTTGGCGACAAATTTTTACTAAAATTTCGGTCATATGAAAGTAGAATATGTTATGCGAATCACGTATCCCCAATTGCTCGAATTTCTGCCCAGGGCTTAACTTAATTGAGCTCTAAATTTTCTTTTTCCGTTCCGCTCGCCCTCGGGCCCTTTGACATTGCCTGATAATTCTGATTTTCCTGAAAACAAAGAAAAACATAAATGTCCGACAGAAAGCATCTACAGAAAAAACGTTGCTCTTCCACTGCATATCCATTCTTCCATAGAAGTTCAAGTAACATTGGAGTATCACGAGCGCTTTTGCTAAAATATATATATATATATATAT
>OX101783.1:46787703-46865687 GCA_944452715.1 Ophion slaviceki
CATCTCTTTTCCATCGCTGTTTGGTGTATTATTACGTCGCGGGTTCTTTACATCCAGGAATCAGTATCACTTATTCCATTTATTTACTGGAATATCAAAATATAGCGTTCTAATCGAAATCGGTAAATACTATATAATATTAATTCCAATTAGTACCAATTCATACTATATATTGATTCCAATTGAAATGAAGGGGCATGCCTTTCGTTCAAAGCTTCTAGTATTGAATTTCTGCTCCTCACAATGAAGGTAAAAATATATGGGCAAAATTAATTTATGTACCAGTCAGTTGAAATACACTATTAATCGGTTCACATTGATATCGATACATATCACATAATATTGTATTTGTTAATTAGACAATTCAATTGGACCGTTTACCAATTCGACATTGACACAATATAATTATCGCCATTCAATTTTTTTTCCAATTGTCCTATCAAGGGGGGATTGTCTTTTTTTTTCGCAAAATTTACCGCTTTTTGGGAATTTTTTTGTGAAGAAAGTATACAACGGAAAACTTGTGAAACTTGGCATATAGTTTTATTGATCTGTTTACTACATACAAAAAATTTTTTAAACAATTTCATAAAAAAATCCGCCTCCCACCCCCCTCGACGCGCGATGGTCCTTTTTTGATGGTGTGCACGATTTCTCAAAAACTATTCAACCGATTGCCTTCAAATTTGGACAGAATGCTCAGCTGACATCCTTTTATCGTTTGATGAAGCAAAAAAGCAATACGTTTAATAGTTTTTTATTTATAACAAAAAATCGATCAATTTTTTTCGAAAAATCGATACTCCAAGTTCAAAACGTCACCAAATCGTCAATTTTTTTCCCCTTCATCGAACGCTAGCTATATGTGTCTAAAGTAAAATGCTTTTTGGGTTTTTGTTGCAGGATGAACGTGAAGGCTGTAATCGTGCACACCATCAAAAAAGGACCATCGCGCGTCGAGGGGGGTGGGAGGCGGATTTTTTGATAAAATTGTTTAAAAATTTTTTTGTATGTAGTAAACAGATCAATAAAACTATATGCCAAGTTTCACAAGTTTTCCGTTGTATACTTTCTTCACAAAAAAATTCCCAAAAAGCGGTAAATTTTGCGAAAAAAAAAGACAATCCCCCCTTAATGCGTCAATCATAAATGAGCCTTTAAGGCTGTTATGAGGTCTATCCGTCGAGGATGAAGCACCAGGGGAGCGCCATATACTTATGCATGGAGCCGATTGACTGTTACCAACTGTTAGCTGTCAAATAATCGTCATATTAAACGTACATTTCCGACCTAACTTCCTACATCTACTTATAAAAATATGCATTTTTGAACATTCGGTGATTATATCAAATGTTTTCATTGTTTTGTGTAATTATTATCTATAACTTTGTCTCGTTCAATGAACGCGAGACGGATTGGCAATGTCGTAAATCGTGGTAAATGGTAATGCCCAGGTTGGGACAAGCGTCGCGAAAAGTACCTTAGTATCGGCCCAAGGAGCTGTCAACAAGAATATCGGTCCGATTTTAAAAAAATCGCTGGAAAGAGAAGTTGTGTACTAAAGCTGTCTATAATCTGGAATAAATAAAAAACTTTAATAATTTTCCGATATTTAAAAAAAAATGTATATATGAAAATAATTCCGCTTTATTTTTCTTTGTCTAGAAATTTCTAGAAAAATATAATTTCTGAACATAGTTATTGTTGGTTATTAGAAGAACTAGGAACTCCGTATGAGGTTATAGATTATAACAGATGCAGATTTTAATGAAAGTAACGTATATTGAATTAATTTACATGATCGATTCTATGACGACGTGCGATCACGAGATAGCACGGGAGCAAGAGTGCTGTGTGTGTGAGAGCGCGTATTAAGCATGAGTGCGTACGTCCGTCGTGTCTCTCATCTGTCGGACAGTATTGCATTTCGTTGATTTTTCTTTTGACTAGGTCTGTCATAAAATGGTATTTCACGTCGACGTGCTTCCTTTTGTTCCTCGACTCCCCGTTCTTTACCAACTTGATGGCACTTTGATTATCCTCGTACATTCGAATTGGCTTCGTCTGCTTCACACCGAAGTCTTCGAGTAATCGTCGTATCCATAACAGTTCCCTGCTCGTCTCTGCTATTGCGATGTATTCTGCTTCACAGCTCGACCAGGCTATACAGGTTTGCTTTCTGCAAGCCCATGCGATTGCAAATCCATTATATAGAAATACAAATCCGTTATGTGACTTGTTGTCGCTTCTATCCTCCGCCCAATCTACGTCCCTATAAACTTCGAGTCCTTTCGTGTTGCTTGTCAATTTTGATTTGAATTTTGTTGTACCCTTTAAGTATCTAACAATTCTTTTCGCTTCGTTCCAGTCAGTTTCAGTCGGTTATTTGACCTTCTGACTCAATATTGATACACTTGCTGCTATGTCGGGTCGCGTGTGTGTTGCTACATATAGCAGAGCCCCGATGAGTTTTTGATATTTATCCCCATTGACCATTGCATTTCCGTCGCGAGCAATTTTCAGGTATCCAGTGTCAAGGGGTGTTTTGTATATTTTTGCGCCCCGTAGTCCAAATCCATCGATGATTTTCTGGATGTAGCCCGCTTGATCCATGTAAAAAACCCCTTTTCAGTCCCTTTCAATGTTTGTTCCGAGGTAATGTTTCAATTCACCAAGTCTTTCGAGCATAAATTCTTCTTCGAATCCATCGGCCGTCTTCTGTATTTCATCCTCGTCCTCATCAGCTACGAGAAAGTCATCGACATATATCTCTACGTACTGGACGGCCTTCGATGTGCTTTTAGAGTATAGACAAGAGTCTGATGTACTCTGTTTAAAGCTCAACTTGGTGAGGGCTGCATGGAGTTTCTCATTCCATGTTTTTGCAGCGTGTTTCAGTCCGTATATGCTCTTGTTGAGCTTACAGACTAATTGACTTACTAAATTACTAAAGACTAATTTCATTTCCTCATTCATGGCCTTAACCCATTCAAGTTTGTCAGGTCCGTTAAGTGCTTCTGCTCTGCTCTTTGGTTCTTCGTATTCCATTACGGCTTTTGCCTTAGGTACGAATCTGTCAGGCGGTTGTCCTTTCGTTCGTCTGCCTGAAACTCTAACCCCTTGATTATCGAGATCATCAATGTTGCCCGGCAATATGTACTCGTCGTCGCCGACCGGTAATGATTGCTCCAGAACCGAATCATCAGTTAAGTCCACTGTTTTTTCTAATTCTTGCAACGAATTATCGAACTCTTGACACTGTTCATCTTCGAAACCATCTTCGAAGGTTATTTCGACCTCTCCCGAGCGATTCGTCTGCTGCTCATTTACTGGCATATCGCGGCCTGTAATTCGAACGATTCTGTTCTGTTTTTCGATTTTCTTTTCTTCGTTCTTCTTTTCTTCGATCTTCATTTCTTCATTCTTGTTTTCTTCATTTTCCTCTCCTTTCTTTGGATCGTGCTGGATGAGTCTTACATCACGACTGATGGTTATTTTATTTGTGGCCGTGTCGAGCACTCTGTAGGCCTTTGGTTCGGCGGAGTATCCCACGAAAGTGAGCAATATCGCTTTGTCGTCCAACTTCCTTCGTTTCTCCTTCGGAATATGTGCATATCCCTTGCATCCAAATATGTGTAGATGTTCGACGTCAGGTTTCCTGTTGTTCCACAACTCGAATGGTGTCTTGTTGACTGCTTTCGACGGCAAGATATTTTGTAGATAACATGCCGTGTTGACTGCCTCCGCCCAGTATTGTTTCTCCATTTCCGCGTCGATCAGCACACACCTTGCAGCTTCCACGAGGGTTCTGTTTTTACGCTCAGCTACGCTGTTTTGGAAAGCTGAATAGGGTTCCGTATACTGTACTTTTATGCCCATTTCTATAAGTGATTCCTGTAGTTCTTTTGTGACATATTCTCATCCATTGTCCGACCTGATGACCTTGAGTTTCTTTCCAAACTTGTTTTCAGTGTAATTAATACAATCCTTGACGCATTTCGCCGCCTCTGACCAGTACCTTAGAAAATGCACCTCTATAAATCGACTATAGTCATCAATCATTGTCATTGAATACCTTTTGCCGCTTGGTGTTGCGTTCTGCATGGGTCCACAGAGATCTGTGTGCACTAATTCTAGTACGGATGCTGCTCTAGTCGTTGCTTCTTTTGATATTGGACTTCTTGACGTTTTTCCTTTGATGCAGCATTTGCACACCTTTCGGGTTCCACAATCCTTTATTGTTAAGCCCGTCACCAACTTCTTTATCTCCAGTTTTTGAACGTCCTCAGGGTATCGGTGACCGAACCTTCTGTGCCAACTGGGTTGACAATCTGGAGTATGCTCGGTTCCTTTGACTGCTGATGCTCTGTGATGAATTCTCATTGCATACATGTTAGATGACAAATTCTCTGAAGCCACCACGATATTATTTTTAGCTATTTCGCATCGTTCGCCCTTGAATTGTACCGTGTGACCTGCTTCTGTGAGCCTTTTCACTGACAATAAATTTTCAGTCAAGTCTGGGACATATAATACATCTTTAATGTTTACTTTGACTGCTTCATTGTTTCCATTGAGGCAATGTAGTTCATCCGTCCCGATTCCTAATACTTTTGTGCCTTGAACGTTGGCTAGAGCTACGTCTCGCATCTTCTTTCGCTCGATAAGCTTGAAGAATTTCGTATCGTTGGTCATATGACTTGTGGCACCCGAATCGACGTACCAAGCATCTTCCTGTCTCAATCCTTTGTGAACGCTGAAGGAAACCGATCCCGCTCGATCATCATCATCCTTGACCTTGTTGACTTTCTCTCTCTTTTCCTTATTTGCCTTCCATTTTTTGTATTTGAAACAGTCTTGCTTGTAGTGTCCCGTTTTTTTTTTACAAAAGAAACACGGTTTTTCGGCTTCTGTTGATGCATTTTTCTTCTGCCATGCTCTTAATGCTGAAGTTGAATCCTCTGAATTCGGCACGCCTTTTCTTCTTTTATATTCGTTGATCAATTTACCTTTGACTAACCCTAGCGTTAGTTCATCCCCCGATCTGCTTTCCAACGCGGTAATCAACGTACTATACGTTTCAGGTAGGCTACTGAGCAGCATGGCGACAAAGAGATGGTCCTTTATTTCCTCGCCAAGCGTTGTCAGTTTATCTACCAAATCTTGCATTGTTGTTACATGCTCTTCCATATTGCCTGTTTCGCTCAACTTTAAATTGCAAATCTGCCTTAGGCGATACACTTTACTTGTCAGCGTCGATTTCTCGTGATAGTTCTTTAGTGATTCCCATACCTTTTTCGCTGTCGTGTCCTTACGTATATGAATGAGCTGAGAATCCTCGACAAGCAGGCCTATTATAGCTCGCACCTTGTCATCCTTTTTCTGCCACGCTACTGCAGCAGTTTCATCCATGGGTTTTTCCGTGCTGAGCTGACTCCATACCTCTTCCTTGATGAGCAACAGCTCCAATTTAAATTTCCAAACGGAGTAATTCTCGTTGTTCAGCTTGGTTATGTTCGCACGGAATATGTCTGTCATGACTAACCTCAAATCTCCACGTGCACCGAATTTATACTGGACTTTATATTCATTTTATCTGCTTAAACCTCTCCTGGGCCCATAACCTGTTAGTTATTAGAGAAACTAGGAACTCCGTATGAGGTTATAAATTATAACAGATGCAGATTTAAATGAAAGTAACGTATATTGAATTAATTTACATGATCGATTCTATGACGACGTGCGATCACGAGATAGCACGGGAGCAAGAGTGCTGTGTGTGTGAGAGCGCGTATTAAGCATGAGTGCGTACGTTCGTCGTGTGCATGCCGAGTTGCGCAGAACACCGCAAAATCGTGGTATTGGATATTCCAACAGTTATCAAATGAATATTATGTAATTATTACTAATTAAGAGAATAAGAAAAAATAATATTCGTTATTAATTATCTTGACCGAGTAGTTTGAGATTCCCGGGCCTAATTACCTAATACGGATAAGATAGCATTTGTGCCGTCTACGCCGTTGCCATGATTGCACAGCCTAATATTTTATGTGCGAGATTTTCGCAGGATTTCGCTATTAAAAGCGTTAATCATTTTATAACGGTACTGTGAACCCTCATTTTCACTGTAGCAAGGGATAGTCGAAACGTATCTATTTTTTTTTTCAGTTCCGAGGTAGCATTTTCTTAGCAGATATTAATAATGTACTGAAAAACGATCGGGAGTTTTCCGTAAGCGTAATGTAATTAGCCCACGAAATACGTCGAGTTTCCGATTTTTGGTCTGAAAAACGGTACTGTGGATCGTATCCAAACTGCACAGCAAAGAGGTTATAAACGTCCAGAAAAAATTTAAGCTCGGTAGTAACATGTTGCCGTAACCCTATAACGACCTTAATAGGAAGTTACTCAATAATACAAATAAAAAGACATAATGTCACCGTATGAACTATTGATCCACCGGAGTCTAATCGACGAGTATCTAAAGATAGGAGTAAACCAAAGCACAAACCCTTTTCTCCAGTCAAGAAAGACAAGCCGTCGAGGAACAAATCTTCTTGAACAAACAACTACTATAAGCAATACTTTTATGAACCTAAATTTCCCTAACTGGGATGTCGATGTCTTCGATTTTTGACTGGCCACGGTCTCGTTACTCGTGTCCGTTCCACATTACTGCCGGGAGCAGAAGGGTCGAGGGGGCGGAAGGAAGGGGAGGAAAGGCAAGCAGGAATAGAGAACAAGAGTATAGAGCAAGTGAGCGCACGCTTGGGCGACTCGTTCGTAACGGGAGGCTGACGTTTTGGAGGAATATCACACACACGCACACACACACACACACACACACACACACACACACACACACACACACGCACACACACACGCACACACACACACACGCGCGCGCGCGCGCGCATGCACACACATACACACACACACAAACACACATACACACACACAGACACACGCGCGCGCGCGCGCGCACACACACACAAGTAAGTACACACGTTACCATGACCAAAGAAACGGAACTGCGGTGGAGGAAGAGTGACGCCCCTCGAGGTAAAGTATGGCTCTGTTTACCCGGAGCTAATGGCCGCCGACGCTGCACCGCCAAACTCGCCGACGGCGAAACCCCCGACGCCCTGTCGGATCCAAGACCAACAGCGTGTCCAGTCAAACTGCGCAAGAAAAACGCTCAAGTATATATATATCCAGAAGAGATTCAACGAATAGACACCATGCCAATGTATGAAATCCTTTTTGCCCATCTGAGCGAACGATCTGGTCATCACACAACGAGGCACGAAGAGGATGAGTACGGTTTCCGCAATCCTCTACGTACGCGAGAAACGTTCGGAAACGAACGATGATTCGGGTGATGAATTGGTTTAGGCCCAAACAAACCATTTACGAACTTTGCAATTAACTTGGTCCCGTCAAGATATTTTTTTCTACAATTCGATAGTAAAATGATCATCACTTTTTGCTTTTCAAATTTCACTGTAGGGGTGCGATAACCATACTTGTATATTGGGATAATGTACTCGAATGCACGAGATCGAACAATTATACGGGCAGTATATATTAACGTAAGTCCGGGGTAGTTGGCCACTGTTTTTGCAAGGAAACAAATTTTAATGAGACCATCCGAGTCAGTATTTTTTGAAATCACGATTGGCCATCTCTCCGTAGTATCCGGGTGTGGTGGCGACAAGAGTAGAGGTGAGATGGCCAATAGGGTAAAGCCAGCAAAGAGTAGGCACTATATAAACTTTTATTTCTAGAAAAATCAATTTTGATAATACACTTTATTCTTACTATTTAAATTAAGCTTTGTTCATTGAGACCAAATCTCGAGACCATCGAATCTTGAGACCAAATCTCGAAAAATATTAAAAAAGGTTTAGACCTGGTACCGTGCCCACTCTTAGGGTGCTGTGCTGCAAAGAATACGGAGTGAGAACCTTTCATAGAAGCGAATGTAAGAGTGCGCATGAGAGCGGAGTAGGGTCGGCTGGGGTCGATGGAAACACGGGACAAATGAAACAAGTTGAATAACTCGAAGGTGATCAGTGACAGCAGCACGGCCCCGAGTGGGGAAGGGACTGCTTTGCGTATCGGAACCTGTCGCTCATTGCGCGTCGCTCTCCCAGCGCGTCGGACATTTTTATGTGGCGCATCGCTTTTTCGACATAAGGAGTAAGTTTTTTTTTTACTGATAAGTGCGGAAATGGAGAAACTCGGTATTTGCTTTATTCAATAAGCTTTTATTGGTACAAGCGGACTCGGTCCACGTATGACCACACTGGTCTGTGTCGCTATGCAGACTGTCATAAACTGACTTCCTGTCACTCGTCGTTCTGCACGACACCTCGGTCTCGTCACATACACAACATCCCTCGGCCGTGGTTTAGTCGAACGATGCCGGAGACTTTCTCGTTGTGTTTCTTAGTTCGTATCGATGGTTTCGCTCGGTTTCTTCATTTCTTCCGCGTGCCGTGGATTTTCTTCGTTATTTGATTTGGTCTTCATTCCCGCGTTAGGCATTTTTCGCAGATCTATATGTAATTTGTGTGTGTTTCCCGTTGCATCTTCACGTACGTTGTATGACAATGGACCTGTTTTTTTGAATTACTGTTGCTTTGGTCCATTTTAGTCCCCTTGGTTTATGAGTTCTCATCTGCACCTTGTCATCTCTTGCAATTCTTGAGCGCCTTCCGGAATTTCCTTATTTTTTTTTAGTTCGAATTTTGTTGTACTCCTTTGGTAAGATTGCGTCCTATGGAATCCGTAATTTTCTTTGCAACATTAGTTCCACTGGTGTAACTTCTGTTGCCGCTGTTGGTTTTGAATGTTGTTTTAGCAAATATCGGCTGATCTTCACTTCCCAATCTCCCTCTTGAAGAGTCGGTGCAATGAATAAAAACTCGATGCCATTAATGTTGTAAAACTTCTCCATCTCTATCGATCGGAAGGCTGTAGCATTATCTGATACAATCATCTGCGGAAGACCGAAGCTAGCGAATAATTCCCGAAACTCCCTAATTATGTTGCGTGACGAGGTAGAAGTAACCCGTCTGACCTCTGTCCATTTCGAGTATGCATCCACGATTATTAGAAAAACTTGCCGTTGGAATGGACCAGCAAAATCCACGTGAAGTCGTGTCCACGGATTGTTCGGTGCTTCCCACTTTTGTATTGGTGCCCTTGGTAGATTGTTACGCCCCTTTCGACATTCGTCGCAGTTTTTTATCTTAAGCTCGATCTCCTTATTTATTTCGGGCCACCAAACGTAGGATCGCGCATACGTTTTCGTAGCTACTATTCCTGAGTGGTTTGCATGTAAGTAGCTCAATACTTCTGGTTGCAGTTTCCGTGGTATTATTGCTCTAGAGCCCCAGGTGGGACATCTATGGGTTATTGACAATTCTTCCCTTTTTTGCCACGATGCTCTGAATTCTGGCAAATTCTTGTTTAATTCTATCACGATACTATACTCGTAATTTTTTTTCTTTCGCTCGTCGTTTGAATTACCGGCCACGCGTATAAGTATTCGTCGCTGTCTTCGGTTTCTGTGTTTGATTCCCGTTTTATTTGTTGTGTTTTATTTTGTGATGGCTGCGGTTTCGTTTTTTTTTCTTTTTTTGAGCATGCTCCGTTTATGCGACCGATCTTCTCGCAAAAATTACACGTTTCGTTTTTACAAAAAACATTCGTCCGCGGAATGATTTGTATATCCACATCTGAAGCATGCCTTTCGAGTTGGCCCTTTGTTGCGATTATTATTCTTTTTAAAACCTTTTTTTAGAGTGATTTTTTGAATTGTCAACATTTCAGACTCCCTTATAATTTTTTGGCGCAATTCTACTGCTTCCGCGTTGCACGCAATTTCCAGCGCTTTATCTAAGGTTAGTCCCTCTGTATTTGTTTCGCTTACACTTTCTTCGTGCCTTCGACTAAGATAACGTTGGAGTTCGTCGTGCGCTATCCCCACTACGAATCTGTCACGCAACATCGTCTCAAGCGGTAACTTCCCCGTTGACCCCGTAAATTTGCAGTCCAGTGGCAACTTACGGATCTCGCATACAAATTCTTGTAGCGTTTCATTATTACATTTACTTCGTTTGTGGTATCTGACTTGACCCAATAAATCGTTCACCCGCTTCCCAAAGTGCTGTTGACATTTTTTCAGTCAATTATCGTACAGTACGTTCTTGGGAGCTTCCGGAGAACACAGAGATTTTATAGTTCCATAATTCGTGGTACCCACCGCAGTCAGAAGCGTCGAACGTTTTTTTTTACTTCGGTTATATTATTTGCGTCCAAATACAACTCTACCTGTTCGATATAGTCCTCCCCGGACTGCTTTTCTTGCGTGAATTCCAATAATTTACCTATTGAAGGCATTTCGACGATCGTCGTCGCACCGTTGTTTTTTTCTGGTCCCTCCCGAGTAGAAATTTCTTAGGGTTAGCCTGACCAGGATCAGGCCCCGATCGGGGTGTGATACGGGTAGCACCTATTACGGACATCCTGATCCAGCCCCGATCGGGCCGGAAGTATTTAGGCCCTAAATCAGGCTATAGTAAAATGGCCCTACGAAGGCCGTCCCTGATAAAATCCTACTAAGGCTTTCCCCGATAGGGCCTTACCAAGATTTGCCCTGATAGGCTCTACTAAGGCTTTCCATGATAGGGCCATAAATAGGCTTGCCCTATAACTGCCTCAGCAGTCGATAGATGCACATAACCTGTTATTTTCCACATGGAAACTTCGATTTTACAGTATCGTAGCTTCGGAGTTTCGATGCATTCCTGAATTATATTTTAAAAAAAGGTGCTATGAAGATTTCGGCAGCTTTGTAAGGCGAAGAGAGAGAGAGAGAGAGAGAGAGAGAGAGAGAGAGAGAGAGAGAGAGAGAGAGAGAGAGAGGAATTATAAGGTTATAAATATAAGGTTAAATTTCAAAAATCTGTAGCATGTTATTCGATAAACCTCTTTAATTGTCACAATGATATTAAGTAATTGATATACTTTATTTGATACAACAAATAAGTATAGGAATTCATTTGGTCTCTTATGCCATATCTGGGACCAAGATGTTACAAGCACTCGGTAGCATAGGGGCAGCGTGCGCAGCGTTGGGTAGGTAGGTACGAGGTTCGATTCCCATATAGGCGAAATATTTTCTTCGAACAGAAACATTTCAGCAGGCTAGGGAATGACGAATTATGATACAAAATCATTGTTGTGAAACTCTAAATTCAGTGGTTCATTTCATTTTGGATTTTTGAAATATTATATGCATTTCTTTCTGATCAGGCAACCAGGTCAGGCCCATATGTGACACAACGTTACATTTCCTAGTAGGGTCCTTTCAGGCTGCCTTATTAGTGCCCTACCAGGGCAGTCAGGCAACTTGATCGGGCCCTGATTTGGGCCCCATCAAAATTTCTACGTGGGCTGTTGACTCTTGTGTAAACTTTGCGTTAGTCGGCTGTTCCTCGTGCTGCTCCGCTTCCTCCTTTGCTCTACTTTTAGTAAACTCCGATAACAGTTTACGTAGATCATCCACAGTGGTTTTTTCCGTTATCTGTATTTTAAAATGTTCACAGATTGGTTGCAATTCCACTCTGTTGAAGTCGTATATCCATTACGTTTTTCCCAGTGCCACATTTTTCTCGATTTCTTCAAATATCTCACTCATTTCTGTCACTTTTGTCTTTTCAGCACCCCTGTGGTATCATTAATCCTTGTCGCCATTGATAAGTACGGGAATGGAGAAACTCGGTATTTGCTTTGTTCAATAAGTTTTTAGTGGTACGAGCGGACTCGGTCCAGGTAATGACCACACGGGTCTGTGTCGCTCGGCAGACTGCCATAAACTGACTCCCTGTCGCTCGTCGTTTTGCGCGACACCTCGGTCTCGTCTCATACACAACAAGTAACGCTCCAAAACTATTGTTTCTTCTTCAGCGTTGTTTACAATCAGCATTACTATGAATATCCTAGTTGAGTTTACTGTGGTCAGTACCTACCTACAACCTTTAGGTTTTTTTGCTGTTTGATAAAATATTTGAAGCGAGGGTGTGGGGGCAGTTGAAACAAACAGTTCGGGGTGAATTGAAACGCATTTCTATTGACTTCAAACAGACATTTCAAACAAAAGCAAGTTTTCCAAATTTTGTTTTATTTTTTAGATGCCAAGAAATCGTCCGAAAAGTAAAATAATATTAAAGAACCTTAATATACCTTCAGTGATACTCAAACTGGAACTAAGGTAGTTCTGTAGGTACACGTATGAGCCAAAAGTTTCGATCGAAGCGTATAGTAACATCCAATGCCTATACGCTGCTGTTGGTTGTACATTTTTGACAGAGCTTGTACCCTCTATATGTCCCACACATTCGCACCTCATGCATAGATAGGTCTCATACCTACTCGTATAGAGAGCGATGCTGCAATCGTGGCAACAGATCGATTTTCCTGCAGCCATAGCGTTGAACTTTCTACGATCCATCTTTCGCGAAATATTCTATTCAAATGAAAAAAGCGTGAAAATGTCAACCCAAATGCGATACAGAGAAAAGTTTACAAGAAAAACGGCGCTTGCTGAAAGACTGAAAGCTGTGTCAAGCAAGCGCGGCTAAACGCGATGAGAATTCGTTTGGGCATCATCCCATAAAGGTCATATCTACACCATACTTAGATTTCCGCCAATTCCTAAGATTTGACCAAAACTACAGAACTACCTTAAAAGCAATACAACTGATTATTTTCATTAAAAGTATATTTTACCCACAACAAACATACTTTATTACTTCATACACCTCACTAACAGTACCTGGATTTAGTAGAACATTAGTTCAATCACTTGTAAACACCTATTTCGACTAACCCCAGGCATTGTTTCGATTGACCCCGACACAGGGTCAAATGAAACATTTTCCGAGGGTTTCTAAATAGCGTCTACCTAAGTTCAGGGCATAGAGGAAGCAAAATCAATAATGCTATCATGTATCCAGATAATCTAGCTACAATTAAAGCCCAGTACGAAACAGATAGGGTACACAATGAAGTCACACTAATCGATTTTCTCAAAAACGTTCCACTTGACCCGTCTATTCTAGTTGTACAGGATAGTGGAAAGAGTGCGCACTTTGGGTGCGTACTCTTACCAAACACGTGTTTTTATTCCATGGTCACTATAATTTTCGTGAGCAATCAAAACGGTGAGATAACCTCTCGATAAAAACAAAATTTGGATTACAAGTTTCAAGTATAATGCAATTCGTTGGGTGCAAATTAATCGCAAACCTTACAAAACGTTTTTAAAATTGTTAAAAAATAAGATCAAACATATCGAAAATCTATTATTGGTCATAACATGGAAATGAATACCTTAACAAAGCGAGTTGTTGCCCAACACCTTGACATCACATATGCCACTGACAGGTTAGATGGTGTCGCCAACACAAGAAAAAAAAACAATTGAAAGTACTGAGTACTCTTTGGTGGCTCGACCCTACTTAAATCTACTCTTGGTTTTCTCTTTGGTTTTATGTTTCGATTCTTAATTTTTGTTTTGTTTCTTCTGGCCACATCTAGAACCCATATCTTCGAAATCAGTATAATTTTCGTGTCCCCAAAGTTGGCACACTATGCACTGGAGCCATTTTTCGATGATTCGATGATGGTTTCGTAATAATTTTCTCTGCAACCTTTTTTTGTCATTGTTCTTCTTACATCGTCTTTCTATGGTCTTCTTTGGTATTTCGTAAGTTCTAGCGGCCACTCGAACCGATGAACCATCATTTTTCACATCGCTGTGTCCTAATTTTCCGGGAGAGATGGCCACATCTAAAATGTAAACAAGTAGAAACAATAATTGCGAAATCTTGTGGTTAAAAAGTCTAGCACTGCTCATAAACTATTCAAGAAGCACGAAAAATAACCATTATCTGTACAAAGCAACATTACTATAATATAAAACATGTATTCTTCAAAAAAATTGGCAGTAGAAAATACAATGAAAACGCATTGTACTTACTTTTTCCTTTTATTGCCAAACTTTTGCTCGTACACTTACACCTGCGCGGACGCGAAGTGACAGGTGACATCTGGTGAGCGGTTCTACTATATGAAATATGTGTATTCGCCATCTCTCCCTTTTGGCCAACTCCCCGGGAATTATCCTACTTATTTTTTTATTGCCTATTTGCATTATTTCTCATGACAAAAGCTTAAGGGGTCTTCTCACTTTAGACGCTAAAAAAGGCTGTTTTCATGAATTTTTTTGATAGGTTTATCTTATAGATATCCACATAAAAGTTGTTACACTTAATAAATACACTTTCAAAATACATTTAAAAAAATGGTTTATGTATTTATGTAACTCAACCATACTTTAAACGCGTTTTTCTCGAAACAACGCTTTTCGACCGTGATCGCGCACGCCCTTCGAATAACTGTGGGACCACATTTAATATTATTTATTTTATTATCGCCGATCGAAGAGTGCGAAAAACGGATTGATCGTGCAGGAGACAAGGCAAATAATGAATATGACCAGTTGTTATAATTGAAAAACTGGATAACTTTAATTGTCTTAGTGGATCACACGGAAGACGCTGCGCGGGTTACGCACAAGTATCTTTCAAAAACCGAAATCTTCGATTACGCGCCTAAAATGTGTCGAGCGACAGAATTATGAGGCGGGAGCAAATGATCGTTCCGCATCGGGAGAATGATCAATAATCACTGTCTCTCCGAAGGTGAAATTTGCGCGATTCAAGTGTCGTTCGGCGCTCCGGGAGCGTCGGGGTTTTCCCTCATTTTCGCGATGATTACCGCGAAAATGTGAGATTTCAGGGCACCTTAAAATTTAGCATAGGATCCGAAATATTACGCTAGGTTCTTTATTCAATTTTCAACAGACGGCTTGTTGATAAAATCTTTAAAACTCCTGAACCGATCCGTGTGAAATTTTAACCACATACTCTTTACAACTATAGCTATAGCGCTTATCAAGGATTTTTTTAAATTTTGATATTTACTATTTTTTGCAAAAACGGTGAAAAAACACTTTTTTGTTTTTTTTTCGAAAAATGTCCGCCATTTTGTTATTTTTGCATATATCGAAAATCGTATGATATGCGCTATAGCCATTAACATACTGAATCTGAATCCGTTTGATTTTTTTGTTTCGGATGATCCATCTCCGATATTTCATCAACAGCGCAGACCTAGTTTTCTTAGGACATTTTTTTAACTACCATTCTCGTCTATAAATAGTGACTTGAATAAATCATTTTTTTTAAATGTAGTTCAAAAGTGTATTTATTAAGTGTAACAACTTTTATATCAATATCTATAATATAAGCCTATCAAAAATAACCTTTTTATCGTCTAAAGTGAGAAGAAGTAAGAAAATGATTACCCATTTTATACAGTCGAAGTATGTGTGAATCGAGCCGCAAAGCTTTTATTGCAATATTTAGCATAGATGCCAAGAAAGAGGGCTCCGAAAAACCGTGGTTTCTCGGTCATTTATGAGGTATTTCAGCCGCGGAGGGTCGTATTTTGTGGGGGCATAACGAGGGCCCTTCTGAATCAGCGGCAAATTACAATGGCGCTTAATAAAACGTCCGTTACAATCGATTATTGTATTTCGCCCCTCTTCCTCGAGATCATAGATGTATCAGGTTGATAAAAAAGTTTTGTCGCAATAATTTCAATATAATTTATTTATTTATATATCTTATACAAAACATTTCTAATCAACAATATATTCGCCATCGGTTTCTATGACACTCGACCATCTAGTTGGCAACTCATTTATTCCCTTTGCCCAAAACTGCGGCGGCTGGAACTCAAAGAAATTTGAAATATCCCTTCTGAGATCGTCGACGTTTTCGAAAGTTTTGTTTCTGAAATATGCCTTCAAATGTCTGAACAAATGGTAGTCAGATGGCGCGATGTCGGGAGAGTATGGTGGATGAGGAACGGTATTCCAGTGAAGCTCAGTGATTGTTTTGTGAGTTTCGTTTGCGACGGGGGGTCTCGCGTTGTCGTAGAGAAGGTGCACAGTCGCGCGTCTTGGCCGTTTTTTTCTTATAGCTTTTGCCAATTCCTGGAGATTCTCGATGTATCGTGTAGAGGAGATCGTCTTACCTACAGGGAGAAAATTGTGAAACAGCATTCCCTTTGCGTCCCAGAAACAGCACAACAAAACCTTTTGTGAGTGACGATCAGATTTCGGTTGGTGTGGCGGTTTTTCTCCGATAGGAAGCCAGTAGGCTAAACGCGTTCTGTTATCATACAAGACCCAGCTGTCATCTCCCGTCACAAGATCTTCTAAAAACTCCTTGCGATGGTGGCGAAGCAGGAGAGACTGGCAGATGGTCACGCGACAGTTCTTATTGTCGTCAGTGAGACGGTGTGGTATCCGTTGAGCTAGAACCTTCCTGTATCCCAAGTTGTGTAAGTGATTGACTATTGACGGTTGGGTGCAGCCAAGTTCTCTTGCTAGCTCGTGCGTACTTGCTTCCGATTTTTCTTTGATGCAGCGGAGTAATGCTTCATCATCGATGGTCGACGGTCGTCCGGAACGTTCCTTATCTTCAAGGCTTGTGTCTCCAGATTTAAAACGATTGAACCAACGCTGGACTGTTCGATGAGAAACTACGTTCTCGCTGAATGCATCCTGTATATTTTTAGCAGTTGTGCTTGCGTTCGTGCTGCGCCGCCACTCGTAAAAAATGATCGCTCGAAGTTGCTCCTGCGAGATCGAAGCCATTTCTGTCCACTAGAACGCGCGCTCGCCCTTTTATACCCTGTCACGCGGAAGAGTAGAAAACATTCTAGAATATTCTCGACATAGCTCGATGTCATATTGCGTCAATACGTAAAAAGACATTTTAAAAATTTTTGCGACAAAACTTTTTTATCAACCTGATAGTACCCCTACTCCGCACAAGTGTCACCACCAATTTGAAGCTAGGGAAAATAAACTTCCCTATGTCCCGCGGGCGGCCGCCGTTGTGAGCGCCACCGCGTCGATCTTCATTCTTTCGCTTTACAATTTCTGCCATAACAGGCTTTAAACAACTACATCTATGATCTCGAGGAAGAGGCGCGAAATACAATTAATGATTAAACGAACTTACCTAAGTGAAGTTCAATCATGATTGTATAAAGCGCCTCTTCCGAAGAGATCAGTCCCTCCCCTCCCATTTATCTCGAGGGAGATACCCGTAATTTGCGTGACGGCAAAGCTGTGAAGAATGCAGATCCACGCGGTGGTGCTCACGACGGCGGCCGCCCGCGGGACATAGGGAAGTGTATTTTCCCTAGCTTTGAATTGGTAGAGACACTTGTACGGAGTAGGGGTAGTACATCTGTGATCTCTTCGGAAGAGGCGCTTCATACAATCATGATTGAACTTCACTTAGGTAAGTTCGTTTGATCATCAATTATACACAACGATAAACTGAAATAAAAATTCTGCGTAAATCCAGTATTGTAGATTTAGACATTTTTACATTTTTTTGAAACACGGCTGAAAAAATTCTTCTGCTAGTCACATTTTTCCAAGTTTTATCATTAATATTTTCTTTAGACATTCGGCGGCCAGCTGTTTTCATTGTCGTTACGGAATCTTCATATTTTCTGCACCCGTGAGGAGATTATATAAGGCATCTAGAGTCATTTAGTGTATACATTATTAGATAGAAATGTAGCCCGCGTGACAGTTCCATAAAGCGCTGTATAAATGAGACAACTTTTAGAATCGTAATTTTTCGTCAAGAGTTCGGTAATTTGGTTTGAAATTTTATCAGTATACCGGGATGTATTTTTACTTGATTATAGGCGAAAATCGGTGAACTGTTAAATATTTGGGTTTGTGAAAGGAATACCTTAATTTAGTAGATTTAGACATTTTTACACTATCTCTGAAAAGTCACGGCTACGAGAATTCTTCTGCTAGTCACATTTTTTCAAGTTTGATAATTAATATTTTCTTCAAACATTCGGTGACCTCCTGTTTTTATTGTCGTTGCGGATTCTTTAGAATTTTTACACGCGTAGACCAGGCCATATGGGGCATCTAGAGTTATTTAATGTAGAAATCATAAGATAGAAATGTGGCTAGCTATAGGCTTTATTGCTATCTCTATTCTTCGTGAAGCTATGCGTATCGGAACAAGATATTCCCGGCACGTTGAACCCCGGCCTCCTCTATTAATTTTTTTAGTTGGTATTTCAGTTATTCCATCCTAAATTTCACATCCGACACAGTGCGCTAGACAACAATACTGCTTTAACGGGTTATGCTGCGTTGTAATAGTCGAAAACAGCTTATTTTTGGGATTTTTGTAAGACAATCGCGATGATAAATTCTACAAAAATTCAGTATTTTAAAGAGTATCACCTGAAGAATGCTCTGGAATTTTTTGTGTGAAAATATTTAATTATAATCGATTTACACCCAATGCCTGGAAAGTCCCTCTCGGAAACGTCTTTTGCGGTGAGCAGTGCCCTTCTGAACCAGGTTATCAAAAGTATCAAGAAACCCAAACAGATAAATCAAAGGAATTTCCGAAATATCATATTTAAAAAACTGGCGTGTTGTGAACGTATCTTGATATTTTCCAACAAAATGGGCATTTTTCGATCATCAAATCGCAAGTATACGTCGGACAAAGTCGTTCGATCAAATACTATATTTTTACATCGATCAAATACTATATTTTTACATCGAGAAAAGGCCCTAAAAATGTTAGAAACATTGATGCAGTAGTTTTTGTGATATTTTGCTCACCAACTATTAAAACGTCATTTCGAGAAAAAAAGCGTTTGAAGTTTCGAAGGACGCCCCGAGCGTTCCAGCTGGCGTCAACATAACAGCCTATAAATCTGTCAATTTTGATCGGGTCACCTTAACATTTTTAGGCTACATTTATAAGATCATATACTGTCAAAATCTATCGGTTTTGAAAAAAGTGATTTTTCGCCTTTTACAACTTGGCGTAACCCCTTTAGTAGCGCCGACCTGGGCCAACACTTGGGTGACGGCTCAGTCGCGAACTGAATTGTGCGCTAACTATTAAGCTTTTGTGATCCCGTCCCGTTCACTTTTAGCTGATACTACTTTGCCTAATGCACTACTATATCGCATTTGCACCGGGGCACTGGAAAACTGTGGAAAACCTGCACACGATACAGGTGACTCGATTTCACCAAAAGGTTGAATAAGGTTCCGAACCCCCCCTCCGATCGAGCTGAAATTTTGCACAATCCTTCCTTCTAATAGTTTAAGACGACCACGATTTTAAAGGGATCTTTGGCGGCTTGCAATAGTTTTCGTGCTATTAAATTTTTAAGTTATTTATCTTAACGCGCGCGACTATATCTATATCCGCTATGTCTCCGTTCATACCTATGTATGTTATAGCGCTCGCTGTTTTGTTCACACGGAAAAAAATGAACTGTAAATGCTACTGAGATTTCCATTAAACTTTACAGTTTTTCCCATGAACAGTGCCTCCTCTAGCGTAAACACTGAAATTTGCATATTTTTAAAATATAATTTGCAGATATCTTACATGACACAGTACATGTCCATGAAACAAATTTTTACAGTGTGACACCGTACACAGTACACAACATGAAACGTTACATTTCTGTCATAACCGCTGTGCTTTTTTCAAATTTCACATTGTGAAAAATGTCCATTGTCAGTGTCAAAATTTGTCATGGATCCCTGTACAATTTATTCATTATCAGGAATAAAAATTTGTTTTATCTACAGTCATATTTGCATTCGCATTAGTGTAAAAATCGTTATTTTTCAGTAGCAAAAAATCCTTTTATTTAGTGCTAGATTCGTATTCGCGTTTATGTAGAATATGCATTATACGAAACGTATACTTCGTTTTGTGACGGGAAAAATTAAATCTAAAACAATTATTTAATGTACAGTTTTTATTTATTAATACGTAAAAATAGCAAATTCATTACAATGTTTTCAAATACCATTTAAAAAGATACAATATAGGTTTCTTACCTATATTGTTTTCTAAACAATATAGTTTTCAAAAACCATTTAAAAAGATACAATATAGGTTTCTTACGTACACTATGCAAATATTTCGGCCCTATATTTACCACTTGTGAACGACATAATATTGGCCATTACATTGTAGAATCATGTTTGTAATGCCATAGATTATGTCTAATGGACAGCTCTGCAAATTTTGTTCATACGGATCAACTCGAAAAGCGTGAAAATGTGCATCCAAAAATAATTCTTGAATGGTATTGCCTGTTAAATGTATTTTGTAATCCTCGCTAACAAAAATATGTTTAATTTTCAAAAATGTTGAATTATTGTCCTCAAACGGTACCACAATACGATGAATACGTGAGATGAGATGATCACATGTGTTCGACCGACAATGATCGGTCTTGGTTGCAACGGCAGTTTATATGTTTCTAGTGTTTTCTGCAGTTTTTACAGCGATCTGTAGACGTTATTTGCAGTCTGAAACACACAGAGTACGTTAAATGTGTTACGGTTGTTTTCTTTAAAATAGAATAGAAACAAAAATTATTAAAAAATATTGTAATTACAAGCATACCTGGACTGAAAAAATAAATCCATGTCGAGCTTCTACTTTCGAAGGATTCTACTTTTTTTAAGGAGCCTCTGCGGTTTCGTTGTTTCGTTGACACTTCCTGCTTTTCGCCGAGCTATTCCTAATCTGATGAGAAATTGGAAATGCGTTCCACAATAATAGTAAAACCGTCAAGTCCAAACCGTCTACGGAAGAATAAAATCCCGTTACAATTAAATCGTTAATAAAGAGATGTAGTTTAATAAATAAAAAAATCTATTCACATACCTCCTGTCAACGTCTCTAGCTTTACGATTTCGGCAAAAAACTTTTCTCCGATGGTTGCCTTGGTTCTGTAAATAATTTAATTAGGTGGTTTCGCACCCTCGGCCAATTTTCTTCGATAGCATTTTTTTGTCCGGATATTTCCGATCGAAGTCTCGAACAAGCTGCAAAACATAAAAATTTAATCAATTTTTTTTACATGATTTGATGTAAAAATAGAAATATTATTTTGAGAAAAACTAACCAATGTGTATCCTTTTTTGTTTTAAATAAGCGAAACTATCGAACTATGACGCGATCGTCACAGTTTTCAAAGTTGCTTGGTGGTCGTCAAGACTGGCCTCCCAATATTTTCCGACGTCCTTCCACGGTTCAATACGACTTCTCAAAAACAGAATTGCTTCTGTTTCCAAATTATCCACATCAGGCGGATTCTTTTCTGAAATTATGGACAAGTGAATTTACCACAATTTTGTAGAGTATTTGTAGAGTAATCTTGTAGAGTAATCTTAATAGGAATCCATTTTCAAAGAAAGAATTCAGTTCCACTATAGTGTATTTAAAAAGTTTATTTTTTTCCCATGTAATGTGAAAAAAAATCTGACCAAGTGGGGAATTTATAATATTTTTTTATATTCGCATCCATAGTACGTCAATATCTGTATATATCTGTATAAATATATGGCACGTATGTGCTATTTTTTTTTAACTTTATAATATCGATTGAAAATAAGTCTTCATCATACTGATAGAATTCATTTATACATGCCGATTTTTTTTCAATGAAAAATATGGAGCAACAAACATTGAATCTTTAGACGTGGCCACTGAATTAATTAAATGTATGTCTTTAAACATTTTTGTTCTCACGATCACGTTTTGAGCAACTTTGAACATATAAATATTTTTCGTATTGAAATAAAAAGACTTGAAGCCCTTACCTGAATCAATATGAGGAACGCCAGATTGTAATTGTTACGTTTGCGTACGACGTAAATACGTATTGTGGAAAATTAATTTGCCACGGGCATTTTGAGCGTCTAAGCCAAAATTAATATGAGACACGTAATAAGTACCAGGGGTTTCGCTTTTGAAGAACGCGCAAATTTCTTGCGCTAATTCTGCATATCGCTGTGCTGGAATATTTTTAAAAGTCGATTGTCCTTGATGCTCTCTTTCAATTACTGATCGCACTAAAAGATTGCGCATGCGGGACGTTAGCGTTTGATTTTTTAAATTATTATTGCTGATAGTTAAGCCTCGAGGATCTTTAGATAGCCAGACGGAAGGCGTTTGCTTCTGAAAAAAAATTGACGATAAACAATTTTTCTCTCACAGAACTATAAAGAATTATGCCAAACATTTTACCGGAACTGTGCGTTGTTCGTTACTGCGTGGGGCATGAAGTGAACCACCTGCATTGTCTGTTAGCTCGATTGGTGACGTGGCACGATACGGTGCAGTCCGATAATTGTCTCTTGTTCACTTATTAATTTTCATCCATTCTTTTCTTTCACTTTTTCATCATAGAATAAAAAGAAATTCCCGTGTTCCTACTTCGAGCGTTCGTCGAAGACTGACGACGCTCTGATGGACAAAGAAAGATCCCTTGCTCGTTTGGACCTGTAACGGCCAAATTCGTATATATATGTATATTGTATAGCTTTGTCAACCCAGATTTTAATCTGTTGTTCAAGCCATAAAAGGTAACAACAGCCGGAGCTTCACAGTGAAATATTCTTGTCTACGTTTGTGGAAACATTACAATTTACATGGTAAAAAGTGACAGAGACGTAGCATATATTGCGGTGCGTTTTTGATTGGGGACACGGCAATTTTTCATTTCAAGCCATGAAAAGTAAAATCAGCCGGAGTATTGAATGCTGTTTCACACAATAGTATTCTACGTTTAGTTTAAGTTTGTGAGAAAATAACAGTGCACATTGTGAAAAGTGAACTTAACGCAGCATATTTTGCGGTACATTTTTCCATTTTTCACTGGGGACACTGCAATTTCTAAGTGATATCCACAATAATTTTTGCAAAAGGTCGTATACAATTTTCGTATATTCTAATGACAATATTTTTTGTATGCCCTTCAACTTTTTTACAATTTATAATACGAGTAAATGCTGTTGTCACCAATTTTTTTCTATGTGCTTAGAATATTCTATAGAGCGCATATGTAAATTTTACATTTCATGCACAGTAGGTTTCTACGTTTCAATTTGTGATTTCTGCTTTGTCATTCTTTTGCTGTGAACATTGATTTTTTTACAGTTCGAATTAGTATTTATAATTGTTTAAATATTGAAAAAAAAACATCAAATCCATTATTTTACAATGGGCACACAGTAGAACACCGAATTTACAGTTTTTAGCTGTACATTTTGTTTCAAACTCGTTAATTTTTAAATATCGAACTTAAATTTTAACAGATCTTTTTTTCCGTGTATAACGAGACGTCAACAGTTATTTCTCTTAAAATTTCTCATGTTAAAATTAGTACCAAAAAAAATTAAAATTCTTTCAAAGTATCAATAATATATTTTTCTAAATTTAAAAGACATTCTTTTTTTGTTTCAACGTATTTCATAAATGCAGTCTTAAAAAATCACTTTCTCAGGGATGTTTTCTCAATAGCACTGTGGCACGTAGCAGCACTGTCGATGTCTCGTTAGTATCATGCAACGTTGGCCTACTTGTAGGAACAATCCTGAAAATGCTGTATTCATCAGGCGCAACTGGATCGCAGTAGCGCTTTTAAAACATGAAAGCACTCGTGTCTACACATGGTATCGTCCCTCGCATCCAATATACGTATATACGCGCGTATGTGCACCGTCGCACGTAAATCCGGGAACAGAATCGGGAGATCGCGTATGTAAACTTGGGTCAAAGGTAAAAAGAGATATAGAGACGGTAGACAATGTATCCGCAAGGATATTCAGAGATGCTTCAACAGTTAGAGATCCGAAAGCTATACATGTACTCTTTTGCCGCGATCCCGAACCCTGAAATATTCCGACAAAGTCGTCACAGAAAATATAATGTCTTGTGAAGTCTCGCTGCCGATCTTTCTACTTCAATGCTCGTTTTTACGGGTTATTCTTTCTTGTCGTTTGGACGAAAGGTCTTCAGGCATCTGGACGAAAATTGCAAACGCGACCTCGACGCTACGTCATTGATAAAGATTGATATTTATTTAATTTTTTCATCAAGGATTTTTTCTCTCCTATTGGTTAAGGGTATTCCTCTTCCTTAAGGTATGCCATTCACGAACTCGAATATTTAAGGTATTCCTTTCACGAACCCAAATATTTCAAAATTAACCGATTTTCGTCTATAATCAAGTAAATATACATCCCAGTATACAGGTAAAATTTCAAGCCAAGTTACCGAACTTTTAACGAAAAATTACGAATCGAGTGCGCCGCGAAACGTCATACCATCGCGCTGTTTCGGCAGCCATTTTAGTGACACCAGGACGGCAAGTAAGAGTTGTCGCTTGGATGAACAACTTACCACCGGTACTTTGAACCTCGGTCTACCCTACCGCGGATTGGGATTACTTTTGTTACATCCTAGCGAATGTGCCTTCTCTCGGTTATTCCCAATATCCTCATTTGCCGTTATAAGCTTATTATACATGTATAAATCTAAGAATAAGACGCGTAACAGCGTAAAAGGGACGTGCGTACGTTTCGCACGCATATTCAACCCACAGTGATATATGCACGATAGCAGCACCGTCAGTCATCGACTTTTCCTATCCCCTTGGCCGTCAACATGAACAAGATTTCAGGCGCATATTCCAAGAAGAGCTGTCGAACGAAAAACCAACCATCAGCTCGATCAACAGACTCCAAAAATGCTACGCCGGCTCAACCGCACGGGAACCGAGAAAGCCTCGACCCTAGATTATTTAATCATAATATAGACTAGACGGCTCCGAAAAATGTATACCTCCGACTAAAAAATATGACATTCGGTCTCGCAGCGCAGTGCGATATATAAACTTCTTGATATGAGAAGTCACCATAACTATAAATGCACATAACACAAACCATGCGCATGCTTAGGTCTCAGATATCGAACTATATTTCCTATGCGCTTTTTCGCCGAAACACGAGACAAAGGTCTCCTTTCTTCATACGCATATTAGTCAGAACCGATGCCCTGAAATAAGATCATGCGCGTGCCTAGCAAATTTGTAACCTACACGCACATCATACCGCAACCAATCACGCTAATCAATCGATATATTCATGACCAATGAACCAATCCCCGAAGAACTAAATGACCAAGATCACACTCTCCCTAAGGTTCCTTCTCCCACTATCGAACCCCTCCTAATTTTCAACAGTTTCCAGCGCGTTCAGATCAAGTCTCCCGTCAACCACCGTCAAATCAAGTTTTTCTATCGAGTCGCAATCCCAGTCTCCCAACAACATGCATCGAATTCAGAGCTCAATCTTCCGTCGACCAATATTTCCGTCAACCGAATCACTCTTTATATCAAGTCATAATTCAGAAGCCTACGAATATCTTCAATAAACTTTCCTACGAATAGTCTTCATTTTTCGAGTCACAAAAGTTTTATTTTACACTTGTATAATTTCTATCATCGGTCCGTAAATATCAATCTCAATTCATCGACCGTGCGCGCCGTTCATATTTCTATCTACGCGTAGTGCCCGTCGTAGTTAACACGTCGAGTATACACACGACCACCCAAAATCCTGCGAGCGTCTTACAGGCAATTGTACCAGCGAGCGCACCAGGCCAAGGGCGAAGGGCCTTGTAACACGAGCGACAACAAATATCCACGCGAGCGAGCGAGCGAGCTTTCAAAGACGAGCGAGATTATCAAAAGACGAAAGTCCCTGAAAATACTCCGAGACTAGCAATAAAGATAATAATTGGGGTGAAATTGATCAATGATCAATGTTACCTCGTCGAAGCGATCAAAGACACCCCAATGAAACAACTGTCGCCCATAAAATATCTTTTTGAGGTTATTCCACACAACGAAGAATAATGGTGTAGTTTAATAAACACTGACAAGTTGATTGTTACCAAAAACATGTAACTGCAACACTCAACTTGTTATTTTTTAAGTTATTTGAGCACAAAGAATAGTTTAAATACATTACTTACGTCTTTTATATTTTTACGGTCACTCAAACCCGTTCGCTCGTGCTGCGTCTGAGTGATGACACAAAGAGTCATTCAGGCTTGCCAAACGCAAAAAGAAACTTTCGGTCGCGTTCAGGAACTTCGTAATTTGAATTTAAAACAAAACAAAGTTTCCACCAAAGTAACCCCACGGATCAAAGTAACCCCAATCCACTGTACTCGCATTTATTGATCCTTCAAGAATATGTAGAAAATTAAAAGAAAAAAAGTATTATCATGTACTTTTGGACGTTCATTTACAACGGTGCGCGGAAGATACTCCCAATTGGCGACCAGTGTTATGGCGTTTGTGACCAGATTCAGTAAACAAAATATACAGAAGGCATGTACAGGCATGCTAAACTTTGATAAACGATTTTTCCTATTTTCTGAAAAACAAAATTATTCAGACTCAATTCTGCTACCAACATTTGAAAATAGCCTACTAAAGGTGTATGCCAAATATGAACTGAATCGGCCGATTGGTTATCGAGATATCGTTATTGCCGATTTGAAAACCATAGTTTCGAGAAAATCGCATTTGAAGTTGCTGCGTCTCGAGCGTACTCCTTACAATTTCTATAACTCAGCTAATTTCATGAGCATCATTAAACGGCATCCACAAACGTATTCAAAAAGGTATTGATAGTAATAAAATAAATAAAAAAAAACCGATTTTTTCACATTTCTAGACAACAATACAACCTTAACACGAAAGATTGCCGAAGCCGCCAACCGACCGTACGTCAACTATTATCGGTTCGGTTGTAAAAAAATAACATTGTCAAGAATTATTTTCTGCAAGTATGCTTCTATATCACTGAAACGTATCGCAGTTTTACTCCCATTTGATTACAGTCAATGAAAACTGATTTCATGTTAATTGAAATTATTTCATGTTAAAGTTGCAAAAACCTAGCACCAACATTATCCGAATTTCATTGAATCTTAAATTGGATATCGCGAAAATTGTTCTCAGTCACGAATATGAGAATGTTCCGATGGGACAGTACAGCCACTTGAAGATTCTGACCGAGTATGTTGAATGGGGCATTATCATAAATCAGGGAGCAATTATTCAGCGATCGACGGGAAAACAAGATGAATTTAATTCTCGTGCGGCGAGCAAGCCCTCTCGATAGCTCGACGAAGTAATCGTTATAATCGACGCGACGAGCCGGCGCTTAACGTATCAAACATGCCCACGCAGGGAGCGAAAACGGTACAGACGTTGCACATTTACGTACATATACGTATGTGTGGGTTTTTTTTCTCGTCGGTACGTGAGAAGATGGCACTTGGATAACGATGAAGCTTGTCTCATTGTAGTTCTATTGGGATAGTCTCCCATGTTAGCGGTGGTCGCGACAATACACACCAGGTTACTTTTATCCGAGAGAAACTCCGTGGTCTATGCAGATGCTTGAATCAAAATGCACGACGTTATTCGTAACGTTTGCACCACACCATTCCCAAGCGAGGCTCGTTGCTCCGGCACTTGCCCCCGAGAAGCTTCTTTCTTTTTTCGTTCCACTGGCACGGCCTTTTCGTCGGGATCGCGCAAAAGACACTCTCGGTAAATTCAATGCGCGTTAAATCACAGTTGGATGTATGGGCGATCGGTTCAAATGTAAACCTCAAGCGACCACCACGGTTCGCACTTGATCCCGGTGGTCCTTCGCCTCATTTGCATTTATAATTCCCGCGGTCAAGATGAGGTAAAAACCGGCTGCGTGAGCAACGAAAACTGCGATTAACTGTTTCCGCAGGTTTTGCCAACTTTTGATGAAACGGCTGAGTTTTAGAATCTGTGCGGGTCAATTACTACGATGATGATCAATCGTGCGCAAGTAGAACCTTTTCACTTGGCTGAATATTTACGCTCCTAGGGAAATACTTGAATCTGCAATTTTTCGTGGGGGTTAATTATAAATAGAGGCTACGCCGAAGCTTAAGGTTGAACTTAAAGATGAAAATCACTATTTTCATATGAAAATAGGATTTTTTCATGCATTTTTTTGATAGGTTTATATTATAGATTTTTATATAAAAGTTGTTACACTTAATAACTACACTTTCGAAATACATTTAAAACAAATTTTTAATGCATTTATGTAACCCAAGCAAACTTAAAACGCGTTTTTCTCGAACCAACGTTTTTCGACGGCTTGTTGATAAAATCTTCGAAACTACTGAACCGATCCTTATGGAATTTTAACCACAAATTCTTTATAACTATAGCTATAGCGGATATCACGGATTCTTCAAGTATTGATATTTTCTATTTTTTTGCCAAAAACAGTGAAAAAACATGTTATATACCGTTTTTTTTCAAAAAATGTCTACCATTTTGTTATTTTTGCATATATCAAAAATCGTATGATATGCGCTATAGCCATTAACATACTGAATCTAAAACCGTTTGATTTTTTTGTTTCGGATAATCCATTGCCGAGATTTCATCAACAGCGTAGACCTACAATTTTTTTAGGACATGTTTTTAACTACCATTTTCGTCTATAAATAGTGACTTGAGTAAAAAAAAATTTAATGTATATCGGAAGTGCATTTATGAAGTGTAACAATTTTCATACCAATATCTACAATATAAACCTATCTGAAAAATTCATGAAAATAGCCTTTTTTAGCGTCTAAAGTGAGAAGACCCTTTAATATTGGCTCAAGTCTTGAGGACTGTGTCTGTTCATTGATACAATAGTGATCAATTTTAGATAGAAGAAAACTTAGCACTTCGTTGGATATCACCTTTTGAAAATATTCAAATCCAAGACTCGTAGAACGGGAAAACGTAAATGGAGGCTTGGCCGAACCCTAAAGCGGCATTTAGCGGCTTTCATGTTGTCATGTGTGTACAGATTTGCATATTCGCGCTACTAGAAGGCTCCAGAACTTTCAAGGACTAGCGATGACCTTGAAGTGGACATAGAAATTAAGAGACAATTGTAGCGAGAATCTGGAAATAAGGACCAGTGTTTGAAGACATGCGAGAGCGAACTGATGCGACGAGATCGCACAAGAGAGCAATCAAGATTTATTAACGAGAAATAATAAATACATTCCACTGCAAACAACAAACGTGCGTTGAACAATTAATTGCCACAATCTAAATGAACATTTTGGTCCATTCGAGCCGGATCCGCGTGTGCTGACACATGAAACAATACGTAACATAACGCGGAAACGTGCACGCCAGTGGTGATACCGCGTAGTATAATTGCGTCTCGAGCGTTTTCGAACAGTCTAGAATTTTTTCATCAAAACTATAAAGCCAACCAATACACACGGCTGATCTGCGTCGGTCAATTTTATTTTTCGGTCGATACCCCGCTTCGTTAACACGCGCTTCTAGTGTCGCGAGAACTATTGAGAGTTTCAAAATTAACGAGCGTAACGGTAATTGAACGAATAAAACAGCGTCGACAAACAGCAAGCAATATGAGCATCGAACAATTGAAAAGACAATGAGGATCCATTAAAGCAAAATTAACAGCAACACGAAATTTCGCAAATCGAGTAACAATTGATCCAGAAACGACCACGAAAGAAGAAATTAAATCCCGTCTACCAAACCTAGATGAAGCTTACTTCAAATTTCAACCCATCTCGCAACATCTGCTGACGACAACTCTAGAAGACGAATATGAACAAAGAGATTTACCGGAAGAAACGGAGTTTGAAGAGAGATATTTCGCAATCAAAGCAGCACTATTAAAAGGCCTGGGAATTCTAAAACCATCCTCTCAGACAACAACTACTAGCGACGGAAGCCAACAATCCGACAGTGCCCTGACTGAAGTTTTGAAGCAAAAAATTATATTAATGCAACGCCTATCAGAACGCCCAAGCGCAGTGAGTATCAATGATGTATTCGCTCGAATATTAGAGCAACAAGGACAAATTCTGGGGAGGATAAGTACTCAATCTGTCACACCAAGAGAGTCCCGTGTGAAGATACCGATAATTAAACTGCCAATCTTTAACGGAGAGATTTCAGACTGGAAGAGGTATTCTGATACATTCAAATCATTAATTCATTATAGCGATTTATCAAATGTACAAAAGCATCAATATCTCGTAGGATCTTCAGTCGGAAAATCGGAAAATTCAGGAGAAAGCAAGCCGAAATTCAATAGCTACGAAAAAAAACGACACTAATCAAAAACAGCCGTTCCAATCGAAATTTCAAGGCAAGACCTCGTTGTCAACAACCATTCAAGGACGACGATGTTATTTCTGCCAGTGTTAACACGTGATTTATTGCTGTATTAAATTCTTAAATCTCGCTGTTGAAGACAGAATTCAAGTAGTGAAACGCCGGAAATTGTCTCAACTGCCTTCGCAACGATCACTTTGTTACAAACTGCAAACTGAGTTTTTGTCGAGAATGTGGAGGCCAGCACAATACTCTATGCCATCTACCGACGAACATGGCAAGTCCAGTAAGGGACCCGGAGGGACGTGCAGCAAGTGAGTCAGCGGAGACTTCGAAATCTACAGGCGGCTCCAACGGCAGGGAACTACAAATGTCAACGGTTATCAACAAGCCATCAAGCGGCCCGTCAGTACATCATGTTCGAGGAGAGCCTACGCGTAAGCGAGTTCTCATGTCAACGGCTGTTGTAAACGCAAATGGAGGTAACAATTACAATAGCCAGTTACGCCTTTTCCTAAACAGTGCGAGCGGAACCAATTTTATAACATCTACTGCGTGCAAGAAACTCGGTTTAAAACTGGACAACATTTCCGAATCAGTCAACGGTTGAGGCAATATGAACTGTACTCTTAAAAATGGTTGTCAACTGCGAGCAAGGTCAAGGTTGTCGGAGTTCCAATTGAGCTTATATTGTTTAGGCGTACCTCAAATAACGAAAGAGCTTCCATCATTCTCGATTGAAACCTCTAGACTACCGATTCCGAATAATATAAAATTGGCCGATCCATTGTTTTATGCTCCCGGCGATATCGATGCTCTGATAGGCGCAGAATTTTTCCATTATCTATTAGAAAACAGAAAATTGAGCTGGGCGATAATTTACCGATATTGCAATACAGCAAATTAGGCTGGATAATAGCAGGGTCGGTACCCGAGCACTTAATTGAAAATCGTGTGTTCAATCCTTCATCGACCAATGTTTACACCTGTTTGTCAATACAGCAACAGACCGTGAACGATTCAATATCAAAATTTTGGGAGATCGAAGAATGTCCAGTCGACAAGCACGTTGAATTATCAAGGGAAGAGCAAGAATGCGAGAATTATTTCGTCAACACGATGACTCGAGACACGTCAGAACGATTTGTTGCCAGCTTGCCGTTTCGCGAAAATAAAATAGAGCTTGGAGACTCGAGGGAGATTGCGGAAAAAACGCTTATCGTACTTAGAACGAAAATTTCATCACAATCAGGACTCGTATGAACAATATTGCAAATTCATGCATATCAATGCAAGAGTACATTACTCAATGCAAGAGTATATTAAGTTAAATCACATGACTGAAGTAACCAACCACTCGATCGCAGCACCAGCTGTATATTTACTACATCATGGCGTTGTACGTGAGACTAGCCTCACGACGAAATTACGAGTAGTGTTTGATGGATCGGCGAAAACCGTATCAGGCATTTCACTCAACGATACACTCATGGTCGGTGCAAATCTACAGGACAACGGTATTTTGCGATTCAGATCACACGCGATTGCGATTACGGTGGATTTAAAAAAGATGTATCGTCAAATTTTAGTACATGAAAGAGATCAAGATTATCAAAGAATATTGCGACGCTTCTCAACAACCGAGCCGATACAAGAATTTAAGGCCTTATATACGCGAAAAATTTCATTTTTTTATTATTTTTGATTCCATTAGCCTGAACGGCTAGGCATATTTTAAGCTTTACAGAATTGAAAAATTCCAAAAATGGTTAAAGTTATAGCATTTTGAGCGTAAAAACTTTTATTTTCTTGGCAGCAGGCAGCTAACGGCGGTAACCTGCAGCGCAATACGGAGACAGGTGCGCTAGATCGGCAACTACCCTTTTCTATTGTCCACTTATTATCCCTATATAGAATCGTTTATCAAACCAGTGTACTTAGTAACGACGAGTTACTGGAGAGATGTTTAGGAGGCTTCACACAAAATAATAACGAGTGTTTGAATTCTAAGATTTGGAAAGTTGCTCCGAAAAATTCATGGAGTGGTTTAACGATTGTTGAAATCGCTGCATATATTTCGGCTAGCACTTTTAACGACGAAACAGTCGCCAGTGGATGTACTAGGGCGGTTCTAACCCATTGATGGGCATCTCAGGGAGGAGCGAGGCGGCGGGGTCCAGCGCGGGGACGTGACGTCATGCCAGGGGTCTCTGTGGAGGGGGCACGCATGTGGTCCGACGAGCGACTGTCGGGAGGGGGAAGCCGCCGTCGACGAGTGTTTTGTGGGGGCGGGGGTCAGGTAGTGGTGAGTGACCGTTGAAAACCCATAAATCTCCTAATTTATTATAGACATAAAAAAGATTAGCATCGATGCAGTGTTTTTCTTTCTACAATATTTAGTCCATGTGAAAATAAAACTCACACACACGATGTGTGCATGTAATGACCATATATGGGTAGGAAAATTTCATTAATTTGAAGCGATACATGAAGAGGACGGCTTTTCAAAGCCGTTTATTTATGTGTTGCAGGTGTGATGCGCTTGGTTTCGTTTCCGAAATCTTTAAAATGTTTGTATGCGTGTCCACTCCTGTCACGCGAGGTCTTCGTTCCCATTCCGAAAGATCATGTTAAAATGTCGCATGTAAGTCCGCCGAATCTCGCTGACTCTTGACACAGGTCTTAACAAGTCAGGGTTGAAGCTTTTTTTTACATTCACAGCCACTCACGATGGGAATTTTTTTATAGCTCGAATATTCAAAACATAGATGAAAACAACGTATTTTTTGGACAAACTATCAACTTTAGGGATCTATCGTCTTTAGCCTCGATGGACCACTTGAGCAGAGCTGCAGGACCCCATAAAATAAATCTTTTCACTCGATGCATTCCAACTTGTTATTTTTGTCTCGTTTCCCTTGGTCTATATATACCAGCGCGTTATCGGAAAATCTGTCTGCTGTCCAGAAAAGGGGTACTCCATGGTCGAGGTGAAATCTAGCCAGACTCATCAAGCATTGATTTTTATGATCTCCACACATTTTCGGATTACCATGTATGCGCAACTTGCCTCCAAAACATAGATGAATACGACGTATTTTCGTGGAAAAAAAAACGATTAACTTTAGGAGTCTATCGTCGAAAGCCTTTGATGTCAAAGGACCACTTGATCACAGCTGCAGGATCCATAAAATACATATTTTAACCCGATGCATCTCGACTTGTTTTCTATGTCGTTTCTTCCTCAGACAATCTATACCAACACGATATCGGAAAAAAGTCTGGTTTTTCCCCCGAGATATTGGGAAAGCCGAAATTTTTCTTCCGAACGGGGAGCCTTTTTTCATTATCTGCTGCGCTCCACACTGGCCGCACTTTGAACAAAGCAGTCAGTCAGCTAACATCGCGGAAGTCGTCTCCAACTTATTACTATGGATAACAACATTGAACAAAGCTTGCACGATCAAGTCGCGCTTTTAAGTTCGTTCGAAGATTTTACTGCGTGGGAGCAACGGTGCGTCGAGTTCATCGAAGTGCTAGAAACGCAAAGTCGAACTAAGCGCCCGTGATTATTAATTGGATATCAACAGTCACTAATAGCCCAAATAGCGCGTCTGGAAGGATTGAGGAATTGTGTGCGGTGTCGTTTCATACACACGGGCGCAGGACTTGGTGATCGTGAGTTAATCTGGCGGGAGATTGAAACATCCTTCGAGAGTCGGATATTGACCGACTCCATCATTAATCGCAGTCACATCGATCCGAAACACTTTCTAAATGATGCTCGCGTCCTAGTGCTTCATCATGTGCAAAATATAATCGGCAAGCACAACAGCATTAAAATTAATACAGTGTTTAATGGTGAATTCGCAGGTGGTGACAAACATGCGAATAAAAGCGTCAATACGCGAAACTGCGAACTATTTATCACAAGCGATTTGAACGAGTGGTATGAACAGCGTGTTATTGAGCCCACTTTAACCTTACTCGATGAATTTCAAGAACGTGATAGTTGCTGGACTCTGCAGAAAATACTTAACCTCAAGATAAATGTGAATAAGTATAATCCGATGCGTGCTGGGTGCTCCATATCATTGCCGCGAGAAATAATATTGAAGAGGGCTGTGGTTGACGTCAAATCGAGCGGTAATGCATGTTTCGCGTGGGCAGTTGTCGCTGCTCTATACCCAGCTGAACGACACAGTGACCGTCCATCTTCTTACCCTCATTATTCGACAGTGCTGAATCTGAAGGATATTAAATTCCCGGTGACGATACAGCAAATTAAAAAATTTAGATTTCATAACAATCTATCGATCAACGTGGATACCACCAACACCAAAAAGGACATTGTTCCAATACGAGTCACTCAACACAAGAAGGAAAAGCACATCAATTTGCTGTACATGCAAGATACTGAGGATAACAATGTGGGGCACTTCGTATGGATCAAGAATCTGTCGAGACTCGTGAGGGCGCAACTGACCCAAAAGAAGCATAAAAAATATATCTGCGATCGGTATGTAGTTACTATAATATATATATATATAGGTAATTATATATGCTAGACGAATTAAACAAAACAATCTTTTTTTTGCAGGTGTTTGCACTACTTCGATTCCGAGGAAAAATTGCAATCGCACGAGGTCGATTGTGGAGCGATAAACGACTGTGCAATTCGACTACCAAACGACACCAATAAGTGGCTCGAGTTCAGCAACTTTAGCCGGAAAGAGCGACATCCTTTCATCGTGTATGCTGATTTGGAGTGTGTGCTGGCAAAGACCGATGGGGAGAACCTAGCGAAAGATATGTATCAACACCATGAAGTGTTTAGTATCGGATATTACGTGCATTCTTCGTATAACGATTCATTGTCTTCATATCACTCGCGCCGCAGTGCTGATTGTGTATCGTGGTTCGTCGAAGAACTAAAAAATTTAGCACTGCGGATAAAAGAAATTTTCTGCGACAACGTGCTAATGATATATTTAACACCGAGTGAGTGGGCTAGTTTTCGAGCAGCGACTCAATGTCACATATGTAAGAAACCATTTGCGCAAGAAGATGTACGCGTTCGAGATCATTGCCATCTGACTGGACGCTATAGAGGCCCTGCCCATTCCAACCGCAACTTGAATTACAAACAGTCATGTTTCATTCCTGTAGTTTTCCAGAATTTATCCGGCTATGATGCGCATTTTATAATCAAGGAAGTAGCCACAGCGTTCGAAGGAAGAACCAATGTGCTTCCAATTACAAAGGAGAAATACATCTCCTTCATGAAACATGTTGAAATTAAAGACGATTCAAAACATAGGATCCAATTGCGCTTCATCGATTCGTACAAATTCCTTAACACCAGTCTCGACAAATTAGCCTTATTTTTGACCGAGGACAATTCCCAACTCTCTCGACAGATGATTTAAATTTGTTGACGCGAAAAGGGGTGTTCCCTAATGAATATATTGATGACGTGACCAAGCTAGACGACACTTGCCTACCACCACGTGACGCATTTTATAGTTCCCTGGCATATGCAAAAGTATGTGAGAGCGAGTACGTGCATGCTGAGAAAGTTTGGGAGCCGTTCTCCATTCGAACGGTGGGTGACTATAGCGATTTGTACTTGAAGACAGATGTCTTGTTATTAGCTGATATTTTCGAAAACTTTCGAAATACGTGCATTGAGAACTATGGCCTAGATCCCGCGTATTATTACACATTGCGGGAGTATACCTGGGATGCAATGTTAAAACACTCGAATGTCAAGTTTGAATTACTAACTGACATCGACATGGTTTTATTCGTTGAGCTGGGTATACGCGGTGATCTCAGTCAATGCTCAAACCGATATGCACACGCTAATAACAAGTACATGGAGTTGTTTGATCCATCGAAAGCATCATCATCCTTGATGTATTTTGACGTCAACAATTTGTATGGATGGGCAATGTGTCAACCCTTGCCATATGCAGATTTTTGATGGGTCAACGACGTGTCCAATTTTGATCCATCTTCCATCGCGCTAGATTCACCGACAGGCTACATCCTTGAAGTCGACTTGGAATATTCCCAATCTCTACATGATGCGCACAAAGACCTGCCGTTTTGTCCAAACCATGAAAAACCGTCGGGTAAGCAGGGGGAAAAGCTGTTAGCAACCGTCTGCGATAAAAAGCGCTACATCATTCACTATGGAAATTTACAGCAGTGTTTACGTCATGGACTTTGCCTCACGAAAATCCATAGGGTCTTACAGTTTACACAATCCCCATGGCTGCGTTCGTATATTGAGCTGAATACCCAGTTTCGAACGCTTGCCAAAAACGATTTCGAAAAGAATTTGTTCAAATTAATGAATAATGCGGTATTTGGTAAAACGATGGAGAATGTGCGCAATCATGTAGATGTAGCTTTTGACAAAATGGGAGGGCAGGTATGGCGCAGAGGCAATGATTGCGAAGCCAAACTTCCACACCCGAAGTGTTTTTTCGGAAAACCTCGTTGCCGTGGAATTGGGCAATCTCGAGGTGAAATTCAACAAGCCGATATATGTGGGTATGTGCATATTCGACATATCTAAAACGTGCTTGTATGGATTTCATCACGAGTATATGGTACCTCTGTATCGAGATAAATGTAAAGTCATGTATACTGATACGGATAGTCTCATATATGACATTGAAAGCGATGATATATATACCGACATGAAGCACGACATTTCAAAATTTGATACGAGCGATTATTCAGCGGACAATAGGTATGGTATACCACTCGTCAACAAGAAGTTACCCGGTCTCATGAAGGACGAATGTAATGGAGCAATTAATATCGAATTTATTGGACTTCCATCGAAAATGTACGCGACGCGTGTCGAGGGTAAGAAGGACACGAAAAAAAGTTAAAGGTGTCAAGAGTAGCGTTGTGGCTAGGACAATCACGCTTGAGGATTATGCTCGATGCTTGAATGAAGAAGTTGAAATGGAGCGTAGTGAAACGTGCATTCGATCAAAGTTGTATAAGGTCTACACCATCCGTGAAACAAAAATCGCTCTGAGCCCACATGACGATAAGCGGTATATCATACCCGGGACCTCTGAACCCTACCATGGGGGCATTATAGAATACCATCGTAAAAAATTATGTAAATTTTTTTTCTACAACGTTGATTTTTTTTGTAAAATTGTATATATTTTGTGAATATTGATGTATAAAACTCGTGAAAATTGTGTATATATTTTGTTCACTCGATGATAAAACTTGTTAAAGTTATGTTTGTTGTAAATATTTAATTGTATAAGAATGAATTTATTATTTTCTGTAAATAAAGAAACGAACTTTTTATAATGCCATGTGTTTCTTCACTCTATCCATCTCCTCGTACCCACGTTCCATGAAAAAGGTATTATCGACGACCGGAAGGGGGAAAAAAAGCATGCCTGCTGTGGAGTCGGTCGGAGGTCTTGGAGGGATACATGCAGAGGCGACCAGTAGTTTAGATCAAGAGTCATAAAACATATTTATTTTCCATTTTCTTTATTATCGACTATAAATCCGATTTACTTATCCAACTATTGTGGCTATTGTCGAAACCTAACCACTTTACAAACATCCGATTACCACGCTTCTTCAACACTGCGCCAATGAGATAGATATCTGGGTGCTTGACCCTGAGAAGCTCTTGTTCGTAGAAGCCACCAGCGATCGGTTCATCTTTATGGTTTTTCAAGTGGTACGTCACGGGATGAGTTTTTTTCACACGATATATTGTAAATATTTCTGTTGTCCAGTTTGGGGTGTAACCCTTTTCGAAAATAGTCTTAAATTTGCTGATTCTCGCTTTATCACCAACGGCGAATTTCGGTTGTCTTTTTATTGGAGGCTTATTAAAAATCTGCTGCAATTGCTTCTCATTTTCGGCGTTGACATTTCTCGGCTTCATCTTAATGGTGCGATGTACAGAATCGTTGTACTCGGCTACTAGATTATCAAGAATATCGATCCACTTATAATTACCACGAAGACTAAATTGCATCCACATCTTATTTTTCAATGTACGATTGAAACGCTCGCAAATGGATGCCTTCAAGTTGCTATATGTTGAGTACATGTGAATATTGTACTTTTTCATGAGGGCCTTAAAGTCACAATTGTAGAATTCTTTTCCCCGATCAACATGTAAGTTCTGCGGTATGCGTCCCTTGACGAGTATCGACTTCATTGCGGCTGCTGCATCTTTGCCATTCTTACTCAGCATTGGCATGGCCCAGGCGAATTTTGAGAATGTATCGATGACGGTGAGAAGAAATTTGTGTTTGGAGTTTTGACGCGCGTCTGATGACATATCGACGAGATCGGCTTGCCAGGTTTCATCCAAGCCACGGATGTCCATATGCCGACGCGGATAGTTTCGTCGAGCAGGCTTATGTAGCTCCAGTACGAGAGCGCTCCTTTTCTCGTTCATTTTCCAGTCCACGCAGTCGAGCATCCAATTCAGCAATGACGTGTAAATTACGCATCACCAAATCTTGTAGAGTTTTGACATTGGCCTCGAGTGTCTTTGCAATGCCTCTTATCGTAGCTTCAAGTCCATTAACGAACAACTGACTACTCTCATTCATTTCTTTGCGTATGTTCTTAATGATAGTTCGGGATCTCTTTTGTAACGCACTTAGAGTGATAGCATCATCTTCTCCTTCCGGATTTGCAATGTTACACTATCGTTTCTGCCCCAAGTCATAATGACCATTTGCGGTAATTCTGAAGCCAATCCCAGGTCGACCTGGAGGACCTTGCTTACTGTGGAGTACACTCCTACTTGAATGACGTCCAAACACATCGACACTCATGATGAGAATGCGTAAATTCTCCGATGTTGAGTTAATAAATGATTTGAGCTTCACGCAATTCCTCGATAATCGATATAATTTCATTCGCATGGGCCAAATTTCCGGCTGCTTGTGATGCCAAAAGTAAGCGAAGATGGTTTACTAGCTCGTTTGGATGGTCCCAATAAATATAGTCCGATTGTGTGTTTTTTCTAGCTAGCTTATACTTTGGCATACCCTGTCCCACATGATGATCAACTATATTTCCAATATATGTGTTAAATTTGTGGCTGGTGTTACGTCGTATAGCCTCACTAGGCTTATAAAATTTTTTGTGCGCATTCGTCAAGATTACAATCTTTTCAGTTTTTCAAATCGTCCGGTGTGAGAATTTCGACATTGGGCACTTTTTTAAACAACAGCTCTGTTAATCCAACAGTTTTCGCATAACTCGCATCTCCCACGCGAACATGTTGAGAGTCGAAAATTATCGGAGAATTACCAATCATTAATTTGTTGCTTGCGAGATTCCGTACACCATATAATACATCCAAGCTTGCCTTTCTATTTGTTTGTAATAGCAGGATATATTCACGGATCAATTCATCGACATTTTGCGAGTCATCATCATCATCCTCATATATTAATTTAAGGGGGGATTGTCTTTTTTTTCGCAAAATTTACCGCTTTTTCGGAATTTTTTTGTGAAGAAAGTATACAACGGAAAACTTGTGAAACTTGGCATATAGTTTTATTGATCTGTTTACTACATACAAAAAAATTTTTAAACAATTTCATCAAAAAATCCGCCTCCCACCCCCCTCGACGCGCGATGGTCCTTTTTTGATGGTGTGCACGATTACAGCCTTCACGTTCATCCTGCAACAAAAACCCAAAAAGCATTTTACTTTAGACACATATAGCTATCGTTCGATGAAGGGAAAAAAAAATTGACGATTTGGTGACGTTTTGAACTTGAAGTATCGATTTTTCGAAAAAAATTGATCGATTTTTTGTTATAAATAAAAAACTATTAAACGTATTGCTTTTTTGCTTCATCAAACGATAAAAGGATGTCAGCTGAGCATTCTGTCCAAATTTGAAGGCAATCGGTTGAATAGTTTTTGAGAAATCGTGCACACCAGTTGTGAAAAAGCTGTTTTGAGAAAAACGCGTTTAAAGTTGTGAGTACAGTTTATGGGACATATCGAGTACTTACAGTATTCTTAATCTAATCTGCTATGCCAGGGCCATACAGGATGCCTTCCTCGGCTTCGAACAACTCATTCAGTGAAGCAGTTTCGCTTCTGCGTCTTGTTCGAGCCTCTTTCGTTGCTTCGAGGCTGCGTCTCGTTGACCTCTCTATCCGCTGCTTATCTCGCGCATCGACGAATATTGATGCTTGCTGGCCAACGACGATTCCAACCGTCGTCATTGTTTTAAGGACTGCTGTAAAGCCTTCGTTAAAAATCCCTGCGGCCAAATAAGCCGCGATGTCGATCGTTTTCGCACCACAGTGAAGGTGTTTAGGTGCGAATCGCCAAACGGTTGCGTTGAAGCTTTCGTTGTTGTTTTGAGTATCGCCACCTAAACACCTTTCCAGCAAGTCTCTCGATGACAAATCAATGTAAATCGGCTTAATAGCATTCGCGACGTCTTCATGCAGTGGAGCTTCGTGATCAAATTCGTCCAGAGTTTTTTCGACTTCGGCAATGCGCCATTTGCACCAGCTTTGTGACCCCGCGGGACAGTACATATGCTGAGGATTTTCATTCTTCGAGATCTTGTGGTAGAACGTTGCCCACATAGCATTGTACATCTCATCAACAGAGTCTGGATGTCTTCTGATAGCCAAACCGTAGAAAATTGTTAATTCTTTTATCAATTTATCGGTTAATTTTCCTTTTCCTCCAAGTTTTTTCGTTTTTTTCACATTTCTCAGTCGCGAGCCCATACGCTTCTCAACGTGCCCGACGCATTCCTTTTTCTTCACGATCAAATCATCGCCGTAAGGTTTGTCTTCCAACAAGGCTTTGAATGTTTTCGTGTCGCCATCGCCGATGTATTTCGCGTACCGTACTTCATGCATTTCCCAAGATCGTCGGAACATGTCTTTGATCGCGTCAACTTCCATCTTTCCAGCTGACCCATCGTGATTTGCCGTACATTCACTGCTGTGTTCTTCGAACCAATTGCCGTATTCTTCGGTACCGGATTTTGATTGCCACCATTTACAAGCGTGACAGTAAGACGATTTCACGACAAGGTCAACCACTTTGCTTGAATATTTGCCGATGAGTGTCGTGATTCCAAACAAGGAACTATATCCTCGCTTTTTCCATGTTCCGCCTCCCGACATAGAAATATCTGTCTCTGGATTTCCGTGCTCAGCATTCTTCGCTTTCTCTTCTTTCACTGCCTTTTTCGCACACAGCTCCCATACAGCTTTGGCTCCACTGTAAATGTTCTCCAAGGAGGCATAGTACAAGGTTGTGCTGAAACCTTGGGATATATCCATCAAGCCACAAAATAAATTTATACCCTCTCTGCCTACTCCCAATAGTCTCATCACAAAAACCATTCTCCGGTTTATCTCACACGATTTGTCATCGACGAGAGGACAGGAATTAATATATTGCACACGACACTTGCACTGCACAACTATTTTAAAACCCAAGCCGCGAGAACTGGATTCGCCAAATTTGATCGGTCCTTTGCATTCCTGACATATTACGAGTTGCGAGATTGCAGAGAAAACCGATAGAAACGCGATAATGCGATATCCATGACCCGGGTCCGTAATTATTTCTTTGTCTTCCGCTGTCGACAGTTTCTGGGCCGACGTACTTGGAAACGTCGTTTCCGTTTCTCGGGTGTGAATATTCCCAACAAATTTCCTTTTTTTCGGTCTAGCAGCACGACTATGAGTATCACTTCCCTGTTTTCGATCCATGATATATACGTCTGTTACCAGTAAACTCTCGTTCGAGACTGAGCGACTCTCCACCGAATATTTCGATCTCGCACGACCGTTAGGACTCGTCCTTCATTGAATTAAATGCCTATTGTATGCTGTCCCGTTATTTTTATGGTCCGCCGAGCAACAGATTCGGGCAGCTGCCGGGCGCGCCGACCCCTGCCGTGTGACAACGAGCGCGCGGCCACCGCGAGTCGACACGCAGGTATAAAATCGCTTATAACTTTGCGATTTTTGAGAATTTTAATTTGAAATTTTGCACACATATTCTCAACACTTTGAAGAATATGAAACAGCGGTCAGCGAAAAATCGATTTTTTTGTCGAAAAAAAAGAAAATCCCCCCTTAAACGAATCTTGGGTTTCACGCTTGAAGGGATCTTGTGCCTCGTTCTTCAATTGATGTTGAGCACTATTTAACGCATCTCCTTCTTCAACATCATCACTCACTTTTTCATCCTTAATTTCCTCCTTCACCACCACCACCTCACCATTTTTATATGACACCAATTTCTCCAATGGTCCCACGATAGGCTTAAAGACATCTTGCATTCTCTGCTCATCGCTATCTTTTCCAATTGTCATCATTCGATGCTTTCGTCAGATTGCATCGCTCGTCTTGGCAATTTCGCACAATACATCCTTTTCACGCAACAATTGTTCGCTCTTCATGTTGTCACTACCACGGCATGCGCAATACTGTCTCTTCAACTACCAGCGATGAGTCATTTATCAATGGTGAGAAAACAATCAAAACCTTGTTTATATCGACCTTCGTTAATGTCGCTATCCTTATCAATCGTGACAAATGCATACTTGTCGAAATTCCAGCATTTCACGCACATGTTTTTAAAGCACGTATAAGTCATATCCGTATTGACATGATCGTTGTACACGTGTTTGAGATTCATATCGTCCTGCTTGAAAAGCATCACGAAATTTGCATTATCTCTCACGAGATGTTTGGGGATACGAGTGTACGTCTGACAAAGATAAAAACTGTCAACAATCTCGTGTCTTCCCATGGAAAAGAAGGCCCGAACATTATCCTGCTTTTCGCATGCTATATCATCAAAGATGAAAATAGAGTTGGATCGTGCATCACTTGGTGCTATCACTTGTTCATGTGCCTCAAATGGAAGATATTCAACTCCACTCACAGGTTCGAGTAATTGTTCGAGCAACTTATACTTTGGCTGCTTCAACGATTTGGAATACAAGTAAATGTTCTCAAACCTCAAACCATTCGGATGGATGATGAGAGTGAGCAAAGCGTTGGTTTTCCCACAATTCGATGAACCGCAAAACAGTGCACGTATGCTATCCGGCAATAAATTCCCATGACGTTTTTGTTTCTTCTTCCTCCCACCGTTTTCGACAAACTCATCGAAATTTATCACGGGGAGTCCGCCTCCAATAGTTTGCTTCTTGGACGTCATCTCGCACACGACTAACGATGAAATCATATAAATAGGATTCTTATAGGGATTATTCATCAGTCGCATATTGTCTTTAGACATGATCGTGCATGGCAAGAGTGGTAAAGATTTAGTCAACCGCCTAATCAACAAACTCCCCGTTGAACTACATCTGCCGGTGTATCAGTATTGTGGACCAGGCACAAAGTTGGTCAAGCGCCTTGCTCGTGGTGATCCGGGCATTAATCCATTGGATACGGCTTGCAAACAACACGATAATCAGGAATATGATACGATTGAATGTGGGCATTTGTGTCTCAAATTTCTTTGTCGACAATTGCAGCACAAAGACAAGTATACACTATATATAGGGGGCAAATTATGTGGGGAATTCAGTTGTTAATTTACCAGCATCATGGACGAAAGTTTAACATTGACCATATCTGGCTCATCCTCCATACTCGAGGCGCAATACTTTCCCCCCATCGAACTCTCGCCACACAAAAGTTATACTCTCGGTCTCGTGGAATTGTTAACCTTCAACTCTATTCCCAATATCGACGTTGAGCACGATAATCTTTACGTGGGAGGTGAGGTGTTGACGATACCTACGGGCAGTTATGAAATAGAGGATATTGAGACGTTCGTACAAGCCGAGCTCTCACGTAAAAACATCAAAATCAGCATTAAACCCAATAATAATACGCTACGCAGTGAGATCGAGTGTGTTGGGCATTGATTCTATTGGGCATCTACTAGGCTTCACGGCACGCAAATTGGAAGCCAATAAAAGGCACGTATCGGACCTTCCTGTAGCCATTCTCAAAGTGAACGCCTTATGCGTTGAGTGCAACATTACCGCTGGCGCCTATATTAATGGACAAAAAGTACACACAATTCACGAATTTTTTCCATCTGTGCCACCGGGCTATAAGATCATTGAAGTTTCCTCCCACGTAATTTATCTGCCAATCACAAGCCGAACGATTGACGCGATACAGCTTCGCATAGTGGATCAGGGCAGTGATTTGGTAAATTTCCGTGGTGAAGTGTTCACCATACGCCTGCATATAAAGTCGTGATGGGTATAGTTTTCAATAGATCTTCCAATAACAATAAACGATCATGGATAAAAACAATCAGTCGTCGGCCAGCGCCCAAAGTGCTAACACCTCAAAACGTGCTACTCTTGAAAAGTTTGGGTCTCAAAGTGCGTGGCGAAAGCGTGTAAAAAATTATTTAGTCTGTGCTCTGTGCATCTGTTGTGTGAAATGGAGGAAGAAATCGTATACATTCAGACACCCGAGGTCTTTGATGAATCCATCATCCATTGTGAGATTCATGCTCATCAGCTATATGCATCTTCAACCTTCAATAACAGCGATGAAATCCGTATTGGCATCCAACATCAAGACCTCTCCATTCTGCCAAGCAAGAGTTCCCTACACATATGTGGGAAATTATCCAAGCGCGATGGGACGCCGACCGCTACTACAAGTCTCGTCAACAATGCCATTTGTCATTTGTTTGAGGAAGTGCGATATGAATTAAATGCCATAGAAATCGATCGTAATAAGAATGTTGGCATAACGAGTGTAATTAAGGGATATTCATCTCTCTCACCGGCCGAAAGTTCTATGCTCGAGAACACTGGATGACTTGATGTCGAAGAGACGAAGCAAATTGTAGATGTATCGGGAAACTTTGATGTGTGCATTCCGCTCAGCATGCTTTTCGGATTTGCCGAAGATTATCGTAAAATTGTCGTAAATGCCAAGCACGAGTTGATTCTCACGAGATCAAAGACCGACGACAATGCCATTGTACAAACAGCGCCCGAAGACTACAAACTCGTATTGCATAAAATAGAATGGCTCGTACCGTATGTAACAGTCTCGAATCAGCGAAAAATTCAGCTGTTAAAGTTTCTCGCCAAAGACGCATCAATCTCCATGAGTTTCCGAACATGGGAACAGTATGAATATCCATTGCTGCCTGCGACCTCTAAGCACGTGTGGTCTGTGAAAACCTCGAATCAGCTGGAGAAGCCATGTTATGTCATACTCGCGCTGCAGACGGGACGGAAAAATAAGAAACAACAAAATGCGAGCCACTTTAATCATTGTAACCTGAGCGATGTCAAACTTTATCTCAACTCACAATGTTATCCGTATGGAAATTTGAATTTGAACATTGATCAAAATCAATATGCTCTACGCTACGAGATGTACGCAAACTTTCAACCGACCTATTACAACAAAGAGGCCGAACCATGGCTGAGCAGGATTGAATTTTTAGAAAAAGCCCCCCTCGTTGTCATTGACTGCTCAAAGCAAAACGATTCTCTCAAGTCCGGCCCTGTTGACGTGCGCCTTGAGTTTGAATTGAAAAATAATATTTCGCCACAAACTTCAGCATACTGCATGATCCTCCATGATCGTATTGTCGAGTACAATCCAATCAGCGGTGGGGTTAAAAAATTGGTATAAAATCATGCCGATAATTCGCGTCCACGTCAGTCAACATGGAGCTTATTATCGATGTACATGGCTTCAAGAGCCCTATCAACAAATTTGTCCTAAAGGAGATGTCCATCATCAAACTCCACGACAAGGATGCTGAACCGCTGACGCTCGCCTTCGACGCACCATTTGCATGGGACTCTTTACGGGCCAAGTATAAAATGACAAACAAGTGGTTGGAACGCAATTTCCATGGAATCCGATGGGAACACACAGCGGTATACCTTACGAGGCAGCTAGAAAGACAATTCGGGAAATCTTGCAAGGAGCCCCCACCATCTATGCGAAGGGATTCGAGAAATGCGCATGGCTATCAAAATTCACGGATCCCACGACAAACGTCATCGACTTGGAGACTCGCTGCAGAAGTTGCCGAAAATCACAAACTCCAAATGCCCCCATCATTCCTTCAACACGAAATACAACTGCGCCCATGATAATGTAAAATCGCTGAAAAGCTGGTTGAGTGTATACGAAGCGTTGTGTGAGCGAGGGATTTTTTTTAAATGAATAAAAAACATTTCGATGAAAATATATACCATTTGTATTCTTCATTTATTCTATGACGAAAATTGTTTTACATTTCTCCTTCTCATACATTTCGATAAAACAGTTTTTTTAAATACATTTTTTTACGTAGTCAAACAATTAAAACGTCGAAAACGATGGTGAGACGGCTGTGATCCGGACGGCTGTTCCACTCAACGATGCTGCACCAACGAATTTGCTCTTTTTCACCATGCTCAGAGCGGATGGAACTTGACGCTGTTGTATTTTCCACCTTTGTATGTCATCCAGAGATTATGATCACGTGCCGCTTGCTGCATTCGCTCGAACATTTCCAAATCTTCATCGAAGGCCTTCACAAGTCGCGCTGGTAAGAAGACAGTGAACTCATTCGCGATGTCCGCGATGTAGCGTTTCCCAAACTTGGTTTGTACGGCCCTCGTGTCGGAGATTCGATGATCCGAGTGAACGCGGAGTTCTGACAGCTTTTTCGTTGGAAGGAATTCCACCATCAGGCTGACTTTGTGGATACTCGAGAGATCCATTTTCCCCGCACTTTCAAAGTTCTTTTTCGACAGACGTTAATGTCGCGGTGGAATACTGCAGTCTGAGCTTGGACTACGAAATTATAAACTCCCTCATAACCCTGCCACTCAAATTTTCAAACTTCTTCCCACTTTTCCAATAATGAAAAACAGGTTCAAACACTTTCGAAGAACCTCGTACGTGGAGAATTTCCCCCACGACATTTTTTCACACTCCCAAAAAACGGGTTCAACCACGTTTGAAGAACCCCGTACGTGGAGAATTTCCACAGCATTTTTCACATTCCCGACGTTGAGGTGGGGGGCCATCGATGTGATCTTTCATCTGTGGTGTATTATAGTGCTTCATGCATGGAAGATATGATATCACTTCATTATCATTCCGATAATGTTCTGGCAAACGATCCCACAATAAGCCAACATATTCACCCCAATATTTTAGGAGCAAGACCTTTGGAACCTGTTCGAGTTCGTTTTTGGTCAAGTCCAGAGGGTGCTTGGCCGGATGCACTGCGTACATACTCGCACATCTGAACATCTCGACGTTATATTTCGAAATGAAAATGAGTCCTCGATACATCGAAACATTTTTTTTCCCGAATGCAGCTGTGCTCCGGTGGCCCATCTGGGGTCAAAAACCCTTTGACGATAGATCTCTAAAGTTTATAGCGTTTCCAAGAAATCCCGACTTGTCAGGACCTGTCTCGGGTGTCGGCGAGAGTCGTGACAGGAGTGGACACGCATACAAACATTTTAAAGATTTCGGAAACGAAACAGAGCGCATCACACCTGCATCTCATAAATAAACGGCTTTGAAAAGCCGTCCCTTTCATGTATCGCTTCAAATTAACGAAATTTTCCTACCCATATATGGCCATTACATGCATACATCGGATGTGTGAGTTTTGTTTTTACACGGACTAAATATTGTAGAAAGAAAAACACGGCATCGATGCTAATCTTTTTTATGTCTATAATAAATTAGAACATTTATAGGTTTTCAACGGTCACTCACCACTACCTGACCCCTGCCCCCACAAAACACTCGCCGACAGCAGCTTCCCCCACCCGACATTCGCTCTTCGGACCACATGGCTACCCCCTCCACAGAGACCCCTGGCATGACGTCACGTCCCCGCGCTGGACCCCGCCGCCCCGCTCCCCCCTGAGATGCCGACCGATGGGTTAGAACCGCCCTAGTATATCTACTGTCGCCTTTCTCCCAATTATGAAAAACCTTGGTATTATGATTGGGCCGAACGCGATGGAGACTTGCGAACATCTGGACGAATTGCGCCTTACTGCCACTGGAATTCAATCTGAAAAGACAACAAAGGAAGCAAGGACTGCCGCCAGAAACGACAAAAAACATGTTGGAGACGTTTTAGATGCCGAGGAAGGCCCCACATATAGCGCAGGATGTTATTAAATAAGGTAAGATTGCGTTTATAATAGATACCGCCCGGCGCGCCCGACCACCAACTTCAAAGCCATTTTTCCACGATTCACTTTTTTTTAACCTCGTGAAAGTTCTCACTCTTGAACAAAGGTTCAGATCGCTTTAAAATTGTTACAACATATTCGTAGTATCATCACCTGTCGTGTGAACCACAGAAACAAAAATTTCAATGACACAACAAAATATAAAAAATAACATAACGACAGAAAATTGAGTAAAAAAATTTTAATTTTCGAATTTTTATTATAATTTTTTAAAAATAATATTGTTGGTTGACACTAAAGATACATTCATTATACAATTATACAAATGTTCGTTTTTTTTCAGACACCCACATCGATGCCGAGAACTTTCACCATCAATGCGCGCGCAAAAAAAACACATTGCTTTTTTATGTTACATCTCCCATTTGTTAATATTTCTGATTTTTTTATTTTTATATACTTAACCATGTGCATAAATGGTCTGTAAAAAAATGTTGTCAATATATGCGTCATTTTTTTAACCGCGTCTAGAAAAGTATCTTTGAAAATCGGCGAAATCGCGTATATAAGGCTTTGAAGGGAGGGTAGGGGTTTCAGCGTAAAAAAAAACACTTTTTTGCGAATTTTTTCATCTATATGGATAAAGCAAATTTATTGAAACTATTTGTACATTGTTAAGTGTCATTTGAAGAATATTCCGTGAAATTTGTACGCGACAATATCCACAAACAAGCCGGTGACAAAGCTTTTCCAAGAACGCATTTGGAAAAACACGATTTGCGGTGTTCACTGTATCTCAGCTAGAAATGATCTGAAATCAAGTACCATTAAAATTTAGTCAAAGTATCATCAAATCCTCCCCCAACGGTCTTTGATAATTTTTTTTCATTTCTAAATTTTTGGTGGTAATGTAAAGTGAAAAGTGTTATTTTTCACGAAAAATTCCGCCATTTTGGGGGTGGAAAACCCACTCAATGTAAAAAAATCTCAAACTAACCGTTGGGGGAGGTATTTTATATGTAGAAAGTGTGTACCAAGTTTGAAATAAATCGGTCATGTAGTTTTCAACTGGCAGTGGACACGGACTTTAAAAAAGTGGTTTCGAGAAAAACGCATTTGAAGTTTAGAGAAGTCGGAGCTACAGTGTTGGAGGAGCGGGACTAAATAGTCAATAACTTCGAGTTTTGCTCTGATTGACTTGAAATTTTGGGATTATATTCTTGAAATGTTTAACTATGAGAAAAGACAAAAAAATGGATTTTTCAAAAGTGCAAACCCCTACGATCCCCTTAAGACGATGTGCCACACGCCTCCGACCGCTTCGAAATTTTGAAAAGAGAATTCTCTCAAACGGAACAGCCGATTAGAATGAAATTTGTTGTGTGCATGCAGGACACTTGCTCCGAGGGGATGATCCCCTCCATTATCCAAAATTTCCAAAAAAAATGTACAGTTTGTGGTTACCGTGCGAAAAATGGTGAATTATTAACCATTGCATCGCATTTTCGGTAATTTTCTGAGTCATCCTCTGGACCGTGAAAAAGCACACATTTTAAACTTTGTTTCACCTGTTTTCATGAACAAATGGCGGAGAAAAAGCATTTTGAAATTTCTACATAAATGTAGCAAAAATATACCAACAAAGCTCAAAATATCAGGTACCGAAGCGAACGTTCAGTTCATCCGTTTTCTCACTGGCAGCGCGCAGCTCACTTCGTCCTGTTTTTACCGACCGCGCTCGCCTCCTTCCGGAACGATTTATTTTTTGACAGGTCGAAAGCCGGAGCTATAACCTCGCACATTCGTTCTAAATATATTTCATACGATGTGTGTGATAGAGTGTGATATAGAATGTGAATAGTGTGTGATAGAGTGGAGTTTGTTTTCGTCGCGTTTTGGTGAGATTTTTTTTGCTGTGAAGAACGCCTCAGGACGTCCGCACATCGCCGACGAGAAATCCCGACAACAAAGCCCGACAAATAAATAATCGACGAGAAAACCGCCGCGGCCGATTACATGAAGAAGATCGAGGATCATAGTGACAGCGAGAAGCCGAAGGGGAAAACATCGGAAGTCAAGGTACGTACGTGCTATAACCTCATAACCTTAATTTACGTATTTGTCATTTGCCACGATCTTCCCTCGCGTTGCTTTCCCGCTCGCCGATGTGTTAAATAGCCAACGGCTCCGATGCAAGAAACTCAAGTTTATTTGCTCTTCGCAGAAATACCTCGGTATTTATTCGTGAAAAAATCGCAGATAGCATATTTTCGATTTCCTGAGCAGTGTGCGACCAAAATGAGGCACGAAAGTTCAACACCTTTGACTACGAACGCTAAACTGTCACGTCTCAAACACGGATGATTTGAGGACCTGTGGCGATTCCTCGATAGCTTCACCCTGATGACCGAGCGTACTATTGATATTGCGTACAGAGAGTGTACCCTACGGTGTACCTGTACGGTAGTACACCGCTACACGCAAATGTACGTGTTACTAGTATGGTACCGTTCGCACACACGTGGTAGGTACGGTACTTGGGCTATCATGTAGGAACCAGAACTAATGTAGCGTCGGATTTACCATCTAGATGGACCATCGGATTTATCCAGAGCAGCAAGCACGTACTGCCGAGGATGAGAAATCGCGTCAACCGTCGCGGCCACAATATACGGTCCCAGCGTCGCGAGGATATCACCGCTGTCTCCAATCTCTCCGAGAGCACCAGCGAGGCTGACCTCAAGGAACAATATTTCGCCATGGATCGCACCACCAATCTGTGCAAGGCCTTTCGCTTACGTATGGACGTTTCAAAACAAAGGGCGAGGATGCTAGGGCCTTCTTGCATCTAAAGGGTTACGGCTACCATCATCTCATACTCAGAGTCTACGGGTCCAAATCTCCAGCCCATCGGAATTGAATGGTCAATGGTTGAACACGTTAAGACAAAACAAGCGTGTGCTCTCGATTTTTATAGATTTTGTTCAAATTTTAACCAGACATTGTTCGTATAATTATGCATGTTTCAGTGAAATTTCAGAACAGTCGACTATTTAGATTCGGAGATAATGGGTTTTAAAATTGCAACTTTTAACACTGTAGGGTCTGCATTGAAATTTAGACAGAGTAATTTTCCGTAACAAATATTTGTCCTCTATAAAAAGACAAAAGGCAATAACATAAGCAATATAAAATATTCATGTTTATAAGGTAAATATTTCTTTTTACGTTAAAAGTTTTTAACTTTAGGAACACGATAATTATCTTTTTTCTCGAAATATTGAACAATACGGTTCTACAATGTTGAATAATGTCTTCTTATTATAGGGGACAAATACTTTTTACCGAGAGTTATTCTGTCGTTACTGAACGTCTTTAGCAAAACTGAATAGTAAAGACAATATAAACTTTTTTCACTCGTTCCCTAACTAGTTTGCTATCTAATCATAATTTTTTTTCAAAATTAATGACCCAATAGGATGGTACGCCGAATTATGGGACCTGACTTTCGGCCAATGCAGACCCTGCAGTGTTAAAAGTTTCTATTAAAAAATCCATCATCTCCCAATCTAAATAGCCAACTGTTCGGAAATTTCACTCCAACTTGCATAATGATATGAACAATGTCTGGTTGAAATTTGAACAAAATCGATAGAAATCAAAAGCGCACGCTCGTTTTACCATAAGGGTAAAACGTAAAAGTACCATTATCAAGGTCCAAAATTGAGTGATATTTCGCGATTTTTGTTATAGAAGGACAAATAAAACAATATTAATATTCAAGGATGTTATTAGTCATATCTTAGAGTGAACAAAATGAAATTTATATTAAAAAATTATGCCAAAAGGTGATGCTGGAGCCATTCCGGCGAGGCATGTTGAATTTGAGACGCTCTGCGGCACGCAGTATAGCTGCCGCAAATTTGATTTTAGAATAAAATTAAAAAAAATTCTATTAATTTACACGAGTATAGCTAGAGAAATACGTAGAGGATTGAAAAAATATTAATTTTTGTGAAATTGGGAAGCATTAAACGGAAAACTTAATTTTCGACAGAAAAAAAGGACAATCATTTGGTGAATAACCAATGTTATAACGAATTCATAGAAAATCCCGTACGTGTTTCTCTTTGGAATGTTATTTTAAACATGTAGTCAAAATTTGGAGTGAAAATAATGAAAATTGTTGGAGTTATGCTGCGTGCCGTTTTGAACAATTGTGTTTCGAGAAAAACCAGCATAACCCAGAGTTTCTTCTCCGTTTCCTGGTGGACTATGGACAAAATATTTCTGATGAAACTTTTCGAGGAGAATAAGCCATTGTCCAGGCTGAATCTCCGTCGTCTGATGCATCAGCACCGTACCCATGCCTTCGTGAGGCGAGCGGTGGACAAAGTGTATATGGGTCGTGGTCGAGATATTTGTTTAAATTTATTAAAACGGATGGTAAGATGTCACCACCTTTCCACAGGGCAATTCTTTAGCAACTCGGAAAGCCTAAAGTTGAATTGTTGAAAAAAATTATTGAAAACATTGAATTTTGGCAAAGTCAGCATTTTATTTCAAATTCGTTCAGGTCAAAATGACGCAGTGTGTCAAGGAAGGAGGACACCACCGTCACTGTCCATTTTCGATCGTTTTTTTAAAGATTTTTTTTTAAAGAAAGCAATACGATACATGGTCAAAAGAACTTTTAGGCTTTATTAGGTATACAGGGTGACTTTTATAAGGTGGACAGGTGTTTTTAGAGGGTCTTGCGCGGTGATTTTGCGACTGAAAAAAATATGATTTTTAATGGTTTTTCACGCTTTCTTTGAAAAAAAATATATCGTATTTTTGTCATGAATAGCATTTGCCAGAGAAAATAGAGTATTCTGGAAAATAATAAAAAATCCATTTTGCGTGCAGGAGAATGAAGTTTATAAAATTCTGAATACGGGACACTCCCGACACTCGCGGCATCGTCAGACTTCTCGACCCAATCTGACCGGAAGTAGGATAAAATCGGAGACCAATTCGGGGCAGTAATGTCGGGAATGTCCGATCAAGGCTCCGAGAACCATTCTGAGCACCGATTTTATCTTTGTTAAATAAACAAAGCTCCTACCGTCGTTCTCGCGGCATCGTCAGACTTCTCGACCCAATCTGACCGGAAGTAGGATAAAATCGGAGACGAATTCGGGGCAGTAATATCGGGAATGTCCGATCAAGGCTCCGAGAACCATTCTGAGCACCGATTTTATCTTTGTTAAATAAACAAAGCTCCTACCGTCGTTCTCGCGGCATCGTCAGACTTCTCGACCCAATCTGACCGGAAGTAGGATAAAATCGGAGACGAATTCGGGGCAGTAATATCGGGAATGTCCGATCAAGGCTCCGAGAACCATTCTGAGCACCGATTTTATCTTTGTTAAATAAACAAAGCTCCTAGCGTCGTTCTCCCGGCATCGTCAGACTTCTCGATCCAATCTGACCGGAAGTAGGATAAAATCGGAGACGAATTGGGGGCAGTAATATCGGGAATGTCCGATCGAGGCCCCGGGAAGCATTCCGACCACCGATTTTATCTTTGTTTAATAAACAAAGCTCCTTCCGTCGTTCTCGCGGCATCGTCAGACTTCTCGCACCAAATATGATCGGAAGTAAGATAAAATCGGAGACGCATTGGGGGCAATAATATCGGGAATGTCCTATCGAGGTCCCGGGAACCATTCCGAGCACCGATTTTATCTTTGTTAAATAAACAAAGCTCCTAGCGTCGTTCTCGCGGCATCGTCAGACTTCTCGACCCAATCTGACGGGAAGTAGGATAAAATCGGAGACGAAGTCGGGGCAGTAATGTCGGGAATGTCCGATCAAGGCTCCGAGAACCATTCCGAGCACCGATTTTATCTTTGTTAAATAAACAAAGCTCCTACCATCGTTCTCGCGGCATTGTCAGACTTCTCGATCCAATCTGACCGGAAGTAGGATAAAATCAGAGACGAATTCGGGGCAGTAATATCTGGAATGTCCGATCGAGGTCCCGGGAACCATTCCGAGCACCGATTTTATCTTTGTTAAATAAACAAAGCTCCTAGCGTCGTTCTCGCGGCATCGTCCGACTTCTCGACTCAATCTGACAGGAAATAAAATAAAATCGTAGACGGATTCGGGGAAGTACTATCAGGAATTTCCGATTGAGGCCCCTAGAAACGTTACGAGCACCGATTTTATCTTTGTTAAATAAATAATACTCCTTCCCTCGCTGTCGCAGGATCGTCAGACTTCTCCACCCGATTTGACCGGAAATAAGATAAAATCGGAGACGAATTCGGGGCAGTAGTGTCAGGAATGTCCGATCGGTGCTCCGAGAACCGTTGCGAGCACTGATTCTATCTTTGTTAAATAAATCATGTTCCTTCCGTCGTTGTCGCAGCATCGTCAGATTTCTCGACTCAATCTGACCCATTGCGGAGCAAATGCTAACCCGCGATTCGCAAACCGGGGTCGTTTTCATCCCGCCCAAGATCATTTTCTTCACTTAATATTTATTTTTAAAAAATCGAAAATAAGGAAGAAAACAACTTCATCATTCCTGTAGAAGTACGGTCTAAAATCGACCATGATTTTTTTCAGATTTTTTCCACCGACAATTGTTGGTTTGGCAGTGCAAAAACGAAAACGACCCAGTTTCACGGGATTAAAGTGCCTGAAATACCTTCATAGATTGAGATTTAAGATAATCGATTGAACTTGATCTATAGATTGCGAACTTTATCGGAAATAATGTCAATTTCGAAAATGTTTGCGGATTTCATGGTCCGCAAACAGTATTCCTTATCATTTGCGATTCGCTAATAACTTTCGCAATAAATAATTCTATCAATACATTTTAAAGTAATTTCGCGTAAAATTATTATTTTTTGCCAAATTATACGAGCATTTTTATTTTTGACTTTTCATAAATTATTCAAAAATTCTGTAACTACAACATGTGAAGATAATTTATGCAACATTTACAATACTTTAAAATGTATTGCTAGAATCATTTATTCCAAAAGTTGTTAGCCAATCGCAAATGATTGAAAATCGTATTTGCAGTGCATGGAATCCTCGAACACTTTATAAATTGACATTATTTTGAATCAAGTTCTCAGATAGGGACTCATTCAGGTCCCTTGGCTCGACCGCGTATCATCGGACTCTGAACCAACTTCCTGTGACAGCCGACCATTCGGAAGTTGCAGCTGTGACGTCAGCAGACTAGCACTTCCTATAGCACTGTCGTGCCTGACTTAGCTCGTTTGTTCCACTGATTAAATTCCGATTTATACACTTTAATCGTATGTTTGATAATTTTTTCTCCATGACGGGGAGCACAAATATAGTTTTTCGGGAGTGTCCCGTATTCGGAATTTTATAAACTTCATTCTCCTGCACGCAAAATGGATTTTTCATTTTTTTCCAGAATACTCTATTTTCTCTGGCAAATGCTATTCATGACAAAAATACGATATATTTTTTTTTCAAAGAAAGCGTGAAAAACCATTAAAAATCTTATTTTTTTCAGTCGCAAAATCACCGCGCAAGACCCTCTAAAAACACCTGTCCACCTTATAAAAGTCACCCTGTATATTAAAGTATGTAAAAAGACTTTATTTGTCAAAGGAATAGAAAATCGCGGTGCACGAGTTGCTATAGCGCTACTGGTTTTCAGTCAACCCTCTCCATGCTGTTGAAGTTTGCATCGTTGGAACGCAATGAAAGCTCTTGCTTACATTTTTATTTTTTATATTTTTATTGTTATAGAAAATCTTTTTTTTAAAGATTTATATTGTAGATCGCTAAATAAACATCTTAAAAAATGGTTTGAAAATTTTTGTAACCAAAGTTTGCCAAAATAAATTAATGAAATTCACAAATATTAATTTTCGTTGCGTTCCAACGATACAAACTTCAACCTCATAGTCTCTCCGCGGAACGCAGTGGAACTATCGTAAATTTAATCCTGGAACTAAGAGTGAAATATTTTCGTTAATTATGTTAGTTTTAGAAGTGAAAAATGGTCGCATCGAGATGAAAAAAGCCTTTAAGGCTTCAAGTTTCTAGTTTCGTGATTTTTTGGCAATGTTTTTTTGTGAGCTGCGGTTATCGCGCAATCATAAGAATAGGGGAGGAAAAAAAATTGCCTAATTTATTTGTTTTTTTTTCAAGGGTTCACGAGTTAATTTTTTTTTTCCACGTAACTCAATGTATAGGTCAGTTAGCTTGTTGATTCAGCTTTAGTTTGATTTTTTGTCTCTCTACGTCATTTTTTGCGGAGATATCCGACTTTAAATGAAAAAAGATCCTGTTATCTTTGACCATCGATATCTCAGCAACCAATGATTGCAACGGGAATTAAAGGGCCGCTTTGAAAACTTTAATAAATTTCCTACCAGCCCCTATCGTTGATCTTTCAGAAAAACATTTTTTCACCCTTAACATTAATTTGAAAAAGGGACAAAAAGTGACTTTTTATAGTTTGTCAGTAAATCTACTACTACTTTACAAATATTGATGGAAACATTAATGTTTCCCCCTTTTTTTTCAAGCGTAATGTAGCCCCAATAGCCCTGTTAATTTTCAAATTGATCCATCGAACCGTTTTTCCGGACTGATTAATCAATGTTTTACAGAATAATGAAAGGCACAAGTGTATTGTTTCTAAACATCGTGTAATCATCATCAAAATGGAAATACCTATTTTCTTCGATTTTTTTCACAACTTTGCACTAGTTTCTTGTTAAATTCAAAAAGAAAATTCAAAAAATTTCAATTTTTTAAAAATATTTCTTTTAACTTTGTAAAACATTTCAGGAAACAATACTGACTCATTTTTTACCCGATTCGGCCTTTGCGCACTATAATTTCACTCATGTTTGATTGCACTTATTAAAAGTTGATAACCCCAAGCTGTATTCAATAGTCGATCTGAGAATATTTATGCGATTAACTCTTGATATTTTCCTACGAAGGTTATTAGGGTTCCAGAAAACAGTTTTTTTTTCAAACTAGGCATGAACAAAAATTGAAAAAAGTTAAAGTTTACAAAAACTTTAGATTAATTTTTTTTACCAAAACGTAGAAAAAAATTAACAAAAAAAGATCAGTTTTGAAAGAAAGTTTTTTTTGTAACCCTAATAACCTTCGCAGAAAATATCGAAAATTAATCTCATACAAGTTCTCAGATCGACTAGTGAATACAGCTTGGGGGTATCAACTTTTAATTAATACAATTGAAGATGAGCGAAATTATGGTGCGCAAAGGTCGAATCGTGTAAAAAATGAGTTAGTATTGTTTCCTGAAATGTTTGACAAATTTGAAGAAAAAAAACATTGAAATTTTTCGAATTTTTTTTTCTTGACTTTAATATGCAACTAATGCAAAGTTATGAAAAAAGTCGAAGAAAATTGTTTTTTTTTTTCATTCTGATGATGATTACACGATGTTTAGGAACGATACACTTCTTCCTTTGTTTTGTAAAACTTTGATGAATCAGTCCGGAAAAACCGTTCGATGGATCAAATTGAAAATTTGTAGGGCTATTGGGGGTACATTAAGCAGAAAAACAACCGGGCAACATTAGTCTTTCCATCAATATTTGAAGTATTGTACATTTACTATAATATATAAAGTAGTAGTACATTTACTGAAAAACCATAAAAAAGTCTTTTTTTTTGTCCTCTTTCAAATTAATATTAATGGAGACAAAAATTTAAAAAAAAAATCAACGAAAGGGTCGTGTAGGAAATTTGTTTAAGTTTTCAAAGCTGCCCGTGCAATCATTGGTTGCTGAGATTTCGATGATTGAAGACAAGAGGATCTTTTTACATTCAAAGTCGGATATCTCAGCAAACATTGACGTAGAGAGACAAAAAACCAAATTGAAGCTGAAAAAACAAGCTAACTGACCTATACATGTGTTTAACTGAAATAACATTCTCGAGCGTGTGGACCCTTGACAAAAAAACCCAAAAAATTTGGAAACAAATTTCCTCTTGCTATTTTTTGTTATTGCGCGATAACAGTAGCTCACAAATTTGTTTTGGCGACAGATCTCGAAACTAGAAACTTGAAGCTTCATAATGCTTTTTTTCATCTCGATACGACCATTTTTCACATTGATACAGCACTTCAAAAAACACTTTGAAAAATTGAAGAAATTAGATTGGTCGATTGGACGAAAATTGTTCGAGTTCTGCTGCGTCCCGATTTCGAAAACGTGGTTTGGAGAAATACGTGTGTGAAGTCAACGGTTAGACGATAAAGCCGAAGAAATTTTCTTTCCGTAATCTCATGCCACCTTTGGGTCGAAAATAAAACTATTCTTAGTCGGTGAATTTGTCCCCATAGATAATAGGCTTTCAAGAGTTGGGAATTGCGACTACCGGCATGGCATCGCCGAAAACGCTTTTTAGCGCCGGAGACTCCCCTATAAAAATAGCTCGAAAACCACTTTAAAACCGTGTTTTTTTTTCAGCTATAAACGAATAGAGGCCGTTTGTAGATACAATGTGAACTGTAACTATGTTTCACCGCTCTCCTGCCGAGTGAGCGCATGCTTAAAAGCGTACCATGGTCGCTAAGCGTAGTTGTGTGCATCCAAACACACACGCGCGCTTAGCGATCCTCGCCTTTGCTCTCTACACGCGGCCGGCGTAGCGCAGATGCCCACTCTCCGCACGCAGTCGCCTTCTCTCCGCACGCGGCCGGCGTATCGACATAAACACACACACATACACGCGCGCGCTTAGCGATCGTCGACTACGCGGCCTCGACTCGTCATCCCAGTGCGAAGTATGGAGGCCAAATTCGCGAGCGTTGCGCCATCTGTCGGTAGTCAGTCGTAGCTAAAAACTGCGAGATCTGCGCTACCGACGTAACGAGAGGCCGCGTCGAAATTCTCTGGCGTGTGGCACATGGCCTTAAATTAAATACCGTGACATACCCCCATGGAAATTTATATACGCAAAAATATACTGCAAATTAATTTTATTAATAATTGTAATATATGTGAATTGTATGCCATATATTGAAAATATATGTTGCATATATGTGCCAAATTCTAATTTTCGTAACGTTTTTATATATGAGATGTATATGCGTAGTATTACTGTATATCAATGATATATGTAGCATTTACCCTGCATATATACCACATATATTTAGCATATATGTTGCATACACACTGCATACATACCACATATACACAAATATGCGTAGCATTTTTGTATATAGTGTTTATATGTAATAGTGTACTTTAACTGTAAGTTAAGTTTTAAGTTTTATGAAGTTTAACTGTAATAGTGTTTATACACAGCATATATTTCTTGTCAGGAATATGTATGAAAAATGCATGCGTCATATATGACGCATACATTTTTGATATGTTTTTCTGACAAAAAAATAGATTGAAAATATATCGAAAATACATGCGTCGTATATGCCTCATATATGCATCATATATAGTGTTTATACGTAGCATATATTTGTTGGTCAGAAAAATATATCGAAAATATATGGGTCATATATGCGTCATATATTTGGTGCATATATACTGAATATATACGTATTATTCTATTTTTGGTCACTATATATGCGACCGATATATATATATATATATATATATATATATATATATATATATATATATAGCATATACTTTCTGCATATATTTTACATACATAAATTTCCATGGGGGACGGATTGGCCTGCGCGCCTTTCTTAGCGATACGATGCATTAGAGAATTAGCCGGCAGCGCTAACGTAAAACATGAGAAGGCTTTGCAAGTTCTACCGAGGGGCTATTCACTATTAAGTGAGGTGCGGAAGAGATTTCCGTGTGAAGTCGATTTCATATGATTTTTGTGATTTCATAAATGATTCGAGCTATTTTTAAAGTCATGTGATTTCACGTAATTTCACGTAATTTCAGTTGATTTCAATTGATTTCATTTGAATTCATCAACTCAGTTTCAAGCGATTGCTGAAATCATTGGAGGGAGAAAAAAGCTCGAAAATGGTTAAATTTCTCTTTTTTTTATTATTGACTAATCTTGAGACTCAAATTTGAATTAAAAATTGTTTAAATGAGAAAAAGGAGACAAGCGAGAAGAAGTTGAGATAATCGAAAGAAGGGGAGGAAAAAGGGAGCAAGGAGTCGGATAAGGGGAGAAAGTGAGAGACTATCGATGAAACAGAAACGGAGGGTGAAGGACGTGAGGAAAACGGAAGAGTTGGGGGTGTGCGAAACGAGGAAAGAGAGGAGGCTACAATAATAAGAAAAAGGTCGATTCGAGGTGAACGCAGGAGGGAACAGGGAGAATAAACAGAAGAAAGAGAGAGAGAGAGAGAGAGAGAGAGAGAGAGAGAGAGAGAGAGAGAGAGGAAGAAAAAATAAGAGGACGAGAGGAAGAAAAAAATGGAGAAAAGAGAAGAGAGGTTGAAGAAGAAAGAGGAAATGAGAAATGAGAAAATAAGAAACGTGAAATGTGAAACGAGAAGGGGGAAAATAAAAAATGTATAGGAGAGAGAGGGAGAAAGATGTTTTGTAAAGAATTCTTAAAAATGATAGTAATAATAATTTGTGAGAACGTGCACATTCTTTCGGATTTTTACACGAAAAGACGTTTCTTATTTTCTCATTAAATTAGACGGTGTCTAATGATCGCTTCGGTTTGTTATTCGTCAATTTAACGAGGTACACCAGCTTCATACAATGTTGCCATGCTAAACCATGGTAAAATTTCAAAATGGTGATAGATCAATAAAATTTGGTGAATATATTCTTTAGTATTATATATGTCAATACAATTTTTTCAGATTTTTTCATTGTGCCGTTATCGAGTAATTGAACATTGAAGTTCACGTGTATAAGCATAGCGTTTTTATAGATATAGGTATATATTCCGGGTATAAGAATAAACGCTTGTGAATTATTTGTAAGAAAACGGCACAACCAAAAAATCTGAAAAAATGTGTATCTACATGAATAATACTAAAGAATATATTCACCAAATTTTATTGATCTATCACCATTTTGCTGAAGCTAGTGTACCTCCTTAAATACATTCAAATTTGAAAAGAATAAAAAATTAATTTAAGATATACATACCTTCAGTCGACCTTCAGTCGAACTCGAAGTCGAACGCAACGCAAAGTGAGGCAAGATTTTCAACAGTTTTGTTTTCACAAATAATTATCTCCCGGTATATCTCTCTGCATGCACTGGCGTTGAGCCGCAGACTGACTGCTCGAACGCACGGACAATGGATTATGAAAAATCATAATAAAATGTCCTTGTTTCGAGAACCAGATTATTTCTAGCGATTTCCTGAATCAAGTGACTTCGTGCTGATTTCAGACGACTTCAAAAAATGTAAACCTGATTTCAAGGGATTTCAACTACATTCGAATAATGGTGATTTAGTAAGACGCTCCGCGATTTCAGGCGATTTCTTGTAATTTCGCATTCGATTTCGAACAGAAGTGCTTGAATGATTTCACAAGTGAATAGCCCCTCGAGTTCTACTTAATGATTTATATGTTGACGATGTTCTAACGGGAGTTGATTGTTTAACGGACGTGAAAAAATTAATAGATCATCTAAAAACACTATTGAAGCGTGGCGGATTCGAACCCCACAAGCGGCAATCGAACTGCATGGAGATTTTAGACAATTTAGACCCAGACGAACGAGTGGATGAATCGTTAAGGGGCTATACCAGTGTGAACGCTGAAAATTTTGGTGATTTTCGGGAATTTTTTGGAAGAAACTCAACTAAATCAAGAAGTCAAATCAGAACTCAATTAAATGTTTCGGAAAATTAAGACTATATTTGGCTATATTTCACCTATATTACATAATTTTTTCATAGAAAAATATTGACATCCAAGCGACTTATGCGCTGCCTTCGGAGGCGACCGATTGAGTAGCTAAAACCGAAAATGGAAAAAATGTCGTTAAATTTGAAGTTATTTCCTGTACAATGACGTAGGATTTTCGAAAAATATAAAAATCTAACAAAATAGCGTAGTTATGGAAAAAAGTCTGTTTTCATGCCTATAAAATGGTCGTTTTTTTCAATGCCAAATCGTTAATATTCATCAAATCAAAAACATCCTACGTCATTGTAGAATAAATATATTCACGAGTACTCAGTTCAAATTTGAAGTCAATCGGATAATTGCTCCTTGAGTTACAATGTCAGCAAATTTGAAAAATCTCATTCCGAGAAAAACGCGTTTTGAAGATTTAACTATCGATTTTTGCAAGATAAAATGATTAGAGATACAGCCTTGACATTTTTACAGGATATTCTTGAAAGTATAAACTGTCGAAAATGGCAAAAAAAATCGATTTTTTAAAAGTGTCACACTGGTATAGCCCCTCCAACATAGCGATAGAGGCAAATAGCACAAACAATGTAAGAATATTAGGCTTGGGTTGGCGTCCAAAACAAGACGTATTTAAATTTTCAACTCACTTAATGACGAGTTCAAGTAACACAAAGCGAGGAGTGTTGTCAGCGATTTCAAGGTTATTCGACCCGTCAGGTCTTATTAGCTCGATATTGATTCGTGCCAAGCTAATAATGCAATGTACCTGGGCATTGCAATATTAGGGATAAACAGCTAGATTGAGATGAGACATTTGATCTGCAACAAGCGTGGGACGCATACGCAGAAGACTTAAAGGACTTAGCTAGGGTTCTTCGATTTATATCGAATTGCAAATCCAACAAATTACAACACGAAGTTGGAGTTATTACATGTAGGGGAACTCAAAGAGCGCATCGACTGTTAATCACAGAGATTCAAGGGATATATTTTGCAGATGAAGTGTCCGATCTTAAGGCCGGCCGAGAAATCAAGACAGGTAGCAAATTGTCGGCTCTTAATCCATTTTTTGATGAAAATCAATTGCTCACGGTGGGCGGCAGGATTCAAAATTCAAACTTCGACCAAAAACATCCCATTTTACTACATGAACGTAGACTGACGCGATTGCTATTCGAACGAGAACACCGTTGATTGCTACATACCGGACCGCAAGCATTATTGTACGCAATTCGCAACAAATATTGGTCAATTAAGGGGAAAACTACCGCAAAGAGAATTGTGCATGATTGTACGATTTGTTACCGTAACAATCCGAAACCGCTATCACAATTAATTGGTCCACTGCCTAAAGATCGAGTCGTTCCAACCCGGTCGTTTTTCGTAACGGGAGTAGATTTCGCCGGACCAATTACAACATTCGTCAATCGTGGAAGAGGGCGAAAAACTAGCAAATCGTATATATCATTATTTATATGTTTTTCAACGCGAGTGATATATTTGGAAGCAGTAAGTGATCTTCGAACTCCTTCATCCTGGCTTTGAGACGCTTTGTTGGGCGTCCCGGTTGCCTACAAACGATATATTGTGATAATCCCGTGCGGAAAATTGATAGGGCATCCCCCATAAAAATAAGGGCCTTTGAGGGGCCTTTGAGAGCTTATTTGAAGCTTCCCTGATAAGGAAAACCTCAAATAAGCCCTTGAAGGCCCTTATATGGCAATCCCGACAGGGGTTGGCGTAATACGGGCCTTTGCCGGTCCTATTATGGCAATACCGACAGGGATTGCCACAATAGGGCCTAGGTTTGGGCATTATAGGAAACGGAACAGTATACATAGCTTAGAGTAAATCGTTTGTGGTATTTTAGTCACTACACTCAATTATTCGATAATAGGTAAAAATAGGATAAAAACGTGAGGGCATTAAAAATTATTATATATTACATTTACAAAACCTTCAAAAAAATACATATTATTCTAATGGCCTTATTCACTCATGGAGTGATGCCAGCGCGTATGTTCGAACAATCCCATTCGGTTTTTTAAAAACATTTTTATAGTGACTATTTTTCGCCGAATACTTTCCGTATGAAAAATTATTTCGTCCGAAGATTTTGATGATATTTTCCACTTATGAACGTTACCCGATTGTGTAGGATAAGTCAATAGATCGGTTTTCGTTTTCCAGATATTACCTTCCAACAAAAAAGATTCTAGACATTGATTGGATCCGAATGTTTTTCTAATTTCTACTATAGGGGCAGCGTGCGTAGCTATGACCCAGATAGGAAATTAAAAGGCTGACGATGGAAACAAGCTTGTGCGAGCCTTGTTTCACCGAGCCTGAGTGAGACAGACCTGGCCCAGGTTTCATTGCATCGTTTGGAGCAGCCTGGAACCAAGACTGGCTGCTTAGCCTGAACTCAGGGTTATTTCAAGCTTTATTCAGCCGGTGAATTTTGAGGCTGAAAAATCAAGGCTCGATGCAGACTTGTTTCAGGTTGTGATAAAATAAAATAAGTTTAAAATAATATTTTTTCTGTACTTGTATGAAAAGAAAATTTAGCAATAAATTTGTCGGGTGCGAAGGCACGAAAAACGAAAGCGAAGGAGGCAGCTCAGAACATTTAAACATATGATCTTATCGATATTTATGAGGTACACAAAAAAGTATATACGAAAATAAAAGTACGCAATAAAATAAAGTATTGTTTTTTAAAATATTTTTTATATATATTTTGTAACAAATAATATAACAAATAATACATATATATAACAAATCAAATGAATTCTTTACAAATTTTTTAAATTTACTCCAATGTAGAATATAGAAAACTAAAAACAGGCCTCATATAGCCTCGGGAAGAGTTCGGGAAAAGCCTGGTCATAAATGCTCGTGAAGGCGTCATTAAGGGTCGTTTTGAGCCTTGTTGTTTCGTCGTTTCAGGCTTAGTACAGGCTTTTCTACCAGCCTTTGGTCAAGCCTGTGTGCAAGAGCCTGAAACCGCGTTATCATTCAGAGGTTCAGCTAGGCCTGAAATCAGGCTGGTGCTCAGCCTGAATTAAAAAAATGTGAGCCTTGTTTCAGAGCTTGGCGAGCCCTTTTTTCATCGTCAATTCCTACCTGGGGAGTAGGTAGGTACTAGGTTCAATACCCATATAGGTGAAATATTTTCTTCGAAAAAAAACCATTCCGAAAGACCAGGGCATGACGAATTACGATACAAAATCGTTGTGGTAAACTCTCAATTAAGTGCTTAATTTCATTTTGGATTTATGAAATATTTTATGCACATAGTACGCTTAGATTTACAGTGTACATTGTAAGCAAATAAAGATTTATCTGAATCGAATCTTTATTTATTCGATTGGAATATATTTGATATTTAAAAAGAATAGCGAAAACGAATAAAAATTTCTTTGAAATAAATAAGATCGTAGTAGGCCGTGAGAGAAGGAAAAACCTATCTCATTTAAATGGATCCTACGTGAATTAAAAAAAAATTGACTGTGTATCGTGACCTTATATAAACGGACACATATACGCAGAAACATATACATTTACACACACGTGAGCCATTGACAGGGATAATTTATGGACACACCATGGTTTACATAAGGCGTCGATCAGGCATCCTTGGAGGCCCTCATTATTCTGCCTTTAATGGCCCTCAGTAGCAAAGTGTGACGGGCCACTAAGGGCCCATGGGAGGCTATTCGATTAGGGCCCTATTAAAGTTAGGGAAATTCTATAGGGGCATGACCAAAGTCCTAGTTCAAGTGACGCACTGGAACGCTACGAATTTTGTCGGAGCGCGAAACGAGCTTTACGAGATGCACACCTTTCTTGAGGAACTTATACCGATATCATTGACAATTTTTGTACTTCGCATAACATCGAGTGAAAATTTATTCCACCATCCGCACCTCATGTGGGAGGTTTATGGGAGGCAGGAGTGAAATCATGCAAGCTTTATTTGAAGCGCGTCATATGACAAAGCTTATTAACGTTCAAGGAATTGAAGACCGTTTTAATCCAAATTTAAGCGTGTTTAAACTCACGATCTATATGTCAACTGCCAGATACTCCTAGTGATCTGCAGCTACTTACACCTGGTCACTTGATGATTGGCGAACCCCTCACTGGCGTCTCAGATTTAGACCTCAGTGAAATTCGAATAAACAGGCTCGATCGGTGGCAGTTGATTCAAAAAACGATTCAAGATTTATGGCGCCGATGGAGATCAGAATATTTAACGTCGCTTCAAAGCAGATCGAAATGGCAACGCGAACAAACTAATTTAAGTATTGGCAATATCGTTTTAATTCAAGACAACAATTTACCTCCACTGAAATGGAAGATGGGTAAAGTATTAGAAAGTCATGCTGGTTCTGACGGAAGAGTGCGAGTTGTCACATTGAAAACGGTAAGCGGCAATTGTCAAAGACGAGTCACAAAAATATGTAAACTCCCGACTACTGATTCCATGGAATCATGAAATGAATGTTGAGAATTAATAAAATATTAATTAGTGGGCGGCATGTACAGATTTGAATATTCGCGCTACTAGAGGCACGAGAACTTTCAAGGACTAGCGACGACCCGGGAGTGGGGATAGAAATTAAGAGACAATTGTAGCGAGAATCTGGAAAAAGGGACCAGTGTTCGAAGACATGCGAGAGCGAGCTGACGTGACGAGATCGCACAAGCGAGCAATCAACATTTATAAACAAGAAACAATAAATACAGTCCACTGCAAGCAACAAACGTGCGTTGAACAGTTAATTGCCACATTCCAAATGAACAATGTGAGTAAAGATCCACTGGCGTTTAGCTGGCCTTGAATATTGAGCCTTGAATATTGAAGGTCGTTTTTCAATATTATTTTCCGTCGAGACTATTAGAATGCCGAGGTTGGAATTTTACCCATTATTAATACATAATCTTGCCAAGTTCGAGTTTTTTAAATTGAAAAATATTAATTAAAAATGAAATAATTATTACTTAAACAAAGTGTCGCAGGTGCTGCATGGCCAATCGATGCAGGCGATTCTGACAATTAAAGTGATTTGAAATAAAAAATAAAAAAATGTACTATTAGTGGAATATTTAAACCTTTGTATGACCAAATACTTTTGTCACGATTTCAAAGTTATGACAATGGCAAGCTGCAGTGTAGAGAAACAAGTTCAATTTTTTGACCCAAAAAAACAAACCCAATCATTTGTTATTGGTAAATGGATAAATCCATTAAAAAATCATCCGATGGAAATTGTTGTTAATTATCCTCCGACCGAATTTGAAGTGATTTGAACCAATAGATTGTAAGATACGACTTACATCGTTCCATAAAACATAGTTTCGCGAAAAACGAAGAAGAAAAAAGGTATAACGCAGCGGCACCTTACGCCGTGGCGCAATCAGTGCAGCCAGATCGCGCGTAAAAGTTACCCCCTCTCTAGTCTCTTACGCGCCCATCACACAATCATAGTAGCGCGTGTCCGTGAGCGAGCGACGCTCGGACATCTTCGGAAAGCGCCGAGCACGATCGAAATGTCCCGACCGCGCCTTCGGCTGCTACACCACTACATGAACGCTGAGCACGTTCATGTGCGGCCAAGCCGAAATGATGGTTTCGAGGGAAAAAGCAATCTGAGCACGACTCGCGCGTGACGTCACCCGACGGCACGCTCGAGGCTTTTAGATAATTTCAAGGCTTATTTCGCTCTTGATTCTCTGCGATATTAATGTATACAAAAAAATGTATCGCGCACTCTGATCGCTTATTTTTTTTTGTTTATACGTTAATTTAAATATAATAATAAATCTAAATTACAACTTATTTATCTTATATATAATTGTTTACGCTTTACTCACACCCGTCCTTATGCCAAATAAATTATAATTCATAAAAGTCAGCGGAAATATTTTTATATATGTATTATTATATTAATTCTCAAACTTTCATCAAGCGATAAAGCATTATCCCCAAAAACAAGCCAATCATCCATCCGGCCGCGAATCGTAAGTACCAGAAAGTGCACATATTCTACAAGCGATGAGATGGTCCCGTTGGTAGCGTTCCTGGCTTCGGTCCGCAGGGGCCCCTAGTGCAAATTTTTCTCCAAATTTTTCATAATTTCTCATATTTTAGTAATATCTGAGATTTTCGGAGAAAGAACGATTTAAAACAAATTCAAGTACTGGTCCATTTCCCAAAAACACATTTTTTTTACTTAAAATTCATGATTTCACATTTTTTTCCCGAAAATTTCTCTTTTTCCTATGACCTGAGTGAACGGCTGCGGAGATATTCGGAGAAAAGTTAAAGATGAAAAGAAATGAGATTTTCGTTAAAAAAATTTTTATTATTATTATTATTATTATTTTCCGGAAATTTCCCTTTTTCCTATTATCTGAGTGAACGGCTGCGGAAATATTCGGAGAACATTTAAAGATGAAAAAAAAGAGATTTTCTTAAAAAAAACTTGATATTATTTTTTTTCCGGAACTTTCTCTTTTTCCTATTGAGTGAACGGCTGCGGAGATATTCGGAGAAAAGTTGTAGATGAAAAAAATGAGATTTTCGTAAAAAAAACTTATTACATTTTTTTATCCCTCAAAATTCTGAGAAATAATGAATTTCCGAAATTTTTGCAAACATTATTTTCCTTAAGGGGTAACACCACTGTAACGGCCTTCCACGAAGCGTTTGAGATAAATAATACTTGGGGTAATTATTAAGCATATATTGAAGTATATTGCAAAAAAATTTTATGGGAAAATATTACAAAATGGCGACATTGCAGCAAATTCTTCCGAGGCATGTTGAACTTAAGGTGCTCTACGGCACGCAGTATAACTTGTGCCAATTTTAATCTGGACAAAATGATTTTTTTTTTAAATTAAATCTAGATGAGTGTAGCTAGTGAACCACGTAGGGGATTTTAGAAATATTGATTTTTGAGTAATTGCCGAGTATTTGACTAGAAATGTGCAATTTTTTTTAAGACAGTTATTTTTTAATAAATATTGTTTAAATTAACTTATGGAAAATCGCCTGCGGGGTTCAGTAGCTACCCTATGTAGACTTAATAAAACAAAATTCTTTTTTTAGATTAAAATTGGCACAGTTATACTGCGTGCCGCAGAGGTTCAGCATGCTTCGGAAGAATTGCTGCAGTGTCGCCATTTTGTAATATTTTCGGATAAAAATTTATAGCCATATACTTAAATATATGCTCAATAAATACCGCAAGTATTATTTGTCTTTCATCAAGCGATAAAGCATTAGGATAATGCTTTATCGCTTGATGAAAGTATATGAGAATGAATATAATAATACGAGTATAAATATATTTCCGCTTACTTTTATGAATTACAATTTATTTGGCATAGGGACGGGTGTGAGTAAAGCGCAAACAATTTTTTAGAAGATAAATGAGTTGTAATTTAGATTTATTATTGTATTTAAATTAACGTAAAAACTAATAAAATAAGCGGTCAGAGTGCGCGATAAATTTTTCGACACTAAAATATAACTAATTAAAATAATAATGATAACTAATAAAAATAACTAATCAAATAAGAATTAATAGTAATAATAATTTAAAAAAAAGCACTGAGCATGGGGAACGATCCCGCGCCCCTAGTGCAAATAATTTCCAAAAAACTCCGATTTTGTCCGAAAAAATTTTCAGATTTTTTCCGAATTTTTCTATGAATTGGAACAAATATTAAGAATTCGGAGTATTTCGGACAATTATTTTTACGCAAACATCCGAGTTTCTCCGAATTTCTCCGAATATTTCATCACTTTAATTACGATCACGGGAAAATCTCGGAAATTATATGAAGACTTTAAGGGGTAACACCACTGTAATGGCCTTACAAGAAACGGAAATTAAAAAAATTTTTTTTTTGGGCGGAAGAAAATGTGATAAACAAATAATACTTGCGGTATTTATTGATCATACATTTAAGTATATTGCTAGAAATTTTTATCCGATAATATTACAAAATGGCAACACTGCAGCAATTCTTCCGAAGCATGTCGAACCTCCTTACTCCTCCTGCGGCACGCAGTATAACTGTGCCAATTTTAATCTAAAAAAAAGAATTTCGCTTTATTAAGTCTAAATGAACATTTTTGTCAAATACTCGGCAATTATTCAAAAATCAATATTTCTAAAATCCCCTACGTGGTTCACTAGCTACACTCATCTGGATTTAATTTTTAAAAATTATTTTGTCCAGATTAAAATTGGCACAAGTTATACTACGTGCCGCAGAGCACCTTAAGTTCAACATGCCTCGGAAGAATTTTCTGCAGTGTTGCCATTTTGTAATATATTCCCATGATTTTTTTTTTGCAATATACTTCAATATATGCTTAATAGTTACCTCAAGTATTGTTTGTCTAAAACGACTATATATTTACGAACGAAATATATTTCCGCTGACTTTTATGGATTATTATTTATTTGGCATACGGACGGGTGTGAGTAAAGCGTAAACAATTTTACATAAGATAAATAAGTTGTAATTTAGACTTATTATTATATTTAAATTAACGTAGGAACTAAAAAAATAAGCGATCAGAGTGCGCGATACATTTTTTTGTATACATTAATAACGCAGAGAATCAAGAGCTAAATAACCATTGAAATCATCGAAAAGCCTCGCGCGTGCCGTCGGGTGACGTCACGCGCGAGTCGTGCTCAGATTGCTTTTTCCCTCGAAGCCTTCGTTTTGGCTTGGCCGCACATGAACGTGCTCAGCGTCCATGCATTGGTGTGGCTGCCGAAGGCGCGGTCGGGAAACTTTGACGGCGCTCGGCTCTTTGAGAAGATGTCCGAGCGTCGCTCGCTCACGGACACGCGCTACTATGATTGTGTGATGGGCGCGTAAGAGACTAGAGAGGGGGTAACTTTTACGCGCGATCTGGCTGCACTGGGCGCAATGGGTGATCTGACCCATCACAAAAATCACCGTAACTCGGTCAATTTATAGATTTTTTACGAAAACTTCGTTGCAAATTGAAGTTACGACTCGAGGCTATAAAACTATCCAATGAAGAAATCATGTATTTGCCATTTTAAGTTTATCCAGACCCCTCAATGTATCAACACTATCGTGTTGAGGTTGGTCAATACCCCTGAATGATAGTGTTGGTATATAGAACAATAGGAAGGGGTTTCACAATTACTTCACGTCGCGATTGTTAAACCTACGAACACTACTTCCTCGGGATCCATCGATCTCGGGATAAGACTGTTAGTAGATTAAATACTAGTCAACCTTTTTTCACTACTATTCGATAGTGGAACTCCATTATCTTGATGTCAACACCATGAACCTCAAAACATTGAAAAAAAATCTGCATTTTTTATAAATTTGTATAAGTATCACATTTCATATTCATGCAGATTAAAGGGTTACGTGGGTCTTAAAATTTCAAAAAATCCATTTTTCAAAATATTTTGTTATCTAATAGTACAATATGTCTAGAATATTGGGCCAAAGTTTTGAGGCAATTGGAGTGAAAATTTAGGAGGAAGAGCCTTTTGGAATTCCTCCCGTAGGGAAAGACCGACTGCGAGCGAGGCAGGTAATCGCATTTTTCTCAAAATACTATTTTTGAAGTTGGTGGACACGATTTCTCAAAAACTAATGCACCGATCTTATTGAAAATTAGCACACTTCTTCAAAATAGCATTGATTAGTGATTGCACGAAGGTTTTTTTTTCGATTGCAACTAATTGAACAAGACTATACCTACTGGCTATACCTATTGACTATACCTTTGGAACTATGTAAATTGTACCAAAAAATAAACTATTTTGTATACATCGGCCAAATTTTTTTTTAGATCCTCTGTTCGATCACGAGGTATATTTATCCACTAAGAGAAAAAATTGATTTTTTAATTTCAGATAAAGCTATCGTGGGTTTTCCTGACCACCACGAGGACACTTTTTTTAGTGGTCTCCGGAAACCAGGTCCTGCCGGCTGAATTTCCCAAATTTTTTGATGAATTTTTATTAAAATATTGTTGAAATGTTGTTCCTTTATGTGCTTAACATTTTGAATTAAATAGTTTATATATTATATTTTTTTTAACGGCGAAAATATTTTTGTTTCGAAACACACGGAACCCCTTAAAAGAAGGAAATAAAAAGAATAAAATCATATTATTTTAATCTCAAATGTTGTTTCCACCACTTCTAATTTGACTATCACAAGTGTGTTAATAAGCATATGCACGAGGGCAATATCCAACCACTCCAAACCCATTTATTTATGAACTAATGTTGATCCAACACCTCAATCACAATATCTAACTAATCAATGAGTAACTGAAAACAACTAATTTTCGAACGATACCAATGTTTATCCAGCATTCGGTCAACCTTCGGTCAAGAGGTCCCATGCATTGCGGTTCGGTGCTCGATGATATCGGAAAATGCGCAAACATAAGAAAAGAGCATTTTGTTTCGATTTATACAAGAAACATCGAAAAGAGCGTCTCCATCCAGAGTTCATCCTATATACTACAATGTGGTATAGTTGCATACGTGTACGCGCATGAGCATGTAAGAGGTAAGTAGCTATGGGACGAAAAAACAGCGAGAGAGAGAGAGAGAGAGAGAGAGAGAGAGAGAGAGAGAGAGAGAGAGAGAGAGAGAGAGAGAGAGAGAGAGAGAGAGAGAGAGAGAGAGAGAGAGAGAGAGGAGGGAGAAAGAGAGGTAAGAAACGCAAAGAGGATCGGATATAATGGTACAAAAGCCTCTTTGAATCTCACAGACACGCCGCCACGTGAGGCGAACGAACCAACGGAACCAAGTGCAACGAGTGAGCCGGCTATCGTTGATCTGCTGCATCGTATGCAAATCTTACTCCTTATAAATACATCAGGCCGCGCGAATCTTATAGGTGCCTTGATTCACTTTTATCTGTTTCTCTCGGTCTCTCTCTCTCTCTCTCTCACCCTCTCCCTCTCCGTCTTACCCTCTCTTTTCTTTACGGTATTGCCTTCCCCGTGTTGTAGGGACGAAGCGACGAGTCTCGCGCATTTTACCAACACCGACATTCGGCCCCTTAGCCGCCAGCCAGGCTTCACCCGTTTGAATCTCTCGGAGATTCAAGATATCATCAAGATCGAGGGAAATCAAGCCGAGAACTTATGGATCGAAGTGAAAGATCAAGATGTCTTTTCGCATAATAATGGTGGAAAAGTATATCTATCGTTAAACAAAAACGACGGTTGAGAGGATTTTCTTCCGGTACGTTGGCGGCGCTGGTTTTTTATATTCCGCGCTCTCTATCGCGAGCGCCATACGCGATCCTCGCTCCGGCAATTAAGGGCCGGCTAATTAACGGGTAATTAACGAGTGACACTGGGGGAAAGGAGACGTTAGAGGGCTTCGCATGACGTGCGCGCTCGTTCCTACGTATACACGTATGTATGCATGCGTCGGCGGGGGGGATACCTGAGGAAGGGATAAGCTTTATCGTGGCCGCGATTTCCTCTGTCCCGTTCCCGTTCTCGTATATCTCTTGTTACTCGATATATATACTTGCCGATGAGTTACCGATCGTTTGTACCCCCCTCTTTGCTTTCTTTCTCTTTCACGTTCGCTCGCGATGTTCTCACCAATACCTCTGCAGCCTCTCATGTCATCGGTGAAACTAACCTCTTTCTTTTTCCATCTCGTTTTTTCCGTGCCCTCTCTCCGCCCCCCAAGCGCAGCGGTATTGTTAATTGTTTGATCGACAAGATTACGTCGCATCTTACATGTCGCCGGATGTGTATGTACAGATATAGGAGTTACGCACCCGGCGGCTTTTTCTTCTTCGTCTTCTTCCATGGATCAGCGCGCGCGCATGTCCTTTGCGATTGCAGTGTCCATCTTCTGGTATCAACGCTCGGCTTGGACATTCACCGGTTTTTCGGCAGGCACAATTTTTATTTTACCAGCAGCTAACGAGGGCATCGTTAATTCCACTGGTTCAACCCTACCTATCTTTGAATGACGTCTTTTGTTAATGTGTATGCCGGGGAATGATTTTAGGGTCATATCGTGTTAAACATTGTGTACCAAGGTTGTTATTGAAATCACGTTTCGTATACATAAACTTAAAAAATCCGTTTTCGGGGTATTTTAATCCATATTCGTAATTATATCGCCGAACAAAATAGATTGAGTCGGATAATGATTGAAACTAATCAAACTGTTTCGCCCTTACTGTTGAGTGTAGAACTTTCTTATAAATGCTAAAGATTATCGCACGCGACATTCATTCCAAAAGGAAAATTGCACATTCTCAAGTTCTACTTGAAGTATTCAGACAGAACAAAATGCAGGGCGTTTCTGGAAGCCTTATTTTCACATACCAAACGTTCATGAAAGAAGCTTTAGCCGTTTGGACGCCAACTTCATTCAGGCAGATAGACAGGTCCACGAAATTTCCAAAAAATGATAGACATCGTCTCATGGTCGTATTCTAGCCCTACCAGCTGAATTCAAGTCTGGCAAATGAATGTGCAGGCAGACACTACGATTTTATAATGTAAGTAAGATAGCCTGCAAATAGTTAATTGTATCAATAAAATCGTCCTTGGGGATCTTTCGACTCATGAACACGTCTACCGCCACGAAAATCAAAACGAGCCCTTTCAACTCCCGATCAACGTTGAATCAATCGTCCACGCCGATTAATCTCGATAAGCCAGGCTGCTTCGATGACCGGACATATAAACATCGAACGCGTGCGATTCGCGGAATCAGATAAAACTCAAAAGAAACGCCCGACGCTCGTCACGCCGAAGATAAGATTAAATTGACAAGTGGCGAAGAAGAGCAGGACGGTCATCCAGAAGCCTAAGGGTTCGTGAATGTTGGAGACGCCATCATCAAAAGGTCCGCGCAACGCGAAGCTCGTAGATAACCAAGGTGGACGGTGTAATAGCGGAGGATCGTGAAGAAAGGGACAAAGGGAGTTGGACGACGAATGGGAAACATTTCGAGACTTTGCCGAGGCTGAAGCGGAGTTGGCGGAGACTGGGGCGACGAAGAGGAAGGAGGAGAGACAAGGGGCGGCGTATGCGAAGAAGATCGTGCACCTGGCCGGTCGTCCTCGCGATCAGGAAGATCGATGCGCCGGTTAATTGGCAGTTGCTCCAGACAGAGGTCTCCCTCTATTCTCTCCCTGCCTCTCTCGCTCTCTCTCTCTCTCTCTCTCTCTCTCTCTCTCTCTCTCTCTCTCTCTCTCCATCTCTCCCTCTCCCTCTCTATTCCATTCGTTTATATGTACAGGCGATTGTTGGAACGTAGGTGGCGAGTTGGGGCTACATGTATGGTGGACATCTGCAAAATGTATGCCCAACACGCTCACAAACCGGTGGCCATCACCGCGAGGCTCGCTGACGAACGGACACGCCTCGGTGTAAATAGATCTCTTCGGTCAATTAAGTCTGCATATACAACCGCGTACATAAAGGAGAGAATTTCTCCAAGCCTCTTTCAACGCGACAGAAAGAAACAGTCAGGAGAGGGCGAGAGAGAGAGAGAGAGAGAGAGAGAGAGAGAGAGAGAGAGAGAGAGAGAGAGAGAGAGAGAGAGAGGCAGAATGGGAGAGCAAGGAAGACAGCGATCAGAAAGATTCGTGAGTCTCATTAAGATATTCGTTTTGCAGGTAAACCGAATCGCACATCGTTGCTCCTTCGGATCGTCTGTAAACTTGCTCCCTTATCTGTCCCGCGACAGCGTTCACTCAAGAATCAGAGTAGAAGCGGGGTGATCCGGAGCCACGTTGTCAATCACGAACTGATCCAGTATCCTCGCTACAACCGTTGATCTTGGGGCGCACGCTCTCATCTCTCGTGCGTTCGTCTTCGCCACGTCACACCGCAGAGTCGCGGACGTCAAGGGCTCTCGATGTCTCGTTAACCAGACGCGCCACCACCTCGACGAACCGCAGTCCCATTCGATCGCGAGTGAGAGACAGAGAGGAAGCGCGATCGTATCGAATACCACATCTATCGTTGAGTAATTGATACGAATAAAGATACAACGCGGGCGCCAACGAATGCGCGAAGCACACGCATCATTGGCCAAGGAATTAATGCACACGATTTTTCACCCTGATCGCAGTGATATCCGAGAATTCTGAAAGCACGGAACACCGTCGCCTTTTATCAGATCTGATCTCTCGAAGGAAGTGCCTTGATTCTCAAAATACTTAGTTTATTTGCATATTACGAAATACAAGATAGTCGGATGGTAAATCTCGAGGAATTTAATTACGTCGGCTTCACGCTCACCCCGGGCTCGTCTTTCTCCGCTTTCAACAAATTTAATATTCTCAGAGGGCACAAAAATCTCCGAGCGAGTTCAAGAGCGAAACTTGCTATTCTCACAGCACTATATGTTGACGTATATATATATATGCACACATGGGAATGCATTTCTACAGGGATGGTCGGAAAACCGCCGAGAGAAAACGAGCCCACGAACGGAAACTTGTGAGAACAGCCGGTCAGCCGCGGGGCTTGTCAAGCTCATAGTGTACTACCGCTCTCACAGAATGAAAGCACACGGCGGATTATTCGGCGAAGCATGGTAATAACAGGAGCAGAAACTGCAGGCTTAGTCACGCTGTGGATCGCGAAACTCACGATCTGCCTTGCTTACCCAACCCTTCTAGGGCTTGATAAACTAAGGAGCAAGAGGTCGAGAGTGTGTGAGAGAGAGAGAGAGAGAGAGAGAGAGAGAGAGAGAGAAGCCAGAGGAATCGGGAAGAACAAGAAGATGGACTTTCGGATCCCGAGCCTTCGAGCCAACTTAACTTCGAGCCATCGTAACAACACGAATTCACGAGCTCCTCGGATCCATCCTACACGTTAACTTGGAATAGCTGCGAGTAACTGAATCGAAATTATGAGTTAGGCAAGTGGCCACGAGAGCTTCCTTCGCCTATATATGTTTTACAGCTATCTAATTAACACTGTTACATCCTAGCGAATGTGCCTTCTCTCGGTTATTCCCAATATCCTCATTTGCCATTATAAGCTTATTATTATACGTATATAAATCTAAGAATAAGACGCGTAACAGCGTGAAAAGGAAGGTGCGTACGTTTCGCACGCATATTACACTCACAGCGATATATAAACGATAGCCGCACCGCCATAGTCATCGACTTTTCCTATCCCATTGGCTGTCAACAAGAACACGATCTGAGGCGCATATTCCAAGAAGAGCTGTCGAATGAAAAATCAACCATCAACTCGATCAACCGACTCCAAACCTCTACGCCATCCCAACCGCATGGGGACCGAGAGAAGCCTCGACCCCAGATGATTTAAACATAACATAGACTAGACGCGGACTCGCAGCGTAGTCCGATATACAAACTTCTCGATTTGAGAAGTCACCATCGCCATAAATCGACATAACACAAACCATGTGAATGCTTAGGTCTCTGATATCGAACTCTATCTCCCATGCACCATTTCGCCGAAATACGGGACGAAGACCCCCCTCTTTTTATACACATAATACCTAGAACCGATGCTCTGGAATAAGGCCACGCACGTGCCTAACGAATCT
>OX101783.1:46865887-47025440 GCA_944452715.1 Ophion slaviceki
AATTCCCGAGTTTCCGGCTTAACCGCGCACCCTCAATTCGGTGGGCGACCTGCTGGCGGAGGTAAAGGGTGAACAGGGGGTAGACGAAATAAGAGAAGAAAGAAATGGTAGCACGTGTGTTGCCTTTAGCTGATGTCGTTACCTCTTCGTACTCACACGTTTTACACCTTGCACTTCGTCTTTGCATACATGTATATTGGGAACAGGACGTTGAAACAACCACGCTATACTTACATTCATCCAAAGGTGATTTTGAAGGCACTGCGGTTTGCACAGTTCACATAAGCTACGAGGAGAGTCCTCGAAGTTGAAAGTCTTCGAAATAAACTTTCCCCATTTACATATGTATATATATGTACATGTACGTATAGACGAGAATTTTTTCGCAGTATTTTAACGCGAAATCCCACCCTGATTCCTGGTAACGTCGTATCGATTCCTAGAGCGGCGGGGGCGTAGGGAAAGTACTAAGAACCTTCGAGTTCACCATACACGGTCTCTACCCATGGAATGTGATCGCTATATATACACGGCCTATTCTATATAAAGTAAAACGAGTTTTGGCCAATTTGTGCCAATTAGGCCAACGATTTATTACAAAATGCCTTTTTTTGTATCTATATATTTCAACAATAATTAAAGAACTGAACTTAAATATATATATATATATATAAATTCATGTTGCATTTTCTGTGTAAGATGTGTATATAAGATTATACATAGAGAAAGAACAGCCTAAACCACGATTTGTTCCTTTCACCCTTCTCTCTCTCTCTCCCTCCCTCCCTCTCTCTCTCTCTCTCTCTCTCTCTCTCTCTCTCTCTCTCTCTCTCTCTCTCTCTCTCTCTCGCTCTCCCTCTCTCTGTTTCTCGCGTTTTTTCGTCAACGACGACGTGAGCTTTTCCTGCGAGCGATGCAATCTTTGAAAGGAGAGCCGCGTCATTACGTCGCGACGGTAGTTTACGGGCCATTGCCCCACCTCTCTCACTCTCTCTCTCTCTCTCGGTCTCTTTCTCGGTCTCCGTCGCTCTCTCTCGTATTCTTCACTACATACAGGAGTTTACCCTCCACACATATAAATGTGTACACCAGGAAGGTACGGCACTCTCGATCGGGAGAGAGCTGCCCAATGACACATGACTCGAGGCGCGACAGCCCCATGAGTCACCAAACCACCCTCTGAGAAAATGAAAGAACGGGAGAGAGAGAGAGAAACATTTTCCTGAGTGGCCGATTCCCGCACATGCTTTATTTCCTTAGAGCGGAACGTCATCGCTTTCAGCACCCGATACCACTCGCATCTCTTCCTACTGCTTCTTACAAACGTCAAATTTGCTCCTATACCCCGTAGTTTTACCCTAACACCTAGTACATGGTCCGAAAGGAGAGGAATTTTCGTAATTCTTTTCTGGGAAAACGTATGCAGGTTTCCATTTTTTCTACACCAAAGAGTTTCAAGTATCTTTGGAAAATGTTTGCATTGAACATATTTATAAATGTAGTAGGCACAATGGTTTGCGCAGACCGCTGTTTAAAAAACGTCCTACTTTTATATTTTTGCATGAAATTATCTATTACTTGGACCTATGATTTAATAAAATGTTGTTTTTTTTTAATGTCCGGAGTCCAAATTGACGGTGTCGACTTTTGGTGGAAATATGCTCTATTTTCGTAGATAAAAAAATGTGCATCGAAAAAAAATTCTCCGTTCAAGCACTGTTTTTTATATGTAGAAAAGGCTTGTAAAATTTGTAATTGATCGGTGCGGTAATTTTAGAGATATCGTGGTCACCGATTTAAAAAAGTTTTATTTCTATTTATCTCTCTTAATTTTAAACGGATCGAGTAAAAATTTTCAGAGTGTATTTTGGAATTATTATATTTTAAGAATCTGTCGGAAACCCAAACTCGATATTTTCAAAAATTTCAACTAGGTGACATTTCACGAAGACGATTTTAAACGACAAAAAGATTGATTTCATCGTTTACATTTTGATTCGGAATTTGACTTGCTCCAGATATAAATGTGTACAAACAAGCAGGTATATTTAATTCTCAGATTTTCAAGTGTAGCCACTGGGCTACGATTAGTGGGCTATCCGAAATGTACAATTGATTTCACATTGTAGTGCTCGTACATACTTTCGTTCCACCGAACCAGGCGACTGAGATGGTGCAATAAACTTTCTGATCATTTTCGACTGCTTTTTTCTTCGTTTCTTTTTTCGATGGAATCGATACAGCAGCGAGACCGAATCGCGAACGATATACAGCCTCCGACGGTTGGTTTTTCCTTAGTGCAGTAAAACTCGCGACCTCAAACGTGGCATCTGTTTCGAACGATCGTAAAACTCGGCCCGTACGATGGCTCGTATATAAAAGTCAGTTGGAACCCTATCCTCTTTCAACCCTCTTGCACAAACAGAGATTGTACGGGACCGAGAGTACATATAGAGAAAGGAGAGAGAGGGCGCCTGTGCTTCGTTTTTTTCCGGTATTTTTTCCTATCCTTATATACATATACGTGCGAAAGGGTGATTTCGAAGACATTCGATTTCGAGGACCGTCCTCGTAGTAGCCGTCCTCACGATACTCAATTTATGTGAACCCTTTTTTCCTCAGGTTAAAACATCCTCTTTCTTTCGATGCGTATAGATATATATATATATATATATATATATATATATATATATATATATATATATATATATATATATATGTGTGTGTGCGTGCGCGCGCGCGTGTGTGTGTGTGTGTGTGCGCGCGTGCGTTTGTGTGTGCGTGTGTGTAAATTTTTAATTTTATCCCAAGAAAGAGTCAGTTTCGCCACAGAGGCGAATTCTTATAAAGACGAAGCATCAGTTCCGGGTTTGGGACACCACAGACCACGATGTGGCAAGAGAAACGGAGCTTTTATGGGAAAAAAAAATAAAGAAGAGCTCTTATTTCGATAATGAAGCTACCAAGGGCGAGGCTCATACTATCTTTGCCTTTCTTCGCGTTCTATAACCTCTTCCCCTCCACGCTCTCTTTGCACGGGCGCTGGGGGGCTTCCGTCCTCGTATATTCCCTCGGTAACAAGGTCCACTTGGGTGGTTCAGATTCCCCACTTATGTGGCTATATTTATTTACCTGAGGAACTTAGAGTGCGATCCGGTTATCGATACCCATCGTGTTATTACTATCATAATTATCGTTGCAGTTATTATTATATCGTATCCACATATGCATTTATAATAATTGTCGTAGCCGAATGTTGATAATGACGTGGAAATAACCGTAACGAAAATGTCAGACGGTGATCAGTAGGAGAGCATTGGTGAGGAAACAAAAGAACAGTGTTACGAGACAATATTATAAATATTAGAATCAACAAGAAGCCGGAAAACTTCTTTTTGGCCCTTAAGGGTCTCTTCTATAAACGGCCAAATTCAAGAGAGTCCTAATATTCTCAGTGGAGTAACCGAGTACGAGGAGTCTGGGTTTATTATCGGCCTGGGCTCTCTCTCTCTCTCTCTCTCTCTCTCTCTCTCTCTCTCTCTCTCTCTCTCTCTTTGTCTCCCTCTCCCCCAATTAAGCGGCAGCAGCTGTGAAAATTAATGGAGCACAGCTTTTAAGATGTAATTGGGCACATTCATAACTCAGGGGAGGTGTTGCGAACGGGCAGAGTGAAGCAACGGTGGCATGGGGGGTAAAGGCGAGTTTTCACGCGGGGAGAGGGAAAAGGGCGGGCAAAGAGAAAAGCCTTTTCTCGTTCTTGCAAACACCCTCGTGAAGGTGTCTTTTCTTTTGTTTTAAGTTGATATTACAAATTAAATGAAAAAGACGATGATGTAATGAACGTTCGTACTGCTGTACATCGGTACAAAGTGATGCCCACGGAGACCAGGACATTAATTTCATGCCAACATGTTTTTATGGAATTAGTTTGTGAATTAACAAATTCTGCGAATAACTAAGACGCAAATCGTTCCAACGGATCATCCGGCTAAACGTAAAACATTTATTGCACATCAATTACGAATAAAGGGTATGTTATTGGTATTATAATAAAACTTTCGGATGACCACGTACAGTCGTGCTGTATATTGGAATCGGAAAAAATTATAAGAAGGCTAGTTTTTTTAAAGGAGAGTTTGTAGGTGCCGCGGGTGCTAAACCCAAGTTTGCTTAAAAATCGGGTGGTAGGGTTTTTTTTAGGGGACGGGGTGGATTAATGCCAAACTACAACCCCCACGAGGTCGGCGCCGGGAGACAAAATGTCCAGGAAAATCCGGGCTCTACTTTGGTCCATAGCGCCGAAGTCGTGGAAGTTCAGTTTGGGGGTGAAATTTTGAAAAATCAGTTTTCATTCGATAACTCTTTAGGAAAAATTCATAAAATTTTTGTTCAAATGGGAACGTTGTAGCCCTTGAAAATACGCGTCGGCCGAGTATTTGATCATCCCTCGCCAATAATATCTTCACCCCCAAAAATATGTTTGAAGTATGAAAAAAAATTGTGGTAATTATGCAGTATGAGGACTTTTCCGAAAAACGACGGGAATTTTTTTTTCGCCCTCAACTTGTTTATCCCATTATATTGAGTGATATTCCGTCTGTGGAGGCTGACATTTTCCATTAATTCCATAAGTTATGGGGTTTTGAAGTTCGCGGAAATACGTGATAAAATAGGGAACTTTCAAACGTAGCTGTTTAGCGACAACAAACAAGAGGCATCGAAATATTACCTGTTTCCGGCAACAGGACAGCTGTGGTCACGAAATCAAAACATACACATTGTTACCTTCATGATACACTATCTATAAAGAAATACGTAGCTGTTTAGCGAGGCGTCGAAATATTACATGTTTCTGGAAACTTCAAAACCCCATAACGTATGGAATTAATGGGAAATGTCAGCCTCCCCCGACGGAATATCACTTACTATAATGGAATAAACAACATCATGGTAAAAAAAAAATTCCCGTCGTTTTTCGGAAAAGTTCTCACGCTGCATAATTACCAAAATTGTTCAGTGAATAACTAAAAAACAATTGATTTTTCGGGGATGGTTGATGAGTACCGTTTCTATGGGCCACCCTTGAATTTTGCTTTTTCCAATCCGTCTCAGGGGTTGAAAATTCAAAAAAAAATTCTCGGAAAATTATTGACCGAAAATTAACAGATACGAGTTTGGCGCCGTGGACAAAAATGCAGATGAGGGTTCAAGCTATAAATTGTTCCACGGCGACGAATTCATGCGGTCAATAGTTTCAACCCCCGACGGGGGTTGGAAAATAAAAAATGAAGGGTGGTACATACAAACGAAAATATAGAGAAAGTTATTTTCTACATTCCGTACATTTAGACCGTATCCGAAAAATCGATTGCTTTTTCGAGTTATTCAATAAACAATTTTTTTCGGCATTCCAACTATTTTTTTGGGGGTGAAGACGTTATCGGAGAGTGATGCCGTGCCCATTTGCACAAAGAGTATACGAATTTTTCCTAAAGAGTTATTGAATCAAAACTGTTTTTTTTTCAAAATTTCACCCCACTTTTTCACCCCAAAAATGAACTTCCACGACTTCGGCGCTGTGGACAAAACTAAAGCCCGGATTTTTCAGAACATTTTGTCTTACGGCGCCGACCTCGTAGAGGTTGTAGTTTGACAAGAATGCACCCCCATTCCCCTTCATCTTCTTAAAAAAACTCTGCACCCCGATTTTTAGGCAAACTTAGATTTCGCACTCGCGGCACCTACAGAATCACCTGTCAAAAACTGGCGTTATCCTATATTTTTCCGGTTACGGAGTTTTTCAGCGACAGCACGAATGTAGATATTTTTTTGACATTTTGTAAAGTACGGAAATTCAAAACTCTAGGAAAATAGTTCGATTTTTTATAAATAGAAAGTGAAATCCTTTTTTATTTACAAATAGATGAAGATGTGACAAAAAATCATCCTGTCATACGATAGGCAAAAATCTTAATATAATAAATTTTAATATAATTTTAATACAGAATATAAACTACGTTCTGTTCAAATTCGAAGTGAATCAGACAAATAGATTTTTCGTTACAACTTACACCGATTCATAAAACAGATACGAAAAAAACGCAGAGGAAAAAAGCATAAATCTCAGCGCAGTGGTTCACCGTAGCGCAGTAGATGATCCGCTTCTTCAAAAAAATCTTCACATCTCACTCAATTTTTGGAATTATTACGTACTTACGAATATTCTGTACTGGAAATTGAATAAAAAACCATAGGCTGTAAAACTATGCAATAAAAAATATCGTATTCTTTAAATGTCCTGCTTACGCCCTTTAATGAACTTTTTTTCCGAGCAAACATTTTGTTTAGCGTTGAAGTTTTTTCTAACCCAAATATATAATACTTATTTTCCGATCCAGCAGAATTTCGTCACGATGTGTGCGTTTTTCTCGGGGCAATCGTGAAATTGGTTGCGGACATTTGAGTTTTTCGGGTCGACGAAGTTTTTCATGGCACGGCGTCAGGACGTCGTAGACAGAAGGGAGTGGATTTCGCTCGAAGGGCGAAAGCATCTCCAATGCTCCGGGGTATCCGGGCCACGGAATGGTGATGGCGACGACGTAATAATACCGAATGACGCGGCATATTCTCATACTCACCCTGGCAAAAGGGTGCGAGGTATGGAGGCGCGCGAAGGAATCGTGAAAGTGGAAGATAGTCGCGGATGGATAGAAGGGGCAATATAACGGGAGGGGTAGTTTCTATACAGTCGTCCTCTTCAGTCGCGCGCTCTATGGAAGTCGAAGGGGGAGGAAACGGTCGTAAACATTTCGTAAATTTGCTCCACAGGTGTGCCATAGCGACTGCCTAAGCCCGTCCACGCCAGAACGGAACACGAGAGCTAGCCTATTTACTCGTTCGATATATCTGCGCGCCCCTCCCTCCCTCTTCCTCTCTCGCTCTCTGCCTCTCTTGGTAATCTCGCTGTATGCCAGCCATTACATATACATAGGACGACAGTGGGTAGTCAAGATACGATTTTCCACGCTGCGAGAATAAGACCGAGAGAGAGAGAGAGAGAGAGAGAGAGAGAGAGAGAGAGAGAGAGAGGAGGGCATGAAAGTTCATGAACTTAACCCTGCCACTCGATATATTTCGCCTAACAAGTGTTGGCCCACGGAACACTGTCGTTTCAAGAGACCGTATTGAAATTCCCAAGACCATCATGAGGGCCAATAAAATCATAAATCAAAAAACGTCATTTTAAGTTTTTTAAGGTGAACTTTCTTACGTGGATGAAGTCCTGCGAGACTAGGATTTAAAGCAATTATCATGCATCCTAGATACGAACGATCCATTTTTCAATAAACCATTTTCACCAATATTGACCGGGAACAAGTTTAGCGCCATCGATCCAGCTTGCATTGATATGGCAATGAGGTAATACGCCCTCTCGCTCTTTCGCCATTTACCATATAAACTCTTATCGAAACGCTTCCGTTTTTTTGTTTGTTCACCCCAACTTTGAATAAAACACGCGATAGTGTTTCGGAAGTCGAATGTTTGTTACGTTGTGTTATTGGGGGCTTCCTGAGTAGCAATGGGGAAACAAATGTATATAAACGTATTTACGGGAAGAACTTGAGAAACCCTTTTCGCTCGGTGAAGTAGCCTCCGAGTGATGGAGGACCTTCGTGCTCGAGCTACTGGTTTCCGGCTTGCTTCTTCACCGATAATCTCGATCGGTTCACCACCTGCAGGCCTCCTACTTCCCCTCTCTTACCTTGAACCATCCTCTCCCTTTCCCCGGCCCTTTCTCTCATTCTCTTTCTCACTGGACGTTTCCGGAGCTTCGCTCCTTCCAATCTTCTCGCGTTTGCCTTATATTTCGTGGGCACTTCCAAGCGCGCAGGAGAATCGGGGTAGATAAAAAATATAGTGTACGTCGAAGTCCGAGTTCCTACCACGCGTCCATTGGCGAGCGAGCGTCCAACGGAGCACAATCCGATCGCAGATAAAAATTATTCGCTGGTAGAGCTAATGGTAATTTGCATGCGTCTCCGCTTCAACGTAATTAGAAAAACGGAGATATGACGGTTGCATTTAGGTATGTATATATGGAGAAAGTTCATTTTGAACCCGTTGTACCTATGCTATAATGTTTTTAATCAGCAAGCCGGATACTTTGAAAGCGCACTTGAAATTTTGTTTAAACGAATCATCGAAATCGTCTCCATAACGGGCCTTATAATTACTTTTGTGTGAAATATGCTTATTTTTGTCGTAATGTCAGAATCATCTTTTCCCATTTCATATGCAATCGACACCGAGTCGTAAAAATGTGTATGAACCTGTAGCCCCCGATTTCCTCGACGGAACGAGACTAACTCCGAAACTAGGAAGCAAATCTGGAGCCGACTGTAGTGGCACAGGTTTTCCACCGTTTTCCTATGCCCATGGCAGATATGCCGTTGTGAATGCGATAAAGAGGGAGAAGTTCGTTACGGCCGCAATGTGGACGAAAATAATGAAATGCGGTGGATACGTAAAAGAGGAAGGACCACGTACGATGAAACTATGCGGTTAAAATACGTAACATTTTTTTTATACAATCAAAGCCTAATAAACCCAAACTAATAAATATAGATATGCAGATAAGCTGCGATTATTATTTTATATTAGTCGGCACATATACACAGGGTGTCCCAGAAGTAACGTACGCCCTTCTAGCATCTGGTAGGAAAAAAATTCTGAGACGAAAAGTTTTCAGTCATTTTTGTATCAGACGCATAGATAATTAATTATGGATTAAAATAAATAGCCAATCAGGTGCGCGCTACATCGGAAAGGCAGCGTAGAGGGGAGGGATATGGGAATGCGTTGTAATTGCGTACGCCTGAAAAAGTGTGCGGAGGGGAAATTCCGAAAGCATGTGTACAAGTGCACACACACTAGGACACACTTGCACACACACACACACTTGCACACATGCTTTCGGAATTTCCCCTCCGCACACATTTTCAGGCGCACGCAATTACAACGCATTCCCCTATTCCTCCCCTCTACGCTGCCTTTCCGCTGTAGCGCGCACCTGATTGGCTATTTATTTCAATTCATAATTAATTATCTATGCGTCTGATAAAAAAATGACTGAGAACTTTTTGTCTCAGAATTTTTTTTCCTACCAGATGCTAGAAGGGCGTACGTTACTTCTGGGACACCCTGTATATATACATATATGTATGTGTATGTATGTGGACACACGCACACACGCGCGCACGCGCGTGTGTGTGCGTAATGCACTTACAATTTTTCAAATTAACACTTGTACGCGTATCTATGTATCATTTCCGGTTTATACTCGATTATTCGGTTTTGTATTTTTGTTCGACTCGAAACTATTTTTGAGCAGGAAGAACGGGTCGTAACGTAGTTCGGACTTTGCAGGTGATCGGCATATATATAGAGAAATACAAATAGATAGAAAAGTGAAGCGACACCAGCGACGTTGCTAGGATCTAAAAAGACCGAAAAGGAAGACTTCGTAAAATCTCCCATAGAATTACCTTGCGCCCAACGAGATTGACGTTAATTTTTCATTCGATTCTCGCCAGCCTGAGTGCACCAACCTAATAGACTTCTTGAAAAGCAACCGCTCGCAACCGCAATGTCTCAACTGCCACAATTTGACGTACCAAGAGCCTGGCCTCGGGGCCTTTTGTTCGATAGCATAAAGAGGCGTTTAACGTTGCGAGCGGGGCCAAATTGACGGAATACACAATCGATCGTTATCGACATTTTTCGGCGATTACGGCGTTCAATACGTCGAGATGGAGTTGATGGATGCGAAATATCCACCTCTTTTACGGGAACTTCAGTCCAATGGCAAATCCTACAGGAACGCGTGTACTCTTTGGGATGGGGCTGTCTATATTTTGAATTACAGTACCCCCCATAAAGCCACTTCTCTCGCCCTCTAGCGGAGGAGCGTAGCTCAGAGGGTCTATTAGCAAAGTGTGATGGAGTTCTGTGAGCCCGATTACACCCGAATGAGTATTAGCCCACCTCTTCTCCGTCTGCGTTTTCCGCTCTCCATCTCCCTTTTGCTCTCCTTCTCTCTTGGGATCGAGGGAGAATCGTTAACTGAGAAATGGGCAACCCTTTCGCCATTTCGTTTACCCTTCCCAGTATGTAAGGGATGGTTCACATCCGATGGGATGATTGTCGGGGTAAAGACAATCTAGGCATGTTCTGGACAAGGAAATCATTACCTTTCGACAATAGCTATCGAAAGCATGATTTGCATCTAGCGAAAAAAAATAAAATCTACGATACTTGCAAGGAACATCACTTGAGTGTCCGCTTTCGATTTTGTTGAAACTGATATATTTGACAAAACATTGAAGACTATTAGACACGTATTTTTTTTTTATCAGTGGATAAACGATTTTAAAGGGGAAACCCACCCCTCATAGAAAGGCGTTTCGAGGGGTGAGTTTGCAGTTTTACCCACAAGCAGCCCACCGATTCAAACAAAAACCAAAATTCTTCTAATGTAAAGCGATGGAACATCCAGTATAGAAGTATTGAAAAAAAATTAACGGGTGACACGCCTTTCTTTGAGGGGTGGTTTCCACCCTTAGAACCGTTTTTCCGTCAATAAAAAAGTACGTGTCTAATAGTTTTCAATTATTTATCACATAAATGAGCTCCAACAAAATAAAAGGCGGATACTTAAGGGATGTTCCTGGTTCCTATTTAGAACGCACTAATCACAAATTGATCTACAAGATCTAAAAACCGGAGTGTTTATTGGAAAACAAGATATTTATTACGTGCAAATGATTTGAGAACTTGAAGGATGATACGAGACAGATGTGTTAGTCAGTCAGTAACATGGAGTTTTGATGGATTCGCCTTCGAATAGCATGCAGTTATAGCAGTTTTAGTTGATCCTGCACTTCGTCCCTTCTCTCTCTCTCTCTCTCTCTCTCTCTCTCTCTCTCTCTCTCTCTCTCTTCATAATAATACACGCTCGATGACCAAAGAAACTTGCGACAGTCGGACCTGACAGCTCGAAAATTACTTCACGCTTCATTCCTCTTTTCTCGACCCTTCCATTATTCGCTAAGAAATTACAAAATGGCAGGAACACATAGCCCCTTGCCCTCATCGCACTCTTCTTTCCTCTCCTCGTTTGCTCTTTGCGAAATTGGCCGACAGGCCGAAGGCCCTAATACATTTTTAATCGTCAGCCCTCCGGCCCTGCTAGGATGTGTCCTGCGACGTTCGAGGCCCGCTGATAAAAAAGGAGAAAAAACCGAAGAAGGAGAATGCAGGCTCGCAAGCGGCAAACTAATTTTCCCAATATGGGCACTACAGGAGAAAGACCTTCCATTTAATATTAATGGGCGATCGGACATTGTTGTTAAGGAGACAAAACCGGCTATAGGGAGGGGCGTGAATTACGTAATAACCATGGGTACTTTCCTATCGGTGGGGTCAATTTTCAAGTGATCTACGATCGCCCGGAATAGGGGACATATTATGGACCTTATGCGTGATAAAAGTGAGCATACGCTTTTGGAGACATGGACCAAAGCTCGAAGCTCACCAGCATTACGGTAGGCTCGCGTGTCACCTTCTCTCTCTCTCTCTCTCTCTCTCTCTCTCTCTCTCTCTCTCTTTCTACCCCTGCCCTATATCTCGATTTCGATGCCTTTCTTTTGATTCGTAGGGACTCTCTCGGGCGTTATTTAGCGGCAATGTGTCGCGCATAGAAACAGCCCTAAAACAGCCAATAAACGCCGTTACGCGGCTATTTTTTCCGCCCCCCTGCCGTCATAGCGGAGACGCGAACCCCTAGCGAAGAAAGGGGAAGAATTTCTGCTCTGTTTCTGTCGCTCTCCGTGTTACAGGACGTCCGAGTTAAAGCGCGCGCTGAAGTAATGCCGAGGGCATATATACGTGTGAGAACGGCGGGACCAATTTCGTCAGATTTCGGGAAATTGTTGTTACGTCGGAAACGACGTCTGAAATCGCGGCTAGAATCGACAAACAGCTTTGGGTTCCGGACGGAAATACTCGTAGAGAACTTTGTTTGGGTTTTCTTTTCCCGCCCTCTCTCTCTCTCTCTCTCTCTCTCTCTCTCTCTCTCTCTCTCTCTCTCGCTCTCTGTTGTTGAGAGCTTACATGACTTTTTCGCCTTCGCGATGCTGCACATCGTAGAAACCGAAGAGTCGAGAGTCACCCTTGACAGAACGAGGGAAGTGAAAGAGGGAGAAAAGCGATAGAGACCTCTCTCTGGACCGCCGCGGAAAACTACCCCTTATAGAACAACCCCGCGGCGTTCTCCTATTAACTCCCTACGTGCCGCGGCGGTTAAATGGGCTCCTTTATGCCGAGATAATGAAAATTACAAATAGCCACAGCAGGAGGACCTTTACGTACGGAAATACGTGCGTCGGTGCGTTGTAGCTGTTCGGATGATCTTTCTGTATGCTGCGTGTAGTTTCGTGGTCGATGCGGAAGATTGGAGATCTCGCCTGGCCATGATGTTTCATCGGGAAACCAGTCCGTAACTTTGTCTTCTCGCTACACGAAAAATTGCACAAAAAAAAAACATAATTTCAATCGATTATCAAAATATTTCGTATAGAAACATAAAATAGGAATAGGAAAAAAAATATGAATCTAAATAAAAATGCTAAATAAAAAATCTTGAAAATGCTGAAAATATATTCCATGTTAAAAAAGCATAGAATTCATCATCCGCGCATTAATTTGTATTTCTTCCGTCACAATTCGAAATTCCTTCTTTTTGAGAATGCCCTTTTCATTCGTCAAACTCTCTGTACGACAATGTGTTTTCGTGTTTCTCATCTCAGCATCGTACCCTCCTCATCGTACTTCCACACATCACGACTACCTATATAGGCAAGACTTGTTTTCAGCGGGTAGGGAACGATGGAAACTAGAGCTTCGCCAGTCCACGTCGCCATGTTGGCGTATAGAACGACAAACACGGGAGGCGCGTACATGTATACTCCGATTCTCTTGCAGCAGTCGCGAAATTAGTTTTCCAGATAATCATCAACGCTTGCATTGTTGTTGCATTGTAGTTTGCCGAGGGTCGTGATATATATATATATATATATATATATACACGAAGGATACCAACTGCGTATCTGTGTTCTCGACGTCACGCACTCACCAATAACTGCTAAGAAACGAAAGGACCCAACTAACATTCCGCCTCATCCGAAAGGCCCTCCTTTTCGCGCCTTTCCGTTTTGTGACCCTCCACATAAACATACATGGGGAAGAAAGGGACCAGCAGGGTTATGGGTGCACAATCTATTCGTTTCGCGTTTGAGAAAATGTGCACTCGTGTGTCGCGTGAAATATGCTCAACGTATGTTCGTTACTGCGGTTAAAATCGTACGAGCGCCCGTTATTATTAATCTCCGACTTTACAATGTACGACGAGGCACACGTTCGTTTGCGATAAGAAAGACGTACGCGATTTTGCAAAACAGGAGAATAATCCAAATACAGCTCGAGTTACCTCTGAGCACAATGCAAAATCCACCATTTTCTACCTTTTCATCCAATAAATATGGGACTACCCTCGATGGTCTAATTTTATCGTTTATTTGTTAACGCGCTTTTCATTTGCATTCAAAGTGCCTTACTATCGAGTATACTTCTCCATCGAATCGTGCTCGAATAATCTTCTTCATTTTGCATCATTTAGACTTCAGGAAATTTAAATTTGGATGTTCAAAACAAATTAATGCCCATTAATGAAAAAATGGAATTTGAAAAGATTGAATAGCATGTATGTGTGTATACATTTATTTTGAGCAGTGGCACGCGGCGATGACTCTCGGACCACCTCCACCTCCACCGTCATACTCTGTCAACCCTCCTTTCCCCTTTTCATTCTTCCTCGACTCGCTTCAACCCCCGGTGATTAATGTTGTCGAACAAATTGTCTAGAAAAACATGCCGAACGCTATATCATGCATTGTACACCCTCGAAAGATCACTTAGTGTGCGATTATATACATGTATGTACAATGGACACGCGGTGCGCACCCTTTATCTCTTCGTCGCCGGCTCACCCACCCTTAACAATGTACAGTCCTGTCCAAAATGCGTCGAATACTAAGAAATTGTTTTCACGATTTTTCTCGCAGCAAACTCAAATTTGCCTGGACCGTTAAATAATGAAAACAACAAAAAGAACCACACTGGGATATCGTATAAAATGAGATTATAAAGAAAAATGCATTTTTTCAAGAGACGGCTTATTTCAAATGCGTTTGCGAACATTAGGCATATTTTTTCTTCAACTCGATCAACAACGATTCAACTTCAATTTAATCGATATTTTTTTATTCACTCCACCAGGGAAGACAGGGTTTTTTCTCGAATCAAATAAAATATTCTCTGAATCTCAGCTTCGTAGACTTTTGTGTAATATTCAATGAAGTAATTTGTTTACTTCGTCAAAAAATTCCGATCGATCCGCACTGAATAAAAAAACTATGGATTTGATTCTAACGAACTTGTATTCACGCCAATTGGACTTTTTTACGTACAGCTATTAAATTATATATTTAGCCTGAACAGACATTTTATTATGTCAAAAATCGATGCTGCTTCTGAAAGAAAAATGTCTATTTGACTCTAACATTCTGTCAACGAACATTTATGCCTCGGCGCATTTGAATCGTGACAACATAAAGTGGCGGTCCTGGAACAACGATAAAAAAATAAAAACATCAACTAGATTTTTATTTTTAAAAATAAATCAAAATTAGGTTTTGTAGTTATACGATCACTGCACACCAATTTAATGATCATTGATCTATAAATTATTAATCTAATGAATCAATCGGTAAATAGAAATGCCCTTCACCAACGTCACCAGTTGACCTGAGTAAATGATTAAAGATAATCCTCCATGAATGGTATTGAAGTTTGCATCGTTAGAATAAAACGATTCTTTTTTATAATTTCGTTTCCTCATTTTCATCATACGAAGTTGTTTTTCCGCATATTTAGATTGTATATTTTCTAATAACAATCCTCGAAAGTGACTTAATGATTGTTGTAGCTTTAATCGGACGAAACAAATATGAAGGAAAAGTTAATTGCATCCCAGCGATGCAGATTTCAATTTTGCCTGCATGAAGAGTTTTTTTTACTTAACGGAAGATACGCTGCAAATAATAAAAAAAACATGTCGTTCACCGCCATCCGTTCACGACTGTATATAGTCATCTGTGCATCCTTGATCCACCCCCGAAGACGACGTTTGTACACGTGCATTATAAATCGTGGCCTTAAAGTGAGAAGGGTGAGTCCGAAATGGTTTTCCATAGCAAGCGAAAAGGGCCGGGTCTTCCTGACTTTGGGTATTCGGTATTACGTAGCCCCTGCGTGGAGGACGAAGCAAAAACACATCGGGACGTTGATTCCCTAGCGCGGAACTTGCGGACCACGCGCGGACTCATGTGAGCGTAGCTCTAAACCACCGCGAAGTCGTACATGTCCGGAGAACGAGGGGGCGGACGGGGTTGAGGGGATAAAAGGGGCTGAGAATTTGCGTGCGTACACACCCGCGTACATACATTACGCAGATGATATCCGAATAATCCGATTTACTTCGACTTCGCTATCAACATTCGAGGCTCACACAGTCGGGCAATTATACACCCCAGGGAGGTTTGGACTAGTGCTTGCTTGAGCTTCTCGTATCATTATTGTGCGTATACGTAGAACAGAGGAACCCTTTGGAGCTGTTTTGATAGGGAAAACCAACCTTCTCCGCAGAGAAAGAGAGAGAGAGAGAGAGAGAGTGAGTGAGAGAGAGAGAGAGAGAGAGAGAGAGAGAGAGAGAGAGAGAGAGAGAGAGAGAGAGAGAGAGAGAGAGAGAGAGAGAGAGAGAGAAAGAGGAGGGAGACAGTGAAAACTCTCCTGTTGACTCACACCGGAGGATGATTACTACCCTTAATTGCTACCCTTGATTAACCAAAGCCGTGCATTACAGTCACTTGTAATCGTTCATGGCCAGGCTTCGGCCAATTTAAATTTGTTAAGCTCTGAGCCCCACATACTATTTTTTTTAAATACTAAAGTTCATGATGACCAAATTTTCAAAGAATTGAACGCCCTTTACCTCGCTGAAATATTTTCGCTTAAATTAGCAGATTTTATCACCAATAAAATCGTTCGCAACGGTTGCACAATATTCTCACTTTATTTCGAGATCCCATACACTGCGTCAATGTACGTATGCATATGGATATAAATACATATCGGGGAAAGTTTGTGTGTGTGTGTGTGTGTGTGTGTGTGTGTGTGTGTGTGTCTTATGCAAGTTATTAAGCACATATTGAACCTATTTAATGTAAATATTAATTATAAATAATAACAAATTAACAACGTTATTGAGGTATAATAGAGCGTCTGTATTCAAAATGTGATCCAACGGCTGGATCGATAACTTTACAGTGTTTGGTTTGAAAAATAAAAATGAATACGCTTTACAATTTATATAAATGTAGTTCTCGTTATACGTAGTTGTTTTTCGGAACAAAAAAATTCCTCAAAATGTTGGGTGTTAAGAAGAATTGTAATTTTGGTGAAATTTTTACTTATGTTCGGGGTCGTAAAAAAATACTAAATAAAAAACGGCTACGTACGACGATATCTACTACAAAAACGGAAATTTTTGTTTTTTTAAATTGAAAATCGGACAATTATAGCTAGAGTTATGATTCTGGCCAGGTCGAGAAAAGTTGTTTCGAAAAAAATGCGTTTGAAAGTTTTAGTATACGTAAATCGTTACGCTACCTGCTTTCTGTAAATCGTCTGTAACTTGCTCAGTTTTCAATATTGCAACTTGACATTTATTTCACATATTCTTGAATATGTATGCTTTGAGAAAATGCAAAAAAAATCGATATTTTTTACCCGTCACAGTGGTGTCCCGCTTTAAGCGAACTGATGATTTTAGGCCCAGGATGGTCCTCAATATGGAATTAATATAAATATGCTTACATCAAAAGGTGATTTTAAATTCATTGGGGTTCACGGAATAGCGAGTATTAGGATAATTAGCTATGAAGGCAGTCCTGACAGTCGATTGTTCCACAATCGCCTTTCCCTTACACGCATATATATATATATGGGCGTATACATATACATACATATAGAACGTATCGGACCTGGTTTGCCTCTGGTGCAACGGCCACGTATGTCGCATAAAGACTGGATTTTATTACAAGCCGATTCAAATTCCGCATGGCGAGTAAAGGTATCCGAGAGGAGCCGGACACCGCGAAGTGGACGGGAAAGACCCCATGGTGCGAGCAAAACTAAAGAAAGCGTGCGAGACTGAGAGAAAAAAGTAATGAATAAATAAAAAAAGAACTCAAATTTAAAACGAAAAATGTATTTGCGAGACGAGAGGAGAGTGAGCGAGAATCTCAGGAGGCAAAGTTTCCTTAGCTCCTCTCCTCTGCTATGCTGTTCTTTCTTTCATCCTTCCATGGTCTCCCTACGCGAGTATAAAGGATTGCCCCTACATGGCACCGGGGGCAAAAAGTCAATGCGAGGAAAAAAGTGAAAAAATAACAAGGAAAGAAAAAAAACAGCCCTCCTCCTAACCCATAAACCATATACACGCGAGAATACGAGCGAAACAAAAACTCGTGTACCACGACCGGTGGAACACGAGTATATATATTCTATTTCGCGCGAATAAAAATTCCGATTTTATTTTGTTTTTATCGCTGACCCCTAAATCTCCCGGATGCAAGTGGGAGAACCGGGCAGGGAGGTGGGGTTAGGTAAAGGAGAAAAACCTGAGGCGAAGGATTTTCGTTGCTGGAGATGCGGGCCCGCGTAGGAAGTGTACACCGAGAGATGTAAAAGTGCCAGCGGGAGTCGTGTGATCCCCGGGAGCCAAAATAGGGGACGTCCTCTTTCACCCCATCCCACGTATGGGTGTGTGTGTGCGTGTACAGTTACTCGTCGTTTTCGCCGAGAACCCAAAATGTAGAACCATTCGGTAAAAGTCTCCGAAACGGTACGCAACCCGTCCGAGAGAAGGATGTGCGAAGGGGTCCCAGAAGAAAAAAAAAGAACGATCTCAAGAGAGGAAAGCAGTTTGAGCTAGAAATGGTAAACGGGGACGCTTTAGGGCCATAGAGATCTGACCAAGCGGTCAATCTAAACGACCTTTATCCTCTCGCTCTCTCTCTTAACATCTCTTGCGCGTTACATATACACCCGTATATATGTGTATGGGCATAAATGACAGATATGCATCCCCCCCCTCCCGTATCGTCAAAATGCAAATAACTCAATCTGACTCGCGCATCGCAATTTTTTCGCTCCCGAAATCGCGTTATCTCCGTGTATGTATAGGAAAAGTACATCATAACCTCGCTACATCCTTCGCCCTCGAAACATTTTCAAACGAATGAATGGTTTTTTTCGACAACAAATATATATGAACTTTTTGACATATACAGTATCGGTCAAAAGTTTTCGAGCACGCTTGATAACTGCAAAATTGTTTTAGAATAATATAATTCATTTTACAGAGCAATTATATTATTCTAATATAACTTTGCAATTATCCAAAGTGATCGAAAACTGTTGACCGGTACTATATATATTGGTAATCTTATGAAGCTATCATATCTCAGTAGGTTAGATTTTGAGATATGATAGTTAGAATATACACAGACTCCTACGAATATATATATATATATATATACAGTCGAGCCGTGATATAACGAATCTCTAGGGAAGTTCGTTATATCGAGTTTTTGTTATATTGAGGTTTTGTCATATCGAAGACGTGTTCCTTAAAATGTCCTTTAAAAAAATATATTAGTACTATAAACATAGGGATATTTTTTAAAGAAAGTAAGGTTTAAATTACAGCAATTTTTACAAGCAATTAGCAATCAGAGCATGATGTATGTTATTATGTCGTTGTATCAAGATTTCGGGTGTCTATCGAAAGGGAATGGACAAATCTTCGTTATATCGAGGTTCGACTGTGTATATGCATGTATATATATATACACACACAGGGCTATTGGTTATTGGTCACGATCTCGTGAAAGGGTTGTAGGACATGTTTTCCGCTACCGAATAACCCTGTAATTCTTTATGCAAAAATGAACCGTTTCGAGTCATTATTTTTATTGTTCTTTATTCAAGTGAAGGGTAGGCAACTGGAAAAAATAATTGTATAGAATCAGACTTCTTGAATGTTTGTAGTTCGAGGACACGATAACAAAGAATTATCAACAATAAAATAAGAATAATCTGCAAATATTTTTGAATTAGGGGTCCAAAACTCTGCAAGTCTGATAAGTATTCTTATTTTATTGTTCATAATTCTTTTTTACTGTGTTCTCAAACTACACATGATAAAAAAGTTTGATTCCACACAGAATTTTTTTTTAATTTCTTTTTACAGTCACCCTCCCTTGCCTTTAGAAATAAAAAGTAATAAAAATATTAATATCTCGAAAATGGTTCACTTTCGCATAAAGCACTACTGGGTTCATTGATAGCGGAAAACATGTTCTACAACCCTGTCACGAGATCGTGACCAGCAACCGATAGCCCTGTATATATGCAAAATGACCATTGTTACAGCATTCCAAAACCGTCCTCGTAATTACCATATATAGATATTCAAGTTAACCGGATTTGAAAAATATTTGTGTCTATCGAATATACCCATTCAGGTGGACGCACCATCTCTTGTATATACAAAGGCTTGAAAGAGCAAAACCTGACACAAGACAAGAACCATTTAAGATTCCTCCGACCGCGGAGACAATCTTTAAATGAAACTTATTATAAATGTATCATAAACAACCGTCGGTCAGAGTTAAAAAATAATCAAAAAGTGCAGTATATCGACATAAAAATTCTCTATACCACTATGTTTTCATGGCAATTTCATCAGTCATATTGCTCCGAGGAATCGCGTGTCAGCACGTAATATCAGAGCACGATTGACAAGTCGAGAGATTTTTCATCCCTGGTCCGTTTAGCCCCAAAGTCCCTATTTCCCTAATGTCAGGCCACGTTTGGACGCAGAATCGAATCGCTACATAGATCGTGCAGAGAGTGAGAGAGAAAGAGACAGGGCGCCAGAGAAAGTGCGGGATCGCGAAAATTGTAGAGCGAAGCCAGGAGTTTAAGAGACTGTTACAAGCTGACGCCTCTCTCCGATTCGCTATATAATGGTCGTAGAATACGGAGGAGAGTTTCGCCCGAGCCAGAGTAAGCGCAAGAGCGCGAGAGAGCGAGAGAGAGAGAGAGAGAGAGAGAGAGAGAGAGAGAGAGAGAGGGCGAGCAAGAATGAAGGGTCGTGCAGGAGTCGCGCAGAGCTCGTCGACAGGGTTGGTGTGCCATGCAGCAGGTACCATTCTATCGCCGGGTGTGTGTCAGGACCCTCGAAACGATGCGAGAGCGCTACGATGAGTCTGACCCCGTCGGAAGGGTAGACATATATATGGAGGAGGGCGAGACTTGATACCCGATGTACCGTACGTACTCTGTCGAAGAGAGAGAGAGAGAGAGAGAGAGAGAGAGAGAGAGAGAGAGAGAGAGAGAGAGAGAGAGAGAGAGAGAGAGAGAGAGGCCAAAGGAGTAGGTGGCCACACGAGGAAGCTGCTGCTACTGGCAGCGGCAAACAACAGAGGTCACCCAACGACGATGTGTGACAATCGACTCGGCGTGCCCTGCCCGGTCTCACGGCTTTTCGGCGACAGCTGCGAAGCCAATAACTTTCATATTCGCTGTCTCTATCGTCTCGAGCTTTCGGTGTGTCGTATTTCGAGCTTGCCTCTCTCGCCCCGCGACGACAGCGACAACGACCGGTAACATCGGAGAGGGTGCAAACTTTGTCCGCACGAGCGGAAAGATTTATTTCCTTAGGGCAAAGAATGATTTTCTATCGACGAAACGCCTTTTTACAATATCTATTCAATCCGTGTCAAATTCGGTGCATCCCTTGAAACAATTAATTTTCTCAAATTCACTTTCTTCCTTAGTTACAGATCTCCCCTGATAAGTCTTATAAACTTATATTCATCCATTAGAATTAGGGGTAACATATGTATATTCAATTGCACAGGTACCCGTTAATAGCTTCCGTATATTAGGACGTTGAATAAGTTCTCGCTGTTTTCCAACAAATGACATTACCAGAACTGCGTGCGTGGAGTTTAAAATGGTAACGCATCTATAAAGAAGTACTTTAAGCAAGCTTAAAATTCAGTGTAGGGGAGACCGGGGCAAAATGGTATAGCGGGGCAAAACGGTACCGGGGCAAAACGGCACTGGGGCATAATGGGATCGGGGCATAATGGGATAGCAAAAAAATGAAGTTTCTTGGTGCTTGATTTGGGGCAAAATGGGATAGGGGCAAAATGGGACACACAAAAATGAAGTGTCGCAGCCCGCTGAATTTGGGGCAAAATGGGATGACAGGAAAATCCATGCTTCGGCTCTATGAAAGAGCTGTTGAAACATAATCTAATATAAATGGTGCTTGTGGTTCGTTTCAGTCCACATATACGCAGATAATACGGACTGACCAACATATTTGTCGACACATATCCGTCGATTTCATGGGGACCGGCGGTTCTAGTTTCATAAAACAATTTACGTAAAAATTGACAAGAGTTAGATTTTCATCAATGGCTTGAAAATTAGTATCAGTAACGTGCAGTTGGCAGAAAATAAATTAAAAAAAAAACAAAGAAAGATAAAAACAAAAAAAACACCATAAATTGCACGCGTCAGATTATAAAAATTACTTGATTATTTAAATAATTAATAACGTCAAAGAAATTGTACCAATCGAATAAGAAGGCTCAAATAACAATTTACGTCAAGTTTGGTACAGTTCTGACCGCAGAATCAAAAGTAATTGTTCAACAAACTTTAATAACAAATGGGCCCACTATTCATGTGCCCATGCTGACGATAACTTAATCGAGTCCGTTTGCGACAATTGTGCCGATAAAAATTAGCTTAGTTAAACAAGCAATAAAAATTAAACATTGCCACCGTTAAATTATAGTATCGTAAGTAGAGTGTGACCCAAATATCGTGTAACATTCAATAAAACCTGTTTTCACTCATTTATTAACCCTCGTTTTTTACCCCTGCATTTCTTTCGCCTCTGCATCGAATTATTCCACTGTCCCATTTTGCCCCGATCCCGCTTTGCCCCAACCGCCTCTTTCTGAGGAGCCTGATTTTCTCCGGGCCCATTTCGCCCCAGTCCCGTTTTGCCCCAATGACGTATTTTCCAGCAGTGTTGATTTTCACTATTCCATTTTGCCCCAAAGCCGTTTTGCCCCGGTCCCATTTTGCCCCGGTCCCATTATGCCCCGCTATACCATTTTGCCCCGGTCTCCCCTATATCATTTCGCCGAAGTGTAAACAACTTTTTTTTTCTTCATAGTGTCAAACACGTCGAATTTCGTGCCAAAAAAGAGTATTTGCCGGGACCTTTACTGCACTACTTCATTTAAAAAACATGTGCAACTAAAACACACAGAATTCTCGTCGAGACTTACGGCGATTTTGATGTATTGAATTGGAGGCATCACTTCACGAAGACTCATGTCAGACGCTAGCTGAACTTGCAGAATCATTAGGAGTTGATCACACAACCGTTTTGAAACGTTTGAAAGCATTAGGAATGATTTTTAAAAATAAAAGCCACACGTTCGCGAAAAAACAGCGAGAACTTATTCAACGTCCCAATGAATGGTAAATAAAATTATGGCCCTCCGTTGCATCTCTTATTCGCCCGAGTACGTTAAGATACAACATCGAAAAATAGTTGTGCAAAATATTTTATCCAGTAATACTCGAAGCTCCAAAGAAGGAATAGTGTGGTCGAATGCCGAGGGGCGGGGGAGGGTAGATAAAATATCGAGGCTGAGAAAAAGAAAATGAGAGGAGGGCGAATGCAATTATCGTAACGTATCCAAACGACAGGTAGGATGGAATTGCACGGAAAACGAAACGATGGGAACCAAGCGAAAATTGGCATCAGTTATATATAGGTATATATATATGTATATATATAGACTGCACCCAGCGTTCTTTCAGAGAGTGCTTATATTCTTTTCGGTTCTTTATTGAGCAAATTGTTGAAGCGCCCATCAACATCAGCTCTCGTGAGCTCTCGAGCTAGTTTCCCATCCACACATGCAAAGTGTGCACCACAGTGTATTCGCGGCGGTGCATTTTTCCTCTCTCTCTCTCTCTCTCTCTCTCTCTCTCTCTCTCTCTCTCTCTCTCTCTCTCTCTCTCTCTCTCTCTCTCTCTCTCTCTCTCTCTCTCTCTCTCTCTCTCTCTCTCTCTCTCTCTCCTCTCTCTCTCTCTCTCTCTCTCTCTCTCTCTCTCTCTCTCCAACTCTTTTCCTCCCTCATTTTCCGTAGAGATCGGAATAGCCAGCAGCGGACGCTATCGCCCTTTGGCAAATTTACCGTCGACCCCAGCAAAACAATTATATAAATTCTGAAAGCGAATTTTAGGGGGAAAAGCTCGTTTCGGGGTCATAGATTAAACGCAGTCACGTCAATGTGTACATGTATGCATATATATATATATATATATATATATATATATATATGTATACGTGTGCGTGTGTGTGTGTGTGTGTGTGCACGCGCGCGCGCGCATGTGTGTATATAAATATATAACAAACATAAAATGTACATGTGTGCAAAAGTGCATTCGTGAATTCGCCCTCACCAGTTGACGTGCATAGCGTCGCCTATCAGTGACACTTCGCGTGTTAAATCGCTTTGTTGACACACATAACGTGTTCACGTAAAAACACCTCTGCTTTCTAAAGCGCAAAAGAGAGAGCAAACGAACGAGGAGTGATGAAAGGGCTGGGGCGAGAGGGCGGGAGGCGGAAAAGGGATAGAGAACGAGATGAGGGACGCGCGAGTATTATCCGATCTCTGATCGCATATCCACGGCGGTGGCACTCTGGATGGACCACGTGAGCCTACACGTGGAGCTATATTTTTTATTTATTTATTTTTACTCTTCGCTCCCTCAGCCATGTACCTCCCCCGTAACGATGTGTTAACCCTCATTCAATTTTCCATCGATAAATCGTACGCGTTTTTGTGACGAGGTGATTCGGACGAAAAAAGAGGGAGAACTGTGGTGAGCCCATTTAGTCGCAGCTCCCAAATTGTGAATAATGGAAACGAGTCGCCTGGATAGGTACAATAATGAGGTATAGTAATTTAGTTCACCTGGTCGCGATTCGTCGCTTGTTAATCATATTTCACGTATCCACCACTTTATCTCCAAACATTTGTAGAATCGACGAGGTAACATATTCATTGTTACATACACATTAGTCAAAGTCGAGTTTCGCGAGACACTAATCAATTGGAAAAATCCTTGCTTTTTTTAATGATATGTTTTTGTTTGTTTAGAAGTAAGTATGACCGTGTGAAAATTATCCGAAATATAACGAAAAAAAATATTTTCAATAAAAAATATGTTTTCTTTAAATTCAGCTCAAACCCATTCAGGCCTGTCGAAGCCGAATTGGAAATCACAAAATGATTAATAGCATTATTGGACATTAAAATGATAAAAATCTTCTAAAAAAATATGATTAATTCGAAAACAAATAGAAGGCAAAACGCCCACGATGACACTAGTCTTAAAAATCATAGAATGGGAATCCTAGAATGGACACTGTATTTTAGAGAATTTTTTGAAGAAAGAAAATTTCAAAGGTCATCGTCTTTAAAAAAAATAGTTTTCACTTTAGAAGCAAAAAAAACATTGAAATTGATAATTGATGATTATTTCTTTTTTTAACGAAAGTATGCTTCAAAATGAGACAAAATGATACAGTGACATTTGTCGATATCTCAATTAGTTCAGGCGTTATCAGTTCAGTCATCAGCGTTTAAATGTTCCCAAAACTTCCGTAATCGACATGTTTTGGAAAATTCTAACGCCTAAAAGAGAAGAGACAAAAATCGAAAAATTGGTGTTGATATTTTTTTATGGGGTACAGTTCTACAAAAAATCAGGAAAACCAAAAATGGCGGGGGTCGCGGGCTAGGTGAAATGGCGTGGAATGTCCGATATATATATTATGTCTAGTAAAAAAAAAATCCATCATTTTTGCATGAAATTGAAGGCAAAAATAATGAATTTCTTTTTACTACACCTAATATATATATATATACAGTTGCATGCAAAAGTGTCCTCCCAAAGATAATGTTATGATTAAATAACGTTTAAAGGATGCAAAATGAAAACACAAATATATAATCGTAAAGTTATTTCATTATGCAATTAAAATATGTAATTCAAAAATTGTTCAAAACGATTAACAATTATTTGTAAGAAAAATAACACGTTTTTCGGCTTCATAAATGTCCGGCCAAATCCCAAGAAGATATAATTCGCTTCGCTTTGTTTACTTTATCAGTCACGAAATCATGTAAACATTGAGATCTCTGTTCCTTTTGCATTGTACGATTAGTAACACTCAGTCAAGATGTCGAAATGGACGTCTTTAGATATACGTAAAGTGGTTATCAAGTTGCACAACGAGGGGAAAGTCTCACGTGCAATAGCTAAAATTTTGGCGATTGGAAAATCGACTGTTAACGATATAATGAATAAATTCAAGACTACAGGTACTCTAGAACATAAATACTGTCTTGAGAGATCTAGGAAAACAACTAATCGTGTCGATAAAGTGATCAAAAGAAAGGCTGTCGCAGACGTAAAAAAGAATGCTGCAATCGTCGCACGTGAATTACGCAAAGAAAATTTGGCTGCCATTCGCCAAAGTACTGTTTCACGTAGACTGACAGAAGTGGGACTTTTTGGACGCGGAAGGCACTATGAACTCTGCTATGTATAGAGATATCATATTGGAGGAAATGCTGCTTTATGCTCGTCAGAATATGCCATGAGGATGGATTTTTCAGCAAGATAATGATTCAAAACATCGATCAGCAGGTTTTTAGCAAGCAAAATATTCGAGTGTTAGAGTGGCCGAGTCAATCTCCGGACTTGAATCCCATAGAACATTTATGGCAATACTTAAAACTAAGAGTAGGAACTGAACATTGTGCCAATAAAGCTGCTTTGTGAGGAAAAATTCAAGAAGAGTGGAAAAATATCTCTCAAGATAGAATCATCAAACTTATTGAATCGATGCCTGACCGATTCACTGCCGTGATAGCTTCAAAGGGCATGGCTACCAAATATTGATGAAAATTTAACATTTATTACCGTTTTCAATTTTTTTTTCTTGAGCTACTATATTTTTTCTTTGTATATAGTGCGTAATTCGTACTTGGCCGGATAGTTACGTAAAAGCGAAAATTATTATTTTTGTTATAAATAATTATGAATAATTATATATAATTTTGCAATAACACGTTTCGATTGCATAATAAAAGAACTTCACGATGATATGTTTGTGTTTCCATTCTGCATCCTTTAAGCATTACTCCATCATAAAATTATCTATGGCCGCACACTTTTGCATGTAACTGCATATATCTATTTTTAAATGTGTGTGTGTGTGTTTAAGTGCAGACAAGGAGGTACGCGATGATGAAATTGATTATCAATAGTGGTACAGCGTACATATAACGTGTGTAGGTTAGAGAAGCGTCAGCTACGGGGCGTACATACTGTGTACGCGGCCGCAGTAATGATGTTTTGATGCGCAAGAGGGAACTGCTCTCTAGCACGGTATCGACTGCAGTTAACTAATGGAAGCTCCCCGATAATTGCGAATTGCCTACTTCTGTTCCTCTCTCTCTCTCCCTCTCCATCTATCTATCCATCTATATATGGTTTTATGTATCTGACTTCTCGCCTATGTATTTGTCTTTATCAGGACGCACCGTGAATTCTCATGCCGAATGAAGAGTAAATGTTGCATCAGGGTAACAGTCATAAACGTTAACCGGCTAGTTCTACTCCCTCTCCCCCTTTCATAGTCTCTCGCAGGTTTGGCAGTACTCGGCAGCACCCACGGCAAAGTCACATCATGAAGAAAAAGAGCGTATCAAAATATGAGGAGGCATGAATGACACGAAAAATCTGTGAGTTAGAAAAGCGAATGAAAAAATAAACAAAAACATAGGTGTTTTTTAAGGTATAAAATCGGCTCAAATACAAAGGATTTTGTCAATAGTTATATGCATGGTTGACTATTTATGTCGCGATCATCAGAACACGCTGACGGATTAATCCCACGGCAGCTGCTGTACATGAGGTACTTAAGGGGCCAGTCCACTTTGGAGCCACGAAAAAAGGCTATTTTCGCGATTTTTTTTAGGATTTTATAAAAGATATGAATATAAAAGTTGTTGGGCTTGATAAATAAAGCCTTGAAATATATACAAAAAAAATTAATTCATTTTTATCCATTTTTAAGTACAAAAACTATAGTTTAACGTAACGCCTCAAAAATAGGTAGGTCCATCACAACTCGGCAACGGCTTGTCTGAAACAAAAAAATCAAAGTCCATCAGATTCAGTATGACACCAGCTACAAAATGACCCTTGGATATAAAGTTTAATCAAAAAATGAAAAAATGGCAGATGAAAAACGAAAAAAGTAACAAAAAACGCGTTTTCTTGCAGTTTTTCGCAAAAGAAAGAGTAAAAATCAAAATTTTAAAACCATCGAGGGTCATCTTGTTGCGAATCATGTTTACAATATGTGGTTCAAATTTTAAGAGAATCGGTTTATTAGGTTTAGAGATACGATGGAGCTAGATTTTGAAAACATTGTTTCGAGAAAAACGCGTTTGAAGTTTATACTGTGAAAAATCCCTTCTGATTGCTCATCATCGTTGATTTCTTCAAGTCTTGCTTGCTTTCAATTTTTTGAAATTTTCTAAGTGGACTGCCCAAATAGGATTTTACAATCGGCACAGTAATGGCCCACGACTGGTTGCCAGAGAACAAACGATGGCGCGGTAATGGCTATATAAACGGGCCAGATCCGCACCATGCATGGTTGGTAATGGTAAACCATGAATGGCTGCTAAGACTGGGCCAACTATCATACGCCCATATTGGCCCAGCAACGGCTGCCGGATCTTCTGCCGGAAATGAAAAACAAAAAATTGACAAATTATGAATATAAAAATTCTAGTAGTATCTTTTTGTTTTCTTATGCTTTACTTATGTCCATGTACATAGAATAATTGCATTAAAAACAGTTTCTGCAATGTTCAAATTTTTACCTTTCATCGGGATCGAACCTGCGCCTTTCGTTCTAGTGTCGAGCGCCCTACCCACTTAGCCATTTTAACACTTACAGAACCCATCGTTTGTTCGTTCCTTACTTTTATGCCGATAATTTTATTCGTGACATTAAAGTTTACCGACAATTTTTTTGGTCCATTTAGGCTGTAAAAATAACCCGCTCGTTTTGGGTGAAGTTCCGAAAAGCATACTCCTCTGATCGAGCTGAAATTTTGCACCGAACTTCCTCTCATTATCCTAAGAGAAACCGTTAACGGATTTTTGACGACTAGCAATAGTTTTCCATACATCGCATTGTAAAGTTTATTATTTCACGCCATACGGGTATATCTATATATCCCATAGATACCCCCCACTCCTCCGGCCGCGCTGCTTCCTGGCAAACAGTGCTCGCCCGTATGTGCATATCACTTGCCATGTGGGATGGCTTTGTTTGGATTTATTTAATATAGTAGAAGCGCAGTACAATAAATAATTTTCAATATCCGATATATCGAAAACTATTGCTAGTCGCCAATATCCTTTTAAAGGTTCTCTTAAAATATGGAAAGGAAGGTCGGTGCAAAATTTCAGCTTCATCAGTAGGATATGCTTTTCGAAACCTTATCCCTTGTTTTTACGTGTTACAGTTTAACGACCTGCATTTGCAAAACGCCCAAAAACAAACCATCAATGGCTGGAATAGATCTGGCAAGCCGTTCATCCGCCTACGATACCCCAATGCTGATCGCCATATTATCGGTGCGATGGTATTGGCCCACCAATGGCTGGCATAGATCTGGCAAGCCGTTCATCTGCATACGATACCCCAATGCTGATCTCCATATTATCGGTGCGATAGAATTGGCCCACGAATGGCTGGCATAGATCTGGCAAGCCGTTCATCCGCCTACAGTACCCCAATGCTGGTCTACAAATTATTGGCCGATTATCAGCAAACCGTTTAATGGCTGAATGCTGGCATGTTTGTTACGACAGGCGACCCTATATGGGTGGCCCCTTTACACATACATATAGATGCATAATTACATTATTCGTCTGTCATGAACTTACAGCAATCATTATATTCAATCAGTTGCGATCAGTTGCGATCAATCAGTTGCGATATCAGCAATTTCAAGATTCGCGAATGCGTTTCTCGATGTATGCTGCATTCTTTCAGTTTTTTCTAGCGGTCTCATATGAACGGATTTGTTGCTTTTTCATAGCCTGCCAAATAAGACGTTAAATTATTGTTAAAATGTATTATACATTCATTCAACTATAATGAGAATAATATTTATTAACAGTAATGTTTCAGTTATTTTCGTTAACGGCTGTATTGCTTCAGTGTTCCCAAGTAATATCGACTACACAAATCTTTCATATTTTAATTTTCCAAAATATATTATCTCATGATTCTTTTCTCGGAAAACTTCAACAGTTGACATTTGTTCAATTTTTGTACAATAGTCACCGCAATTTTCTCGGTAATATTGTAGTATAGAGACTGCGCTCCGAAAAATTTCGTCCAGACAAAGAAAAATTGTTGCCCCTTTTTTCCCTATTTTTTTTTCTCCACGACGTGTTATTATGATACGCGTGTATAAGCAAATTCAAGCATTATTCATGTATGCACATTTCAGAGCCCACTAAATTTCGTCACGGTGAAGGGAAGAAAGAGAGGGATATAGAAAGACAGAGATACAGACAGAGAGAGAGAGAGAGAGAGAGAGAGAGAGAGAGAGAGAGAGAGAGAGAGAGAGAGAGATCGTGCGGGCGACACCCCAGAGCGTACGAGAGAATTTCACCCTGGATTTTATATGCCGAATTTTTTCGCCCCGTAGAACACTCATATGCTCAAGCTCTTCTCTCATGCAACCTCGCTCCTTTTTTTCGTCTCTGTTTACCCATAAAGTAGTATAAAGAATTTTGTTAGCAAGAAAACTTTTTACCAGCAAAAATGTTCTCACATCCTTGCGAACTCTGCGACAATGATACACACTTTTTGTAATATTGTCGTACACGCGTCTTAATAAAGGAAATGGGCGAACGATAAAAATTATCGAAGCGTCAAAGCGCAGGTAAGAACCGATGAAGCTCAATAATCATTTGACAAAGTTTATATCACTTTTTTTTCAATAAGATCTATAATTATACCAAAATAATAACTCGAGATATCATCGCATATAATTCTTCTTCAAAATACCAAGTTTCCACAAAAAACTAAATTACAACAATCTTATATTTCTTCGAGAATTTTGAAAAGCAACTGCACTTTAAACTCATTAAAATATTCGATATTCCGCTTCGCTGATACGAATCGTCCTAACGATGCCAGTCACTTTTTAATTTGAAAAATAAATTCATGATCTTTGTCGAAAAATGCTTTGCACGGTAAATGAACTGTTAGGGAAAAGAGGAAAAGAAAAATGTGAATCGCCGTACGTCTGCGAAGGAAGAAAAAGTGCTGCTTCATCGCCCCCGCACGAGTTTTCGAATAAACCCCACGAAAAGCTGCCCCGAGAACAATATTCAAACTTTCAAATGTGCACATTCGTTTCGGATTTTTTAATTAGTTTCTTCCCGTCTGCCTTGTTTTGACGTACGAAACTCGCAATCGCGACATTATCGGGACACTCCATTGAGCCAGAAAAACGTCTGCGTATGTGTTCACTGTATGATACGAAATACAAAGTTAGAGTTGCATTATGGCGTCAGTTAGTTTGTTTCGGAACAAACAAATAAATATAAAACTACATGTGGAATCAGAGGCATGATAATGAGTGAGCCACATAATATGTGGTGTTTATAAAAATATATATACATATATATGGATTTCATTAAGCCGATACTTCCACTTGACCATGTTCTTCGGCACAGGACAAATTAAGAGAAACCTCGCCCGCATACAAGTCCGGAGCGAGAATAAAACCGAGCAAAGCTAACCTAAATATTCTTGAACGACCGTAAAAAAGAGAAAAGGAACGCAGAATGGAGGGGAAGAAAGAAGAGGCACGAGCCTCATTTCAACTGTAAAATTTTATCGCGTCGTCGGGTTAAGTTTTCCGGGCGGGACGACGATATTTTTCCTCGAGGTTTGTTCTTTTTTTTCTGTTTTTTTTTCTGCGAACGGTTCTCTCTGCTGCGTGTCTGCATTCTGGACGTTAGCTCTTTTTTCTCCAGTAGCCCGAGCGAGAATCGTGATGCTGTTTCTTTGCTTTCTCTCTCTCTCTCTCTCTCTCTCTCTCTCTCTCTCTCTCTCTCTCTCTCTCTCTCTTTCTCTCTTTCTCTCCTTTCCTACTCGGCGGAGGTGAAAGAGGGAACAAGATAGAGAGAGAACGAGAGAGAGAGAGAGAGAGAGAGAGAGCCAATATGGGGGTGGATGGTACGCGCCATTGTTCGGGCTATATTTCAGCCACGGGGGTGGTCTGCCAGCAGAGTCCTGGCTCGCGGCAAGGGGGTGGTATAGTCAGCTGGCTGTGACATGCCGCCTACGCTGAGCCAAAGGGGAAAATCGGAGCGGCGCTTAGGAGCACCGGGGGCTGAAAAGAGACCTCGCCTTTTATACCTATATATATATACATATAGGTATGTGGAAAGGGGAATATATTTTCAAACCATTATATCTATGTAATCTTGACTATCAGAACATCCGAGCATTACATGGCTGATCATCAAAATACAAAATGAAAATCGTTAATTTTAGGGATATAATAGTCCTTCACATGATATTTATCTGATTACACTTACATTTACTGCACGTTAATTTTTAAGGCTCTATTTTAGTGTGAACACCCATTTTCAAGGTGGTTTTTTGGGAATTTAATTTAGAGAAACGGTTAAATCAACAGTGTTACTACTTAACATTTATATTTATACATATTTGAAGTAAAATTGTTACACATGTTCAAAGCATTTTATTCGAAATCTTACATGATATTTGATGTTGCGCAGGTCATGTCGCGACATCTTTTTAAGGTCGAGTACTGTGATTGCGGCCGCCCTTGCCATTTGAATCAAACGATTTTTTTCTGATACTATTCTTTATGAATATGGTTATCGTTCGGCCCTCTAATAAAAAATTTAAGTTAAAAGTTACGAAATGTTGACGTTTGATAAAGAGAACTCCGATTTGGACAATGAAATGTGTACTTCTCGTGGCCCGAAAAAATAGTAATTATAAAACAATAAAAAAGATGGAGAGCCGAACGATAGCCCGATATGTACACTACATGTGTACAAATTGCAAGTCGATCAGCTCAGTAGTTTCTGAGAAAAATACACGCCTGATATGAAAAATGTTGTTTGGGTTTGTTTGCGTTCGTAGACTAGCTATTTTTACGAATGGAACTTAAAAAAAAATAAAGACATATTCTCAAGACCCTAAACTATAAGAAATGTAAAAAAAAAAACATTTTTTGACCAGTCATGCTAGAATACGGCCTTAATCGAGTTTACATAATGTTGAGTGTAGGAACAATTGACTATGAGGACGATCCTCGATGTCGAATGTTTTCCTCACCTTTGCGCTTATGTGTATATATATATATATATATATACATGAGGACTACGACGACGCCATTTCTTTGTTATCTTTTATTTCAATTGATTGAGAGCATCTGAATTATCGAATATTCGGGTAAATTAACAATATTTTGCGAACGTTTTAAAATCGTCGGGATATCGAGATTTCGGGAATTATCGATCAACGTTTGTGGTGTCGGTCGAACCAAGAGGTGAAAGTTCTGCGGGTGAACACTCCGCAGGTCAAAGACTATAAATGTTCGAGATTCTAACTTGCGAAGCCAGCGAGAGAGAGAGAAAGAGAGAGAGAGAGAGAGAGAGAGAGAGAGAGAGAGAGAGAGAGAGAGAGGGAGAGGGAGAGAGAGAATGAGAGAAATGAGAAGAGTTTAATAATTATTATTCATAAGACTCTCCCGCGGGAATCGGCCAGACGTGAGACTAAGCAAGAAAGATGTGGCACAAAACAAGGCACCTCATCTCACCCCGACAATCTCTCCGTTCTTCTCTTCTCTCCCTCTCTCCCACCCCCTCGCTCCCTGTCTCTGTCTCTCCCTCTCGATCTCTCTCTTGCAAATGTTCTCTATCGAATTCGGTTGCACACGTATATCTGTATATGCTGTCGGCATGTATATATAATATCTCGGCATCTTTGGCCGACCACCCCCAGAATAGGACGCCGAGAAAAGAGAAGAGAACGGCTGGGGTTGGAGGCAAGACTCGACTCAGTCGAGCAGAAACCCAATCACTTCCGGCGTCTGCGCCCATTAGGGCGCCACGACGCTGACGTCGGCTGACGCGTACACCTCGCCCAGCAGCAACCAACTCTCTTCATCCCTCTTCTTTTATTTCATTTTCCTTCCTCATTCAGTCTGTCTGCCGCTCTCACTGTCTCTCTTTCTCTCGATTTTCTCATCCGTTCATCAATTCCATATATATATATATATATATATATATATATATATATATATATATATATATATATATATATATATATGTATTGGAGGTCCAGAGACTCTCACACTTTGCGAAACAGAGGAAAGCAACATCGCCCCCACCCGAGGTTTCCCGCTTGAACCACAAAACAAGGGCGCGATTCCATTGTTCGATAAGCGTTTGTCCGCTTGTAAGAACTCTTCTTCTTACATCTTCCCTCCTTCACGCCGAAAAGACGAGAGCCTAATGACGTATACCGAATTATAGAGGGGTGGGCTTTTTCTTCTTCGTACAATGGGAGAACTCTTCGGGGTTTCCGGTGCACTCTCAAGAGTATACGAAAAGGGAGAGCACGACTTTTGTTCTTATCGCTATGTTTTTTTTCAATCTCAAACGTCTTGTGACCATTTCGGACTGATTTAGTTCCTACATGGTTTGATTTTGGATCGAGAAAAAAAAACAGATCACTTCACGCTTAAACATACGATATATTTTTTTTACATTTCATGTCTCAGTTTTTCGGTTTTATTTCTTCAAATTTTGTAGCCAGTGATATTCAAGAGGTTTTTCTTTATCCGGACTAACATTGCCATGTTTTGTTTCGTCTGTTTACAGGTTTATCAACGCGAGACGCAGAATCGTCCAGCCAATGATCGACCAGAGCAACAGAGCCGGTAAGTCGAGCCCAGTTATGTCAACGAACAGTTATGACACTTTGACACACCCTCACGATACTGCATACTACACCGAATCACGTATGAACTACGGGAATCCCCCGAATTTCGAGTCTGGAACGATCGCCCAAAGATACGGATATCCGGTTTATCACGAGGCTCGGAAACCGTAAAATTCTTATGGTTTTTTGTAGGTCAGTTTTGTTGAGGGGAAAGGGAATACGTTGATGGGACATCGACTACGTCAATACCGGCGAATATTTACTAGGCATTATAGTGCGTTAAAAATATATAGGTCATATATTTTTCAACAGTTTTTCTATTCGCGTACTTTTTTCGGGAGTTGAGTAGCGAAAAAAGATATTTTGCTTGTCTACAAAGCATCTGCAAAATCGAAACTGATTGTAAAAATATATTTTTAATCATTTTTTGTCTCCAAAATCGATCGTCTTTTATACCGTAAAATTATTGTAGGTTCATTATAGGCCTTAGTACATAGCAGGCGATCGTATTGCAAAGTATTGCAGGCGATCGTTTGTGCACTTTTCAATTGTTCCAGTATCCTTAATTATGTTGGTTATGATTATTATCCTAGGAAAGTCCTAGGAAAGAAAATTGTTTACGTTATATTCTATTATATTAAGCACAATAGAAAAATGATCGTTGACAGTTTCCTGTATCTACAAAAAGGACATGTTTTGTTCCATTTATCCTAATTATGTTTAACCCAATAACAATTGTAATCGTCTGTTAATAAAATAATCCCGCAATGTCTGATTTTATTGAATAAAAAAAAGTCACATATTTGTAGTTAAAAATAATTTCTCAAGGGCGTAGAAATTATATTTATCCTTCTTTATGCACTATACGTCATTTTAGTCAGTCGTCTCAGTAATTTTAACGTTTCGTTGGACGAAACGTCTCGCAATGTCCAATGCAATCAAATTACCGAAAAATCTCATGCGCTGATCGCTAAAAGCGCATACATTTAACGGGATGATATCCATATCCTCGAGCAATTATCGCAGTCCCTGTTACATTAACGTCTTGCCGATTCGTACGTTCAAAAATACCCCAGAGTTTAGCGCACTTTGAAAATCGAGTCATTTTATGTATCTCGAGAGTGACCGTCACGCGGACGAAACCATCAAACGAACGTAAATAAATCAGAGCTTCTTCCCTCCTCGTTCTCTCTCTATCTTCCATGATATATATATATATATATATATATATATATATATATATATCATGGAAGTACCACAGTACAATATATATGGTAATACAATATATATGGTATACAAATACAAGTACCATATATATATATATATATATATATATATATATATATATATATATATATATATATATATATATATGGGTAATTCCACAAATTCGGTGTCAAAGTTTTACCGGGTGGGCTGAATTTAGGAAAACTAGGAAGATCACCTAAAAGCTCATATTAAAACAAGCATCCATAATTTTTTTCGAATTTTTTCATCCAATAGTTTTTTAGTAATGGTGGCTCACAGTTTTCAAATTTTGTAAATCACCAAATTTTCAAATGTCCATAACTTATCTCCAACTACAGCTAGACATTTTTTTAAAACGAACATCTCGTTTAAAATCTATTTCGATGTAAAGAATTCTGAACTTTTCGAAAAAAATTCTTTCAAAACCGGGAAAAACGGGCCAAGGCCCGAAAATCGTTTTTTATACTTTGAACGTGATTTTTGTAATTTTTAAAAGAACCCAGAATTTCAGCATATTTTTTTTCAAACAGTTCATGTTTTTCTCTAAAAAATCGTCTTTTTTAAATTTCTAGCTATAGTTGGAGAGAAGTTATAGGCATTTGAAAATTTGGTAATTTACAAAATTTAAATACTGTGAGCCGCCATTGCTAAAAAACTATTGGATAAAAAAATTCGAAAAAAATTATGGATGCTTGTTTTAATATAACAAGCATCCATATTTTTTTTCAAATTTTTTCGACCTTTTAGGTGATCTTCTTAGTTTTCCCAAATTCAGACCACCCGGTAAAACTTTGCACGGAATTGGTGGAATTACCCATATATATACGTCGTGATTGTCTGTTATACAGACGCGGCAGCTCTCTCCCTCCCTCTCTCTCTCTCTCTCTCTCTCTCTCTCTCTCTCTCTCTCTCGTCAGTCGCATTAACGCACAGATTGATTCAATTATCTCGCGGATAGAGACCGAGATGTGAGACCGAGCGACCATTAGCGTCTCGCTATATCGAGTGTCGAATTAGTCCGTGATGTCCGAGAGTGGAGGAAGCTTGGGTAGCATCGAGCCAACACTCGAGAAATGATAAATACAGAAACTGCACGTTGCTTTGGGATTAACGCCGGGAGAAACTCAGCGTGGAGAAACCAAAGATAAAAATGTCAAAATGATTATTCGAACTAAGTCACGTTAGATGTACGAAAAGTCAAATGCAACGTGGAATAACGTAGGGTGAAAGGAGGAAAGGGGGAATTACGAATTCGTATAGACTGTGCATTCGGCAATAAATTCGATCATTTTTTGTCTCGCACGTTGCCGAAGTAAATATGTAGAAAAGTTAATTTCCATATTCATTTTTTCTTCACTTATGAAAGTTCTACAATTACCGGTGTGTAATTATACACATCTCACGTTAACAATGTACGAAGCGATTCAATGCCCAGCTATTTTTATTCTCGTATTTCTTTTCTCCGCGTTTTTTTCCGCACGGCCAGCAACAACACGTATTGTCCTAGGAACCTAGAAAGTAACGTGGCAACCGATCAGACTCTTGTACTCCCGAGTCCTATTCACGAGGCGGGAATCACTTCGTTGGAGTAAAAATACAAAGGGCCAATAACGTGGGCTCCTTCAATCAATACATAGATACAAAAGTGCAACGGCGAGCGCACCGACCTCGTTGTACAAATAGCCACAAGCTCTATATACAGGAATTACTAGGACATACCGCGCAACTATTGCGAGCATAATAATTATGAAAAGAACGGTAAAACTAGTAATAACAGTGAAAAATGAAAATAAGAACATAAATTATTATAATGCAATACAATAACAATACGGTAGGCCATAGAAAAATAAAATAAAGAATTGCTATTAATAATATAACCGATTGATGTTGAGAGAGAGAGAGAGAGAGAGAGAGAGAGAGAGAGAGAGAAAGAGAGAGAGAGAGAGAGGGAGAGAGAGAGAGAGAGGGGCCAAGCAGTATAGAGGGAAAAGGGATTTTGCACACAGTGAAAAGGTCATTATTTTGAATATTTTTTTCCTTTTCGATTAAAATATTTTTCATTCCTGCTATTATTACCTACATTTTTGCTAATTCTGGTTTTTGTGAGAGCGATGCATGACAGATAAAATAATTTGCAGTCTTTTATCTGAAAATGATATGCAGTAGTGGAATTAATTCTGAGCACTTTTAAGATGTTACACCACCTTGGCACTTGGAAACATAGGTATAAAAATATTTTAAAAATTTTGGGTGGATCATTAAAAATGATGGTGGAATTTCGGTTTGTCAGGCATCGTCTGAAAAAGAAATTCTTGTACGGAAAGGTGATAGCTACAGCGCAATATAGGAATTTTTATTTTTTTTCTTCATTTTTTGTAGACATTACCCTTGTTTGAAAAAAAAAATTGATTTGTTTGAAAATATTGAGTTTTCAAAAATAATAAAAAAATGAACGCGGCATCCAATAAAAAAATCCTATCCTACATCCTAGATAATATTATAAAGAATATGTGGTTTAAATTTCATAAAAATGGGTTGAGTCGATCTCAAGCTATTTTGTCCACCAGCTTGAAAAAAGTAGTTTCTATAAATACGGTAAAGAAAAAAACTACCGCGTTAACGTCTTAAAAATTATTATCTTATCTTTATATTACCTTCAATCTGCTATTCCTGGACCATGCATGAGGTCTTCAATTGATGTTGCGATTTCCTCTGACCCCTTTTGAGCTGCTCTTTTTAACTTCCTGGCCTCTTTGGCGTCTTGCTGGCCTCTCATCCTAGCTATCGATATCCGCTGAGCATCGAAGTTCTCGGCTACGCGCAGTGCGCTTTGGCCTATTGTGAGATTTAATAATTGCAGCATCCGTAATACACTAGTATATACATCATTAAACTGACTCACTGTCATGTAAGATGCAATCTCAACAATTTTTGCACCACCGAAACGAACTTTTGAGGCTATATACCAAATGACAGCGTTTAGACTTTCATTGTTATTCTGAGTATATGCTTCTTAACAGCGTTCTAATAACTTGGCATTAGTTAATTTTTCGTATACCGCTTGAATCGCTTTTTGAACAAAAATAGGAAGGGGTTTTTTATGCTTACAAAGATCCAAAGTTCTAGAGGCCGTCGCCTTCTGAGACGGACACCAGGCATCTTCGCCAGGCTCTACTCTCTACCTCGCTCACTTCAAATTGGTACAGCTCCGGTAATAATTGGAATTTTGACATGATTCGAAATTATACTGTAACGTTTTTATCTTAATCTATAACGTTTCTACTTAATATTTTTCTTAATAAGCCTACTCTGATAAGAATATAAAATATAAGATATTATAAAGTGAAAATAATTAATAAACGCGGAATTAAAAAAAAAATTAGAAATCGCCCAGGATCAATTCCACTATCGTCGTCAAAACAGCTGTATGTGCTGATACACCCAACGTTAGATACGTAGATACAATGGGTTCAACCTATCCTCTTCGCACATATACACCGTGTCCCAGAACTGATGGTAGTCGCTGAAATGGGGGGTTGAGGGTGAAATTCTGAGTCAATTGATATCAGCATGTATCGGTCTCAGATCAAACCCTGAATTATTGTTAATTTTTAAAGGCGGGCGCACCTGATTGGCCCGGTACATGTAACGTGCAGTATAGGTTCGGCTGAAACTCACATGACAAGCCGAAAGGGCATGGAAGCCACGAGGGGCCACAGAACTATAAGAGAGAGGAAAAAGTCTCAGTAACATCATCTCGTCTATAAGAGGGATCCGAACCGGTGGATAACGTTCCGGATAACGTTCAGATAACGGCGGGATAATTGGTGGCGGTGATCAGACCGAGTTTTACGATCCGGCAACACGCTGCCTCACCGGCGTCTTTTCCTCTGACTCTCTCTCTCTCTCTCTCTCTCTCTCTCTCTCTCTCTCTCTCTCTCTCTATCTCTCCATTTTATTCTCCTAAAAATCTCTTCTCTGTCTTGCTTCCTCCTTTTCTCTCTACCGAATTTACTTGTTTCCCTCGGAGCGAAGACAACGAGAGAAAAAAGGTCGAGGGGTTGTGATACGGTGTTTTCTCATATATATGTGTCAGTTTAGATGTGCAAGCTATTCAACGGGCGAAACAAGAGAGGCAATTCGCGTACACTTTTACGACTGGACCCCTCATAAACACTCAACTGAGTTACGAGTTATTTGTTTTGCCAAACTGGGCTTTTCTAACAGTAGCTTGAACAGACCCGGTACACGCGTAAAATCGTGGCCGGTACGAACCCACATACAAGTTGTCGTGCTAAGCAACGCCTATGTTTGAGGGTGAATTGCATAGTCACCATCCCCGAAATGGTAATATATTTTCTAATGGCACGGTCCGGTTACTCATTTTCTTTATGAATTAAGTATCGAAGTTATTTTGTCATTGTTCATTACGGTTGAATATATTCCTGCGTTAAGGGAGGACATTTTTTTCCCAATTTTTTGTTGTCTACTAGATTATTTATTTGCGGTTTGGAAAAATGTATCTTATTCACCTTACATTTAACTTGTTACCTGTACATTTTGATTTAAAAGAATTAAAAATTAAGAACGTTATTGGGGTATAAAAGAGCCTCTGTATAAAAAATGTGGCCGAATGGCCGGATCGATAATTGACAATGATTGGTCCGAAAAATAAAAATAAAGAAAAACGCGATTGAAAGTTTTAGTACATATACGTAAATGGTTGCGCTACCTGCTCTCACTAAATCGTCTATAGCTTGATGAATTTTCAATATTTCAACTTAAACATTTTTTTACATATTCTTGAATATTTATACTTTGAGAAATTGCAAAAAAAAACATTTTTGTACCCGTCACAGTGGTGTCCCGAAAAACGACGTTTTGCAACTTCTCAATACTCAAACTGTGCATCATTCATGATTTGTTTTTTTTTGAATTATAATTATTATTATTTCTCTATATTTAATTATTATTGTCTACTCACACTTAATTATGATTATGTGTTGTTTAATAACTATTCTTTCTATTCTACAAAATAAGTGAATAATGGAAATTAATAGTAAGCTCCTCACCTTTCTATTTGGAAACTCCGTTAGAAGGCGGAAAAAAGATATTATAGGGTATCGATAAAATGTTTCTCTTCCATCGATGTCCAGAAGGCAGTAATACAACATCGTTAGACCTTCGCAAAAGGTCCTCGAGGAATATTCCCTCGCGAATGAAAGAGGGGAAGAAGAGCGAGAGAGCGCGAGTGGAGAGAAGAGAGATCGTTGGTTCGTGGCGAAGTGGAAATTCGTGTCGACCACAGATTGTCATCCCAGAGTCAATCCTGATCGCGCTAGTGTCCTTTTTCTGTCGCACTGAGTAACCGCCATCTTTCTTCCCATGTTTCTTCCGAACTTTTGCCACTAAACTTTTTTTCGCCGCTTGCCTTGCTCCGATCTTCTTATTGATATTTGTTTATACGCCGAAAAACAGTTTCTAGCGCGGTGGATAAATAAAATCGATTGCATTAAGATAACATTTTTGTGAATGTTGTTAAAGTAATTTGAGTCATCGGTATAATTGAGTTTGTCAGTTTTAATATTTGTTTTGATTTCAACTTTTATATTATTAACGCACTGGCTTGCGTGCAGTCTACTGAGCAAGAGGCAGTTTTGCTGCGCCGTCTGTACCGGCGCAGATTTCCCATAGTTGCCCCGTGCCCTCGTGGAAGTACGATACAGTCGTAAACGCGAAAGGAATGAGATTGTAAGGTCTGTTGGCAAGGGCATGCGAAGGAACGTTTGCTATAAAAATAAATTTCAGAAAATCACCTTCAAAATATTAGCAATATCTTGTATTTCAGCAATTTCATGAATCGTTCAATTTCAATAGTTCTCGCTGTTGAACGGGTTACATAAGCTCGGGCCCGAACAAAAGCTTTATTTTCAATATTTTTTCTGATGAGTGTATTAGTATGACGAGGTCGGCATTGTACACACTATTAATACATAGTCTTGCCAAACTTTAGTTTTTTTTAAAACATATTTATGAACGGTGAACTTTTCATTAATTAAACAACGTGCTGCCGGCGCTGCATGGCCAATCTATGCAGGTGGTTCTGGCAACTAGGGTAAAACTAGGAAAGTAGACAACTAGGGAAATGAAAAATAGAAAAATCTATCTCTAGTATAACAATAAAACTTTCGTATGGACGAATACTTTGTCGAAATTTTAAAAATTTGGAAAATTCTGCGGCAAGCTATAAGAAAAAAGTTCAATTTTCGGCAAACTATAACAATTTTAATAATTTGTTATTACCAAATGGGTAAGCGCATCAGAAAATCATTCGTGTGAACGTCCAAATTGTAATGTAAACGTCTGAATTTAAAGTGAATCGGCCCAATAGATTTAGAGATACGACTTACACCGTTTCATAAAACATAATTCCGAGGGAAAAGCAAAAAAATAATAATAAATCTAATGCTTAAAAAAATCATCATAACTCGGTCAATTTTTCATTTATACTTTTTAATATAAATTTTATAAAATAAAATCTTCGTTGTAAATAAAAAGCAATACTCTAGACTACAAAACAATGCAACGAAAACAAATCGTATTTTTGACATTCAAGCTTACGGAGACCGCTTACTTATTTTTTAATGAACTTTTGCCCTCATTATGATGTTTCAATGAACTATGCCATATATAAATAGTATAATTGGTGGAATATCGATTTTTATCACGCAATTGTTACACGCGGAATAACGTCTGCGCGAAATGCGTTTCAGGTCGAATGCACGAGTGGCGAATTGGTCGATGTTGATCGGGTATAGGAATGAGGCGTAGCCATTTTCAGCGCTGCAGAGGGATTCGTATCGTAGTTACACACAACGTAGGCTATAACACGTGGTATTCTCGTCGTACTAATGACGGGGCCGAGTAACGCCGCAAGCGCCATCAATCATACTTTCATTACGACGATTGCGATGTGCAACGCGCATTGACTCCACCTGCACGGGCATTGTTATTATTCGCGTGAGAGAGGACTGTTCCAACGTTCTCTGTCCAATTTATATAGATGCTGATGATCCATCGCGGTTCGCGATAATCCCTTCTGTCTTATCTCCTATCTGTGAGACGTCAAAAATTGATTCATTCGCGTTACATAATCGTGAATCGAGCAATTTTTTCAGCTTTGAATCTGTTGAGTGAGTACCGCACATTAACAATCGATATGCAAAACGGTCATTTTCTGCGATATCACAAGGTATCGTTAGAATTGAGAAAAAACGTGGATAAATACGAAAGAACGTTGGAAATATTTTTTAAAAGCACATAAACAATTCAAAAACTTTTCGTCAAAATATGTGATGCAGTTGCAATAAAAAAATTGAACGGTCATTATCAAAATATCTCCTTCAACATGTTATTCTATACATTCAACATTTTTGATACTCGTTGCGACGAAGCGTTTACTTAAAAATTAAATAGAATTTGTAAGTACGAGGTAAGGTCCATTTTTCACAAGACTATGAAGTTTCGTAACTTGCATCCTGACGGTATAGGTAGATGCGAACGAGCGAGTTTAACGATTTCCGGTTCCTTAATATCTCTCATAAAAGCACGATCCTTTTTAAATCCCCCTCCTATCACACGAGAAACATTGAGGGACTTGCTACGCTTTACTGTATGGACGTGTGTACGGGAGAATATATAGACATGCACCTAGCCGTGTTACCCCAGCCACCCAGTCAAACTATAAACTATAAAGCCGCGGTTCATCATTTTACGAGGTACAACCTGCTACTCGCAGCCTGTTTTCTTCAACGTCCTTCGCTTGGCACGCATTTTTTCGGTCCCCGTGCCAGCGTTAGTCGATTGGATTTATCTATTCGCAACACGGAGGGCGTGTCTAATTTGCGCATAAGCCTCAAAGGCTTCGCAGGAGCAACGTCTAAAAACAATATTTCAATCAGAAGAAACTACCTTTTGTGGTTATCTTCTTGCCGAGATATTGACACTATTACATTCGAATGCAAGATTTGCGTTTTAGCTTTCTGTGCCACAATACCGTTCTGCAGTGAATTACCAGTAATCTTACAGTTTTTCACATCGATACAAATTCTTAGTAATTCGATATTTAATATTGCCGTGATTGTATGAAAATCAGGTTATTTTGAGTAATACACTAGTTTCTTTGTTTGCTTACTGTTATGTACTGTTGTCTAGAGCTCTGTTTGATGGTAATTTTCAGGACGGAATAACAAAAAAATGACTCCAAAACTAAATACACATGTTTGTTGATCCTTCAAGAATATGTACAAATGAAACAAAAATTATTATGTACTTTTGTACGCTTGTTTACAATGGTGCGCGAAAACGCCCCCAATTGGCGACCAGTGTTGTGGACGTTGTATAAATCTGGAAAAAACCAATCATATTATTAATCTATATGAGTGCTGTCATGTTTGGTACCAGATTCAGCCAAAAAATGGACACAATAGTGGCATATTAAACTTTGATAATTAACTGTTCCAATTCTTCGGACCATTCCAGGAGTGATATAAAAAAACATTTCCACTCAATACTGCTATTGCAGCATTGAAGAACAGGCTACTGAAGGTGTATGTTAAATGTGCGGTTAATTGGCCAATTTGTTATCGAGATATCGTGGTTGCTGATTTGAAAAGCACAGTTTCGATAAAAACGCTTTTAAAGTTGCTGCGTCTCGACCGCGCTCTCACGGCAGGGGTGGTTTTCCCCAATGAAACCGATTTGCCGCCGATAAAAAAAATACGTGTCTGATAGTGTTCAATTCTTTATCACATATATGAGTTTTAACAAAATCGAAGGTGGACACTTGAGTGTTCCTTGTCAGGCTTGCAGAGGTTTAACTATTGCAATTATTTAGCGAAAATGTCATGGATCAGACGTAACGAAGTTGCAGGCTAAGAACCGAATACAGGGCAACAAAGAAGAGAGACACCAATTTCAACGAAGGCCAAAACGTGCGCCGAGTAAAATCGCCCTTTATGCCGCTCGTCCTGTATTTTCCGAACGACGTAGTAAAAGCGTAACAGCAAGCCCTGAAGTACCGTAAAGCTCTGTGTCGAGCGTACGGTGAATTTCCACGATGATGCCTCCCGATAACCACCGAGAGCTTGTCCGCCATATATACGTACGTCGAAAGTACCAATTCGTATCCGTACAAACGCACGCACACCCACATATTTCTACCTCAACACTTGTATATACGTAAAGCAAACGGCGGACCAGTTGCTCCTTTGCGCACTTTTTCAGCCTATTTTAACATTCGATTTCCCGATGCCACCAATGAAAGCGCGGAATGATTGGCCCTTCATTGCATCTGTGACTTTTCATGTGCACGTACACTAGCCGAAAAATCATAAATTTTCCTGGCAATTCGCTAAAATTACCTTCAATTCACGCAAATTTATGTCTTTGACAGAAAAATTCCCATAACGAATTCATTTTTCGCGACGACGAATACCCGTGTCGGTCCGGAGAATTTGCGTATTGCGCGATTATTAGAAAGAGCTCTCTCACTCTCTGCATTTCTACTACCCATCGGTAATTATTCTTTGGTTGGCAAGCGCGCAAACGTACGTAGAGGGATGAGAAAACACGTAACGCAGGAATACATACGTATGTATGCATGTAGCATTCATAAACGACTTCTCACGAATCGCGAAGCGCTCGTCATAATCTCAATAAACATCGCTCATATACAAGCCCGCTTGTCGGCTATCTCGCGAATAGCCTCACCTTCGCCCTTTAGCGAATTTTACGAGACTCCTCACCGTTCCTACCTACGGGCCTTCAAGTACATATCTTTTCGAGTTATCTCTCCTCGGAGTAAAAAAGTTTCTCTCGCGTTCAGCAACGGGAGAAGGCATCTGCCTCTCTCTCTCTATCTCTCTCAACCTCCCTTGCGTCGCACGCATTGTTACAAAGTGACAGGAAATTGCATTTTCGATGTCGTACGCGAATGAGGGGCTGCCCTCTCGGAACAGGAAAAAAAGGCGTGGGCCTCACACGACGTTGCGTCGCCAGGGCCACCTGAGCCATCAATGCAATAATTGTCGATTTTCGCTTATTGCGCCTAGCGAACCTTCAATTCCACGGTAGCAAGAGGTCAAAGTCACTGTGAGGAGATACTTAAAATTTTCCTCTGTCGGTAAGATCGTTCGAAAAGGAAAAGTTTCATTTACGATAAATCAGAGGATCTCCGATAATCGCGCACTCAGACGACAACCGATAACCAGAAAAGTCCCTTTTTTCGATTGTCAGCGTGTGAGAATTGCGCATACTTTTATGTCAAAGTCACTTTTGGGCAATGATTTCAACATTATTTTGCGAATTATCGAGCTAGTTTGTGCCAAATGACTCCTGCGATCACGCACCGCGAACTTTCATTTTTAATACCGCTTGCTCGCAAAATTCGGAAGAATCCAGCAAAACCGCTATTTTTGTACCACTAGAAGTTCTCCTCGATTACTTTCATCCGTGCATTCGTGACTATCACATTGAATCCTCATTTTTTTTCCTTCGTGAAATATCTCGCATAGCTCTCTCGATGCTGGTTTGCTTTTTAGTCGGACTTTTTTATCGTCATACTTACTCGATTATTCGGTCATTCGTCGTGTCCTCAAGGCGTAACGAATTCCCCCATGAGACGAATAAGTTTCACATAGAGTAGAAGAAGGAGAGAGAAAGAGAAGAGGAGAAAAGAGATGAACAGAGAATGAGATATGGGGATGCTACGTTCGGGGGATGCTTCCATTTTCATCAAATATTCCAGCTGGTGCTCCCAGTTAGAAGGATCTCGACCCTCTACTCTACGACTATTCTGCTTTTATACCACTATCCGCTACTATACACTAATGTATATATATATATATATATATATATATATATATATATATATATAATCCCAGAATCCTACAGATGCGAGGGCCATTCGTCACGCACTCGCTAAAAGAGGTTCGCCCCGATAACGCACAGGATACGAGGCTGAACACACACACATATATCTCTTCCTCTCTCTCTCTCTCCATATATATATATATGGAGAAAGAGAGAGAGAGAGAGAGAGAGAGAGAAATAAAATATATGTGAACCCGTCCCAGTTCCTTAATTTTGTTCAAACGAAACGTTGATCTCAACGATTAGACAGTCCGTGGAATAACTTTTATATCAAAATGCTTTTACTGATCGTGAAGTGATTATTAAGACATGGAGGCTCACATGACATTGAGTATGAGGAAAATTTACTACTTTGAGGGTTGATCTTCGAAGTTGCATGTCTTCAAAGTCACCTTTCCTTATGTACATATATAGGTTTGGTCTGAATATATCGGATACATATTCTGCTTACTTGCTACAGCTTTAGTTTCTTATTTTTGTTCAGCGATCGAAAAGCCTAAAAACAACAATCCCGTGCGGAAAACTGATAGGGCATCCCTAATAAAAATAAGGGCCTTTCAGGGCATTCCTAGTGCTTTCCCTAGTAGGGATTTCCACAATGGGCCCAGACTTGGCCATTATCGGGATAAACTAGTAGGGATTTCCACAATAGGCCCAGAGCTGACTATTATAGCGATAAACTAGTATAAATAGCTTAGGCTACATGGTTGATGGTACTTCAATTATTCAAATCGATTATATACATCGATCGAATAATATTATCGAACGCAAATTGGGAAAAAGCGTAAGGGCATTAGCAAATAAAAAATCAACGATGAACACAAATATGCAGACAAACATCAAACAGTATTTATTTATCAAATTAAAGAAACCTTTTGCATAGATACAAACAATTACTCATGGTTTCACTCATACATGGAGTAATGCTAGCGCATAAGTGTGAACAGTCCCAACCGGTTTTCTCGACATTTTTATAGCAACTAATTTCCGCTCAATACTCATCATAGGGAAAATTAATTCTTCTGAAGACTTCGCTGATATTTCCTATTCATAAACTTTATCTGACTCAGTAGGATAAGTAAATAAATTGGTCTTTGTTTTCCAGATCTATCGCTCAATGGAAATAGATTCTAGTGATTCAGTAGAACCATATATTTTTTTTATTTCTACTACACATCCATTCCTTAAAATGGATTATTTTTTGTATTAATTTTGTCATGGCAGTTTGTCATAAAGGCTCACATGCAAATATGAAATCACATTTCTACGCGCGCACACATGTACTCACGCTCACACCTATGCACATGAACAATTACATAAAAACAAATACAGATATACCCTGACGTATTTAACATACGCAGATATCCACTGATACGGATATTTTATGGCGCTGAAATGGTTATGATGAGGCGCCGTTGAGGCATTTTCAGGGCGCTAAAATGGTTTTTATTTGGCGCCATTGAGGCAACTTATAAGGCCCCGGTCGTTGCGCCTTCGAGGGCCCTTGTTGACAAAGTGTGACCGGCCGCTAACGGCCCTCATGTGGCTTCCAGACTAGGGCCCGAATAAAGTTACGGGAATATTATTGGGGCCCGATCACAGCCCCAACTCAATTTCCGCACGGGATGTAGTAAAAAGCAAATGAATAAATTAAAAATTCTATCAACCCGATAACGGTACACATGATTTACATGTACCAAAAGCATTTTATATGATCGATGATTTTTCGCCCTTTTCTTCGATATGCCTCTCCATTTGCGGCTCGGGATTCATTAACGAATGGTTGATGTCACCTTTTCAGAATTTCTACAAAAATATGTGTATCGTTCTGAGATTTAATTGAATTGGGAAGACAGGCAGCGGGTACGTAAAAAAATCGTCTACACTCGATGAGTGGGAAGAGGCCGTTCGTTTTTGGTTTTTGTTGATGATCTTAACGAGGAATTAGAAAAAAAAACATTTCTTGTGGAAAGGAAATAATATCGGGCAAGAAGATCGGGAACGATCGCACGGATAACAATTTTCAAGGTTTAATTGAGCTTTGTGCCCGTCCCTGTATGTTTAAAGATAGTCCTCATTCGAGTAAATCTCTCGGTAATTCTTTAGATAAGTGACTTTTCCGAAAATATTATATTATCCGATTTTCCGATAAAATATCATTTATTGGGTTATAAATGATGATATTCAGTCGGGGGACGCTGATATTTTTAATTAACACATTTTTGACCAGCAAAAAATCGTTAAAAATCATTCCGAATTTTTCCAAAACCCAAACAAACCCAATATAGGCGTCGAAATGTTCAATAATGTCCTATTTTATCACGTGTTTCCATGAACTTCAAAACCCCATAACTTTTTATGGAGAGGGAGGGGTGCGTGTCAGCTTCCGCCGACTGATGATCATTTATAACCCAATAAATGAGCAAATAGCAAAAAAAAATCGTTTTAGGCTCATTTTTCGGAAAAGTCACTTATCTAAAGAATTACCAATCTCTCGTCCACGCACCATCGAACTTTTCCACATCTATTCTCTTTCTCTCTCTTTACCACCACCGCCCCCCTGCTGTCCCTGAGTCTCAGGTTTTCCTCGTCTCCTTTTTTTTCTTTCCGTTGGCCTCAGACTCTCCTCTTGAGCATCATTCGCCACGAGTCTGTGTCCACTTCCTTCTGCGCGCCCTTTTTCGCGGACGCCATCAATCAAGCTTGTCAATTTGTAATGGCGATTCTCCGTGTCCGTCTCGGTTGGGTCCAAGGGGGCTCTGGACGATCTCCCACTCGATTCTCCCTCGACTGACTGAATGAAGAAAGAGAGCGAGACAAATATCTATATATATATATATATATATATACACACACACACACACAAAGAGATGGAAAAAGTCTTCAAGAACGTCCAGGACTTCGTTCCATCCCTTTTACTTGTACTCCGGACTTTCTTTGAGCTCCTCCATCCCTGTATATTTCTACTCGACTCCTGTCCTCTTTTGCTGTCTTGAAGTTTCTCAGTTTCTTACTCTCGTATCTGTATATACCCGGATATGTTACCGGGGCACCTTACCGACGAAGTGTATACAACCGTACGAAGCTAGCCATTTCGCAATGGGATATCACGTGGGGAGATAGAAGATCCGTGCAGCTTCCATCGCTGGACCACCACCATCGGCAACCCTCCTCCCGTCCCTCGTTCGAACCCCTCCCAACCTCGCGCACTCTCCCAACGACTTTAACGTCCCCAATGCCTCCCCGGCTAAATAAAATAGATGTCCCGGGGTCAGAAATTGGGAGAAATTGAGCTCGACCTCCGCAGAAGCGGGGGCGAATGCCTTCTGGCTTCAGTCGTTTAGAGAAAATAGGGAGAGGGAGAAAAGCATCAGTGAGCAACGGTATCTAGGGACTCTTCATATTGTTCTCTCGAGTCTCGCTCTCTCCTTCTCTCTCTAGAGAAAGAGAGAGAGTGAGAGAGAGAGAGGGGGGGGGGGGGAGGTTTCGCGACACAACAGACCACGTTGACGGTTCCAAATTGCCACAATAACTGATAACTGGACAGTGTAATTTCGGTTGAAATAGTAATGGTAGCAGAGTGCAAGCTGCGTAGGTTTGAACAGAGTATTGCACCGAAGCGGATCTTTAATTGCTATTGCAATCTATTTTTGGATTAATTCTTTTTGAACTATAACTCGCGTTACATGTTTTTATGTTTTCACAATTAAAACAAACTCACGTTTACCCCTCACTTGGCACTTCACTGTTGACAGTTCTTTAGAGATCCCCCAGAAAGCATTCGCACTACACTGACAGGAAAATTCTATTGATGTTAACTAGCCGCGTCCATTTGATTTTTTAAAATTTGAATTAATCACATTTTTCGTGGAATCAATATTTTCCTATTGCATTCTATTATTGGAATGGTTTATTTTAAATATATTTATTTATTCAAATCAAAATCTATTTAATATCGTCCGATAATTAAATATTTTATTTAATCTTAATAATTCTGTGAGTCGGTTACATCTGTCCAACAAATGGTGTATTCAACATTTTAGTTGAATACACTCAATGGATCGTTTTGATTTTTTTAAATTTAAATTAAATAGAACTTTCGTCGAGTGAACCATTTTTTTAAATCGATTGATCTAAAAATCGATGTCGATCGATGTCTGTCTTTATTGCAACACACATATCAAAGAGGTGTCAGAGTAGAGAGGGCAGAGAGAGAGAGAGAGGAATGGTTTATGTTTGAAAAATCTATAGTATGTTATTCGATAAAACTCTGTAATTATCACAATGATATTAACTAATTGATATAGTTAATGTGATACAACAAATAAGTTGAGGAATTGATTTCAGGCAGCGTGCGTAGCTATGAGTAGGTAGGGTTTAGCTTTGATTCCCATATAGGTGAAATATTTTCTTCGAAAAAAAAATCATTTCAGAAGGCCAGGGCATGTCGAATTATGATATAAAATCGTTGTGGTAAAAATCTCAATTAAGTGTTTCATTTCATTTTGGATTTATGAAATATTTTATGCATATAGTACACGTGGATTCACAGTGTGCATTGCAAGCAAATACATATTTATTTGAATCGAACCTTTATTTATTCAATTTGAATATGTTTAATATTTAAAAAGAATAGCTGAAACAAATAAAAACGTATCTTTGAAACAAATAAGATCGTAGTAGGCCGTGAGACAAGGAAAAAATCTATTTGATTTAAATAGATCCTATTTAAATTAATTTTTTTTGGCAGTGTAGGACACAGGGAAACTATGGAAAATCTGTGGCGATACAGGCGGCTATATTTGATTAAGGGATAACACCCCGCTAGCGGCAGGAAATAAGGCCTAACTTTGACAATTTATTTTGGCAATATGAAAAAAGGAATAGGATTTTTTTTGAGAGGATTTATTCAACACATATTAAAGTATAAAAAAAATTATTATAACTTTCATACAAAATGGTGGCGACAGAGCCCATCTTGAAAAACGTGTTTTTTACAAATAGCCTCACGGGAGGACGGTTTTCTCGTAAAGTATAAGACCTGGAACAAAAACCAAAAATAAATATAATCTAAATATTATTAACTATGGGACTACGTAGGGATTTTTTAAATCAAATTTTGAAAAAATGGCGCACTTTGAAAAAAATTAATCGATTTTTTGGCAAAAAAATGAGCAGTAAATTGTTTATAAAAAAAGTTCACATTTAATACGAAAAACGGCTACGGACTCCCATAGAGAATGTAATTGTGAAGCTACTATCCAAATTTCAAATCGATCCATGCAAAGGTGTTCGAGTAATCGGTCCTCCCAGTTTGAAAACAGTGGTTTCGAGAAAAACGCGATTAATGTTGTACGAGGCGTTGCATATTCTTTTGTTACAGTTCTAGTCACTTTATCATGTAATTATGGTTTATTTTTCGCTTGACAACAATCTTTTTACAGTTTTAAAATATAAAGGTCGTTTACATACGCTTTTCTTTTCGGGAAGGCTACGGAGAGGGTGAGAGAGGTCAGCTGACGATGGGCGATCCGAATTCCCCTGGGTGACGTTCCACGATTTTTGCGAGTGCGTGGTGTACAGATGATCGGAGTTAATTTGAAGTACGGGGGGCGGGTAGGCTTCTCCGATTCCCGACGTTTCGTTTTCTCCGGGGCCAGATGCGGGTGAATAGTTTACCTGCATCTGGTTTATACCACCGGTCGGTGTCGAGCTTCGAACCCCAAATTTCGGGTGACTTGATGAAAGCTCGATATTGCGCTCAATATTATCAGGGAGTTCGCCTCCGAGACCTCCTCTCTTCGAGAATCTCTACCGCATTACTTAATTTCCCTTTCGCACGCTACTCTCTCGACCTTCTCCCCACTCTGTAACTCTCTCCTTCCATATTCACCCCACCTTTACCGACAGGGACACACGTCGACCCGTTACACTTTTTATGACCCCAAAGTATTTTTTAAGGAAAAAAAAAGATTTTTCCAAAATGCTGGAGTGGTGTTATATCTTAAGTGTCAGGTGGGTTACCATCGGGAACTGGGTAAAAACACCACCCGCGCGGTAGTCGGTGCGCCCAAGTCGGAGCGCGGCTAAATGGTCACCCATCGCAGTATTGGCCCAGGCCATTGCTGCCCGACGTGGGAAATCGTCGAAGCTGTACACGATCCGCGCCTATACTGTCGGTGTTTCTTTTCACTACATTGCTCCCGTTCATTAATCCAGGGACATCTAGGACATTCCGTAGGGAAACATCATAATAATACGTGAGACAAGGGTATGTGTGATTTTAAGGGATACCAAGGGCACGTAGGCGTGATGTAGAGTCCCGAATGTCGATCCGGGCCTCGGAACACGCACAACCCCAAGCGGGTATCAGTTTGTGAAAGGCGTGCTTATATATCGCCAGCTTTCTCGATCTTTCGTTCTTTACTTTTTCCTCCTCCCTCTCGGTCTCTTTTGATCTCTCACTTCATATGGAGCATAGATCATACGTTAATTGAAATGGGGTGCCCGTGTGCCACTCGTCGAATACAAACGACCGACTTATAGAAACGTTATTATTTGCCGGAGCTCTTGGGCTCGTCGTCATCGTGGTCTTCGTCGTCGTCGTCGCGGCTTCTCTTCTCTTTCCCACTGAGGAACAACCCCTCGAGCATCCCCGAACGTATACCCCGATACGCATACACATACACGCACGCGCGCCCTCGGTAAAGCTCGCCGGCTTTACCCAGGAAATTGCGTTTCGTCCTATTATCATTTCCACGTGTTTACTCGAAAAAAGGCGAGGGAACAAAAAAACTCGAGAAAAAAGTAGAAGACGAAATGTCGTCCAGCACGAGGGCCTTCCGCTTTTTTGCCGGCCGCCGGGGAAAAGTACAGCTGCCATACATACGACATGATCCTTTCTTTCATTCATGCAATTGAACAAAAAATCCAGCTCTCTTTGGCGACAATAAAGAAGGAAAAAAAACCAAAATGAGCAGCACTTTTATGACCCTCGCGTCATTTATTTTATTGCTCTGTCGATATCATTATTATTATACATTTTCATGAAACCTATCGCCATAATACTCCAATGGAATTTTGGCCCTCCCAAACATCTTCACGATTGCAGTGATTGTTATTGATTTGCAACTTAAGGCGTCAGCTTGCATTAGAAGGTCCGAAAAATCTTCTTTTTTATTGCTTAAATCGATAGATAAACTATCCAAGAATATATTTACAAAGTTACAGAGGCCAATTGTAAATATTTTCGAAGATGCAAGGCCAAAAGCAGAGAAGCGATTGATATTTGAAATTGATATTTTCTCTCCAAACAAACCCAAACAAACTTTAAAGCGTGTTTTCTGCAGTTTTCATTTTCACGATTTTTCCATATTGGCGGGCGCGATAGCAAAAAAACTAAACGACCTATTGAATCGAACCAAAGTTTATTTTCTTCAGTATAAAAATCTCTTCTAAGTGGATTTAAAAAGTTGTTGAAAAAGTCTTTTGAAAAAGTCTTTTGAAATAATTTTTATAGCACGTTGAAGTGTTTTGTTTAACACATTTTTTTTTCAAGCCTGACAAAAGTTATAATTTCACGATTTTTTCAGCTTTTTCTTAATCCGCCCGGAAGAAAAATATATGACAATTATTCATTTTATTGGTTTTTTGGTTTAGTCAAGAATTACGAGCTTTCCCGCCGATTGGAGACTGCAATGGCAAGACGCACATGCAATAGACTGATAAATCTATGGTGATTTATTGTTTCATGTTGAAATTTTGTTTACACATTTTAAATATACATGATAAGACACCTCAATGTTTACTGGGCTCACTAGTTTTGCCGTTCCAAAAAAAATTCCCGAAAAAAACGCTTTTTTGAACCTTCTAATTTAGGCTCCTGCCTTAAGGAAATGTCATTGACCTAGATGACTTTTCCTCGAGTTGAATACGATTGTTTTTTCGAAAAGTTTAAGTAAACGAATTCGTTCGTTCGCTGGTTTATTCATCCGTCGACGCCAAAACAAAATTGGCCCTTTGGACGTTTTTGGAAGGTTTTCGATGAAAGTAAATCAGCTCGGAAGAAGATCGAAACGACGATAGAGCAGTAAATTGTTGAACACAACGAGGAAGGAACTGCGTCGTTTCTCAGCGCATAGCCAGACACGGGCGAAACTTCTCGATATCGGGCCGTGTAAACGAGTGAACAGCAAGCTCCCTCGTCTCGTTAAGAGTACGTAAATTGTTGTACGAGCATCGATGCGGTACGTAGAGTGGGTGTGGCAAGAGAGAATTCGATAGAGGGGTTTGGTTGTTCCTTGGACACGGAAATGGAGTCCTTGGACGTTCCGGGGGCGATCGGTATGAAGCGATAAGCCTCGCGATAGCCCTAGGCCCAGAAAGAGGGAGAGAGGCGAAGGGAGAATTTCACGTTGCCGGTCAACGGGACGAGATTTTTCATCCCGAGTAGATCGCATCCGGTGTATCCAGGGTCCACACCATCCTTGGACCTCGTCGACACGATGGAACACCCATTCACGAGCTACTGGCCTCACCAATACCTCGCACGATTTTGGATATGCGCACGTGTGTGTGCGTTCTATCTTATCGGGTTCTCTCGTATAATGGCCCACCCTCTCTATCTCATCTCCAAACTCATTGACCGCTATGGCCCACGAAAAATCGCCCCTCGTCTCATCGCTCGGACCACTTTAGCCATCGTCGTATCGCGAAACCGGTCACCGCCTCCTTCACGATGTGTTACGTGTGTAATGGCTACTTGCCAGGATTTTCGTCATTCCGGGGAAACCATTTTATTGATCATCTCTTCTTTCAGATCTTTTCAAGACTGTTTCAACCCACTACTAACTTTTGCCTGTGGCTTTGGTCGCGTGTACGTCGGAAATTTCGTTTTCAAAGTCACATATCAATGTTATTATGAATAACATAGTTTCTATATGTTTAACTCTCAGTGGTCACACTGGGTGAAATTCACCCGGCCAAGTTTCAAAGGTTGCTGTCTGAAAACTATAAGTCCCATCGGGACTGAAAAAATACTAGAAAATACTTTGAACATTCTAGAACATGTGTGAAAAGTCAGTATGTCAAAATTCAAATGATAAAATGTTTTTAAAAAATCGTGAATAGATAAATTTGTAGAAAAATACACCGTTTCACTGAAAAAATCAAAACATTCTGAATATTCGATATTTTCAAGTAAAATTGGAACAGGATACTCGTCAGACATGGTACTTCTAGGAAAAAAATAGTGGCATTTCAAACTTTTTTCTATGTAGCTTAACGGATTATGCCTAGTTGTAACAGTCAAAAACAGCCCATTTTTGGGATTTTTTAATAGAAAACCCTGATGATAAATTTCTACAAAAATGAGGTACCTATATCAGTTTACCCTATGATTAATCGAAGGAATTTCCGGAATGTCAAATTGAAAAAAACAGCGCGTGTTCATGATTGGACTTGGCGTGTTCAGACTGGAATTTTTGTGAGATAGTAAATGGATAGTTTTCGTTCATCAAATCGAAAGTATATATCGGGAAATAAATCCTGCGATCAAATTCAATACTTTTACGTCTAGAAAAAGCTAAAAAAAATTACGGAAGGTCGATGCAGCAGTTTTTGAGGTATTTTGCTCACCGACGTTGAAAACGTACTTACGACAAAAAAGCGTTTAACATTTTGAACGATGCTCCGAGCGTTTCGGTGGGCGTTAACATGACAGCCTATAAATCTGTCAATTTTGATCCGATCACCATGAAATTTTTAGGGAATATTTATAAGAAGATATACTGTCAGATGTATTGGTTTTGAAAATAGTGATTCTTCGACTTTTACAACTAGGCATAACCTCTTAATAGATATTTATATTTAGATCATCTGAAAACAACGTGAAAAATTCAGTCGGATAATGGTTGAAGCTGATGGAACTGGTTTACATTGAGTATTTACTGAAGAGTTTCCTTGTGAATGTTGAAGAGTATCGCAGACCACTGTCCTTTGAAAAGAAAAAACGCGTTTTTTCTCAAGTGCTGCTTGCGGATCGAGATGGCATAGAGTGCAGAGAAATTTCGGAAGCACTTATTTCCACATATCAAAGGCTCGGAAAAAATGTTTCACCCAGTTCCACACCAACTCTGCTCAATCAGACAGACCAACCGAGACCAAAGTTGCAAAAGTATTAAATGTCGCTGATGGATGGTATTTTATCCATCCGAGTTCAATTTCAACCTGAAAAAGCCGATTCTACCGACAATTTTGTAATATTAGTAAGATGATATTTTAACAAAATAGTTTCCACTTTAAAAGTAAAGAAATGGTGTCATTGATAACTGATCATTTTTTTCATATTTTTTAACGAAAGTATGTTTTAAAATGAAAAAAATTATATAGTGACATTTGTCGATATCTCAATTAGTTCAGGAGTTATCAGCGTTTAAACGTTTCTAAAACTTCCAATATCGACATTTTTTTAGAAAATTATAACTCCTAAAAGAGAAGGGATAAAAATCTAGAAATTGGTGTGGATATTCCTTTCATGGGCTACAATCTTACAAAAAAATCAGGAAAACCAAAAATGGTCGTGGTTACGGACTAGGTGAAATGGCGTGACATGTCCGATATATATAAAATATATACTATATGTATAAGAAAATATATAAATATATACTTTCTGTATACTTTGTATACTTGTACAATTTTTTTAACAACAGTCGTGTAAGCGTACGCGCGTACTCCTGCACACCTAGGCACTGCGTAATCTTATACCACCTGCACATTTTAAACAAACATGACTGATGCTGCCATTTATTGATGAGATGCAAAATTACTCTTATTTGGCAAAATAACTTTAGTAAACCGGCGTACGAAATTAACAGTTGTTTTTTAAGAAAGTAAATTGTGTTTCGTCCTTTTAATGATATGAAAATGTAAAAAAGATAATTATGCACTATGAGCACTTTTCCGAAAAACGACGGGAACATTTTTTTCACCGTCCACTTGCTTATTCCATTATATTGAGTGATATTCCGTCGGGGGAGGCTGACATATCCCATTAATTCCATAAGTTATGGGGTTTTGAAGTTCGCGAAAACACATGACAAAATAGGGAATTTTTTAATATTTCGGCGCCTATATTGGGCAGTTTGTTTGGGTTTGTTTGTTTGGTTTGGCCCTTAGGAAACACGTAGCTGCTTAGCGACAACAAACAAGAGGCGTCGAAATATTACATGTTTCTGGAAACTTCAAAACCATATAACGTATGGAATTAATGGGAAATGTCAGCCTTCCCCGACGGAATATCACTTACTATAATGAAAGAAACAACATCATGGCGAAAAAAAAAATCTCATCGTTGTTCGGAAAAGTCCTCATACTGCATAATTACCGTAAAAAATAAATCAGAATTTTTTTGTCAGAAACCCTTACCCCGTTAGGCGGTCTCAACACAACAGAAGTAAGCTTCAATTAACAAATCGTTCCATCAGTACCGTAACTGCGTACTCTTTTATCGCGGGCGTGCTCTTATACCACCTTACCCTACTGATCAGTAAGACTTTTTTTCTAAGGCTACATTAAACTCGTTGCAACGTCAACGTTTTTCAAAAATCAAGGGGAAATTTGTTGTGTCGATGGAAAATATATTCGCTGGAATTTCAGTACATTCTTTCGAATTCCATCATTGTCTTGATCGTCTCTCGTCGTAATTTCGCATGTCAGTTGAAGTATAAGGAGTACAACTTTGCAGTGACTGTTTTTTTCAAAAGTTTAAGGCTTTATTATAAAAAAGTGGCTACATATTTTTTAATCAAAGTACTGCCCATCGCGAGCTACGACCTCGGCCCATCTTTCAGGTAGCATTCGAATCCCGCGTCGATAAAAGTCTTGGTCCTTGGAGGCAATCCAGGAATCGACCCAATTTTTGGCTTCTTCGTAAGTACCGAAGTGCTGGTCAGCCAAATCGTGTGCCATTGACCGGAACAAGTGACAGTCGGAAGGGGCAATGTCTGGAGAGTACGGCGGGTGGGATAAATCTCCCATTTCAGCGTTTCCAAGTACTTTTTCACGACATTTGCAACATGGGGTCGGGCATTGTCATGCTGCAGTATCACCTTGTCATGTCTTTCGTTGAATTGTGGCCGTTTCTCTTTGAGTGCCTTACTCAAGCGCATCAACTGACGTCGGTAGAGTTCCCCTGTGATGGTTTCGGATGGTTTGAGCAGCTCATAGTACACAACGCCCAGCTGTCAGCCCGTCTTCAAAAACTTTCTGCCTTCCGCCATCATGCTTGTTCTCGACCTCAAAATCTTCACTTTTGAAGCGTTGAAACTACCGCCGACACGTTTTCTCACTAATAGAATCCTCCCCGTAAGCATCTACAAGCAAACGGTGGGCCTCAGCCGCAGATTTCTTGATGTTGAAGAAGTAAATCATAACCTCCCGCAAATGCTGAGAATTCGGTTCGTAAGTTGCCATGTTTGAGTGCCTATAACTTTATAATGCATACACGTATCCGTTAGCTTTTTTAAATTGTTTACATTGGCAGAGCCTCTAGTTTAAAATGCCACTTTTTTATTGAGCTAGGGCCACTACTTCGGCCGCAGTGGCTCTCTAAGTAAAACGGTCACTGCAAAGTTGTACTCCTAATATATTGCGTGAATAATGAGGCTCTTTCTTCCAAACACTTCCGACCAAATAAAAATATATATTTCCTGTAAATAAATGAAGAGACGAGTACGCAAAGGGATTTCTGAGTCAAAGGAATATTAAGGACTTTGCTGCGATATGAAGAATGCTGAAATCAAATAGAGACGGACGTTGTGAGAGACAACGCGACGCGTAACATCAGTAAATATTGATTGACAACTGTCACCTGGCAAATGTCAATGAATCCGTTCCGATAAATTGAAAATCCTATCGAAAGAAAAGTGTGCCATGACATAAATTTTTTAATCGACAGTTATCGTTCAGGTTACTTAAAGGTATCGAGTACAAATCCGTTGTGCCGTATGTATATGTATATTTTCAAATGCTTGTTTTCTATGTCAGGATCGTGTATATACCAGATGGAGAAAGAGAGAGCGGCAGCGAAAAGCATAGAGCGTCGATTGACGTGAAACGAACGACAGGGACCAATCTCCATCCATCATCGAATATCCTCCGCTCGATCGAAATCGCCTGTGGCATTCAGCGTGGTTGCCTCTCTCTTCCTCTCTCTCTCTCTCTCTCTCTCTCTCTCTCTCTCTCTCCCCCCCCCCTCTCTCTCTCTCTCTCTCTCTCTCTCTGCGTATAAATCTATACATTCCATACAGACGTCCGAGAAGAGATCGGTCTGTATGAATTCCCTTCGATCGAAATTCAGAGGGATTGTGAGTAAGAGAGAAACGTACGAGTCTGTATCAGTACGTCCGCTGTCCATTATTAATGTGATACACACAAAACAGTCGACGCGCATCTCTTTCTCACTCTTTCTCTCCCTCTATCTCTCATTCGGACTTTCTTTCATTAATTATCATAATTTATAGCCGATCGGTTAATTAAAATATCTAAATACTGTACGCGCCAGTTCACGATCCATATAAGAGACACGAGGGCCTTCCACAATATTCGCCCTCCTCGTCCTGCTCTCCATTCGCTTCCTCCTCATCTCGGCGAGTCTACCTTCGAGGGCCGAAGCACAAGCAGCGGCCTCTCATACCTTATAAATATTAAGTGGTTTATGGACTGTCCACTCGCCGCCCGAAACCCGCGGGCTGTCTCTCTCTCTCTCTCTCTGTCTCTCTCTCTTGCAAACATTAATTATTTATCGCCGCGTCCAGTATGAACCGAGGAATAAAAATGGCCGATGAAAATAGAACGAGAGTCCACCACCCTTTTATATTCGCCAATTTTAGGCCAGTTCCAACAGTATACCTTCGTAAACTCATACTAAGTTTATTCATGCATGATCGTTCGGCGAAGAAACAAGAGCAATGTTCCGTACACACACACGCGCGCGCGCGCGCGCGCCCACGCACACACACACACACACACACACACACACGCGCGCGCGCGCGCACACACGCACATAGACAGACACACACAAAGACTTCCGCTTGAGTCCCGTCCGCCGAGTATTTTTGTTGACGAGAAATTTATGCGAACTTGACTGGAGATCGTAGGAAAAGGGGAAAAAAGAGGAGAAAGACACAAAAATTAGACCCTCCGAATTGTCGAAAGAAACTGGGCTAAAATATGCCAACACACCAAGAATTATATATAGTCACGTGATCGCGAAATTAATTTTATCTTGTCAGCACACCGCGGTTAGTCCTGAGTTCTCATCCAAGATCATCCATAAATGCAGCAAGTTCTTATCGCCAGACCGGACGACGACGTAGACTACCCCGTCCTCGCGCGCGCGTCCGTTCTCATCACATCCACGATGACAAATACGAGATTCGCAGACTTAAAATACGTCGACTTACATTTGCGTGAATATTATGACCCAAGCGATTCGTAATAATATCATCAATGCCGTGGTCCCTGATAAATTTTGAAAAGCGCGCAACTTCCGGAATGTCAGATGTTTTGTGAAGAATGCAAAGAAGAGAAATAAAGAAGCATGATTTATGGAGGAAAGATCTCTTCGAATCCAGGTAAACCTGGGCGAGAACCCAATTCGACCTACATACATCACATACCACTATTTACTCAACCAAATGTGTGTGCGTATATATATATATATAAATCGGTGAAAGGATGCTGGATACGTCCAGGTTGCTAATGCAGCGATCGATGTCCAGTGGGTTCCTGGATAACCGAGTTAGCTATTCTGTTCCTGTTTCTCCTTTGACTCCTTTTACCGTATATGTGTGTGTGTGTGTGTGTGTGTGTGTGTGTGTGTGTGTGTGTGTGTGTGTGTGTGTGTGTGTGTGTGTGTGTGTGCGTGCGTGTGCGTGTGCGTGTGCGTGTGCGTGTGCGTGTGCGTGTGCGTGCGCGTGTGCGTGTGCGTGTGCGTGTGCGTGTGTGTGTGTGTGTGTGTGTATGTGTGTGTGTGTGTGTGTGTGTGTGTGTGTGTGTGTGTGTGTGTGTGTGTGTGTGTGTGTGTGTGTGTGTAGAGTGCATCGGCCCCTCTAGAATATCCCGTCGAGTTATAAGAACGAAACGACGTGTACGCAAGTATGGCCGTAGGAAAGCTGGCTTGCTGGAGACAGCGGAAGAAAAATAGCGGAAGTCATCGACCTCCACGGGGCTATATATCACCCAAGGGGTGAAGAGGGCGAGAAGGAAGGATGGGGTAAGTTTTGGTGCGGCGCCCTCTCGTGGGGAGGTACAGCGCTACGGGCGGGTATCGTAAAGGCGACTCTTTCACTTAGACGATCGAATATGTGAGCTCAGATCCAACGGAAAATCAAGGGAGGATTCCTCTGTTAGGCAGTTCCGGTCAGGAGAGGACAAAGAGAAAAAGCGCTCGGGCAAAACAGCCAGGGTGAATCTAGGATAGTAGTCTCAGCGTTTCATCATTCCCTCTCTCATCATGGAGCAAGCGGTGGCGACGATACGCACATTGCTCTTCCACACGCTTGAATGTCAGCCATGAGCCTAAAACGAATGCGACGATTCTGCGGTCCATCCCATTCCTATTGTGTCTCTTTTTCCTGCTGGTTTTAAGTGACCAGTTTGGCGGCTGCAGCCTTGAAGGGGGGTTTATCTTAAATGAGTCTCCCCGAGGGCTTAACCGGGCTTGGCAAGGTTACCCACTGAGGACACCCTCGCTAGACTCAGTCGGGGTTATGTCTCTGATTGATTAAATTCCTGCAATTATATCGCTCTATACATCACTCACTCTCTCTCTCTCTCTCTCTCTCTCTCTCTCTCTCTCTCTCTCTCTCTCTCTCTCTTCTCTCTCTCGTTTGACATTTTCAAAGTGAGAACTAGAATGAAAAGAAAGAAGCAGAAAAGGGCAAACAGTTCGGAATATCGGCCACAAGAGTCACTCCGTTGACCGAAAACGGATAAGCCAATGAAGCCTAACTTTGAAGCAGTGAATCGATAGGTTCTTATATGAATCGGAATGAACTGTCGTTGAGCGATGATCTACGAATAACACGGAGCGAGCAAATGGGCGGAGCAAAAGTCGGTGAGTTACATTTTCGCTAAAGTTTGAAGTAAGCAAGCAAGAAGAATGATGAAAACGAATGAAAGGAAGAAAGACCAACAAAAGACAAACCCGATTACGTTATGCCTGCTGATCTCTGGAAACGAGCGAAAAAGCCTAGGTAGAGGGACCGAGACTGCGATTACTGTAAGGATTGAGAACGCGAGGGATGAATTATTAGATCCGGAGTTTCCGGTATTGCGTCGCGGATGACCAATAGTTTCATCGAGGGATTGTTGAAGCTTCCGGAACACATTTCCGGTTTCCGCAAGGCGGAGAGAATCTCGCCGTCGTCGCTTTCTATATCTATTCTGCCTTCCCAAACAGATCTGGTGGTATAAGAGAATGCGGGTAGGGTGACGAAGATGAAAGTTCACCAGGGGAGAAAGCAGCGTGAGCGAGGGAAAGGGACAGAGGACTTCAGGGTTACTCACAACTTCCGGCCGCTTCCTATGTCTGTGATACCACAAGGACATTACGACTGGCTCGTTCCAGTGTCCCTCCTTTAGTCTCTGTTCCTGCAGACTCTAATCCCTCTGCGTGTTGGGGTGAATCAACATTTACAAAAAATACTGACGGCTATGCCGTTACGGAGCTACGTCTCCTATGGAATGACTGCTGAATTAGCAAAAAGTGGAGTCGCAGCAGCAAACATGGACTCAAAGTCTCGACCAATTTTTTTATTCATTGCCATTCACGCTTATTTGACAAAATCATCCGTATACCCAAAAAATCTGGCGAAGTCTCCGATGCCTAATCTCAGATTCAATAGTTACGAAATAAAACAGTCATTGTTTAAATAAGATATTTTCCATTAGAACGGTGTTCATCCGTGTCTGCGACTATCTTCCTCCGATTTTCAACGAGAGGCAGCTTGTGAATATCCTTGGGGAATTCGGAACGGTCTCGAGGCTCTGACAGTGTTGATCTGTCGTCGCCAACTTAGTTTGCGGTAACACAAAGACCCCATGGCTCACGGATCGGGATTGACCTCCCGCATGAATCCTTCCAATTCGGCTTCCTCTTCCTAGCTTCTCTCTTAAAGGTACTCGTCTTTTCAACCCTTACTCCATGCCATCCTCCCTCCACCCTGTGCCATCGCCAACCAGAATTCTCGTCGCACTCAGTCGAGAAGCCACGAACCATAGTTTAGTACTAATGTTGTTCTCGTGTTCAGCTTTGCCGAAAGTACAGAGTCTGGGGCATATCGTTGCTCAGCTGTCTTTCCCGCTCCAACCCTTTTACTTCTTCGTCCCTCGTGTACTTCGAAATGACACATTCTCGAATGGAATTTAATTAGGCGATTATTCCGTCAGGTAAGTGATTGCAATCTTGCTAGGATCGTCCTAGTTTATCATCGGTTGTCCAACCGAGCACGTTTGCGGTACGGGGTCTGGGAATGTCATGTAGAATAAACCTTCAATTCATGAGGGGCTACATCGACCTAGAGGCCCGAAAAAATGGCTAAATTTCGATTTTTTTTCTGGAGAACGGTTGGTGAAAAAGAAATGCATTTTTCTTTAGCACAAAGGTACATGTATTGAGAGCGTTTAAAGAAATTCACCAAAAAATCCAGGATAACAACGAAAATATGGCCGCCGGCAGATGATGAAATTTTTTCGCGTCATTTGGCGCTGGGCACTCTCCAGCTTAAACGGTCCACGTGAAATGTAAAAACCAAACGGGTTATTCAAGTTAACAATAAATACGAGTCATTGACGACCGCCGATTTTTTAGAACATTTTTTTTAACAACGTTGCGACGAATTAAAACTCGAGCGTACAAAATATATTAAAGTCATTTTTACGTAACTATTAAAAATGAAGATCGATTAAAAAGAAAGTGAGACCGTCAACGACCAAAACATTTTCTCATCATATCTTCTGTAAATTTGAAACCAGTGTTTCGGGACGAACGCGTTCAAAGTTTGCAGTATGATGCTGCTACCGCTCACCTAACCGACTGTTAAAAGCTGTAGCTCATTTAATTTGCGTAGTATTTAAATGAAATTTTCAGGGAATCTAGCTAGAAGGTAATATTAACGAATAAAAGTATTTTTGAAAATTCCTTTTTTTCCCACCTAGGTAGATATAGCCTGTTAATCCACCAAGATACATTGATACGTCGTCTCGAGTCTTCAATCACGCGATTCTTGATGTTTGTTTTTTTCGCTGGCATACGAATGAAAAATGTTGAAACAAACTCGTCAGTGCTCCAAGAGTCATTGGAGTACCGCGACGAGAATGAAAGAATGAGAAGAAGAAGAAAAGAACGGGTGGATGAAAAAAATGCCGGTTTTGTTGTTTTTTTCGACGAGAGACAGCGGTAATCGCGTCGTTCAGTCACCCGAAGATGAAGAGAAGACCACGAGGGCGAGGCAGGCAAAATGAGGAAGACGAGAGGGCGGAGAGCCCGTTAGCTATGATCGTAGCTGTCGGATTTTGCCATCCCTCCCGTTCTCTCTGCCATACAGATAACACAGTGGCTTTCTTACTTCTGTCCTCTCGTACGTTTACGTTAGCTGTCCTTGCACGCGCATGTATGTGTGTGTATGTGTGTGTGGCTGTTGGCCGGAGTACGAGGAAGACCGGGGTGCGATTAGGGCGGTGCTGAGAGATCGGGAGAGCAAAACGTGACGATCGGTGCCATCGTCTAATTCCCTCATCACTTCACGAATAATTCAGCCCAACCAGTGACTCCTATTGAAGCTCTCGTCAGATTTTATAAGCGACGAACGTGGAAATTCACTAAATCACGCTACTCAACACGAATTCTGCTGACAGACGTTTTAAGCAAAAAAAAAACACATTTACGATTTCTGGCTTCCTGTCTATATGCAACTTTAGTGAATTGAGGAACGAACAGTTTTTTTTAACAATGTGTTCTCTATCTGTCTCTCTCTTTTTTATTATTGATTTTATTTGCGTAATCGAATGTTCGTGTTAAGTGTTCAATTATTAACTTACAAGAACTACATTTGTACTCTCATTCTTTAAATACACCTATATAACTATATAGGTGTATTTAATATATATATACGTACCCTGGTTTAACACGGCGCAATTAACGGTTGTCCCGTTCCCTCGTTCTCGCCCCTTGTGCGACGTTTCTAAATAAATTACGAAAGTCCCTCAACATGTGAGGAAAACATCGAGAATCCATGGATAAAACGCAAAAGGGTCCCGGAGCGTCGTGTACACTTTGATCGGGATTTAAACGGTCATGGAAAAGCACAAGCGGGCCAGCCCAAATCCAGCCCCTGTGAGCCGTTCTGTGGGGGGGGGGGGGGCTTTTATTGCATTACTCGCTGTTTTCCTCGTGTGTAGCGTCTCCCGTATGGCAAGGGCGGCCGTTTCAAGAGGTAAAGCGCTAACCTTCGTTTGTACGTTAACTTCGTCGAATATACCCCACTTGAAGAAATCGCTGTTTCCACTGATTTGATTCCCGCAGTAAGCGAAAAAACACCTGTTATCACTTCAACAACATTCAAATTACAAAAATTCTACCAAAAAATAACGATTGAATGCACGTTATTTAAATTTACATGGTACATATACTTTATATAAATTTCAGCTCCTAGCAAACTTTTTTCTTTTCGTTTTCGCGACGTAACCTACGTGATTTCATTTCGTACCACCATTGAAATTGTTGCAAGCTCATATTACGATCTAAGTGTGGGACAAGAAAAATCGCGATTCGTGTATCGCACTGCGAAGCTTACATATGGAGAACGGGAGTTGGGAAGAAAGAGACAATTATACGTGTGGAGCTCGGTATGAGAGAACGACGAGCACGGAAATCCGAGACGGGATATAATAATGGTATGGATTCCGGATGCTCATAGATAGCCAATATGTGTATGTTAGTTCGAGCAGTTACCGCCAGGGGAATCGTCTCTCTCTTTCTTCTCAAGAGTACACTATACCGTTATATGAAGTCCCCTTCGAGCAGGTCTCACTTTCAGTCTCCATCTTTCGCTTCGCTCCACCGTCCATTATATTCTTTATTCTCTCTCTCTCCCTCTGAAGAATACTCTCATTATATATATATATATATATATATATATGTGTGTGTGTGTGTGTGTGTGTGTGTGTGTGTGTGTGTGTGTGTGTGTGTGTGTGTGTGTGTGTGTGTGTGTGTGTGTGTGTGTGTGCGTGCGTGCGTGCGTGCGTGCGTGCGTGCGTGCGTGCGTGCGTGCGTGCGTGCGTGTGTGTGTGTGTGTGTGTGTGTGTGTGTGTGTGTGTGTGTGTGTGTGTGTGTGTGTAACAACGCGATTTCTTAATTCCCTATATTGTGGTCCGTCCAGCTAGGACTCCCTGCTGCGTTATTGCGCGGTTTAATCACACTACAAGCACATCCCTCGTTAGTGGAATATCACCCGAGTGGCTATAACGCAAGGCCGCATTCCGCCATCTCGGACCGATCCTGAGAGAGACGGGAGATCGCAGGCTCAAATAACAGAGGACTTTCGGTCTCCTCTCGCTCTCACGTAAGCACATACACACGACATAATTATACATACATGCATAAATGAGGATAATAATCTGATAGTACTATACATACAATTATTAATTATCTGCATGGCCTTGTACAACTGTGCAACTTGATTATTTAAAACGTCAAATCATGTGAGTCACGACGATTTGCTATGTATGCAGCTCAAAATAATACTTTTGTACGTCAGGTATACTCGATATGTCCCGATCTTTAATCTTTGTTGGCTATTTTGCGACGTAAAAGGAGGCAGATGAAAATCTATGAAAATCGTTCTTAAAGGTGGAAGAAGAGGCATACCGAAAGGGAGACAAGAGTACGAGGGTTTGAGCAATAATTGTGATTTACGGTGGGGCCTCGGTGGGTTAAGTAAACCACGAGTAGAGGCGAGCGTAATATACGCGAGGGTTGAGTATAAGATGGAGCGCGGTAGCCAGTGCCCCGGAGGACTGAAAAACGTGTTTTCTCTATAAAACCCACGAAACCAAACTGAAGCGAGAGAGGATTTCCTTTCACATACACAGAAAATACGCGATAAAATAGTGACACATACGGTTGTCCGAGTTTTTTCTTCAATCGAAAGGCTCCTAACGAAAAATTTTAAAGGAAAACTTCTTCGATTAAGTTTGTAGCTACAGAATTTTTGATGGACGGGGGGAGGGTGCGAAGTCCCTATGCGAAAAAATTGTGTGATGCCACCAGTGCCAACTTATTGTAGCGAAATATTAATTATGTGCACGAATGAATGTCGCAAAAATATTCAAGTGCACGGTCGATAATTTGTAATTATTATTTACAATAATATGTAATTTTAAGGAGTTATGATTACCAGAAAATGTATTTTCGTTATTTAAAAATTGCATTAAAAAACAAACGAGCGTTAGCGACGTCGGACGGTTTTCTCGTAATTCGTGGCTGTTAGGTTGTCTGCAGTGATGTTGCCACATTTTAGTACATACGTCTCAACAAGCCTGACTCTTTCAAAAACTGGTCGCATATTTTTCATAAATTCTCATAAATTAGATCGGTAAACTGTCTTTTTTCGGAAATATTGTTTTGTTATCCTTCGCACAATATTTGTTTTTGGGTCCCTATCTTCACATATCCGGAATCTTTACACGAGAAACCGAAATGGTAACGATGTTGCCCCATCCAACCAATGCGATCAAGCAGAGATTGACCTAAACTTTAATATGTAATATTTAATAAATTAGTGCGTAGACCTGCGGTCTCATTTTGCCAGTTTATTAAAAAAATATACCCCAACGACTAGTATAATTTTCATTCGTATCTATCCACTCCAATATTTTTAAGCAACAACCTCAAAGTGTTCTGGACATACATTCGCTTAGGTAGGAGTATCACAGGAAACAAAAGTCTACACTCTCATTCTTACAGCCGTACACTTACTAAGCAAAAAGTATCAAATGAACTAGCATGAGTGTAGATCGAAGATCTTCGTAAGTAAATCTTTCTGTGAGTCTATGGGAGAATTATACAGCTCGCAATGAAAGTCGATATAGTCCTCTGGTGCACGCGTGCGCTATTCGAATCGATGTATCGAGATTGATCGGGTCTTCGTAGGGCGATTTTCGATTTAGCATAATAAAACCTCTCTTGTACATTTTGTGTTTGTGTGTGTATATATATATATATATATATATATATATATATACACAGAGGAGAACTGTACAATTGCTCGTAGGATTCGTACTTCTAGGAGGTGGGGAAGTGGTGCCTGGGTTTAGATTTTGCACGAAAATCGAAGCGAATGGCTGCAGTCTACGGTATTAAAAGGTCTTGGTCGCCCTCGACGATTTCTTCTCGCTTGATCGTCTCTCCTCTCCCTCTCACGTCTTCAGTCCAGGGGGATGAGAGATGCAATCAGTGGACCTGATTTATCGTGGCAATATACATTAAGATACGAACATTAAAACTACCGGCGTAGTCGCTCCGTTGTCCCTTTGCCCCTTCGTGCTGGAGGGCACGAGAGAGGGGGGGGGGGAGAGAGAGAGAGAGAGGGAGGGAGAGAGAGAAGAAAAGATCGTCGGCGGGGGTGCTTACGCCATTACCACCCTGCCGATGACAGCGAAACTCGAGAAATCGATCGAGAAATAAGCTCTCTTGAGAAACGAGAAAGACAGAGGGTGCAAACGGAGCGTGAGCCTCGGGGAAAATTGAATTTTTATCGAGAAACGAGCGTACCAACGGTTCCTTTAGTCATTACAAATTTTAGGGTTTAAGGTTTTACGATTTAGCAACATCGTCATAAGGTGCGATAAATTCTATAATTTACATGATTAAAGAAAGAAAACCATTGGTTTTTGGTACTTTGAGAATCGATAGGTGAAAAAATGAACGATCCAACACGTTTTTCAGAAACAAAGACACCCGAAACACAACGCCGATTTACGTCGTCCGAGTCGATCCAATCGATACTCGATTGATGAAAAATCGCCTCGGACGACATCGGCCACGCAGACACTGCTCTCTCTCTCTCTCTCTCTCTCTCTCTCTCTCTCTCTCTCTCTCTCTCTCTCTCTCTCTCTCTCTCTCTCTCCCCCCCCCTCGTTTATTCGTTTATTTTCTGAGCAACCATCGAACTAAGAAATCGCTGGAGCTATATTTCAATTAGTTAACTACGTGTTATTTAACATTTACCAAAGTAAACAATCGCTTGCTGATTCACTGGAATGAGTTGTTTTTCCTTGTTCGATACGAAGACAAAGCTCGACACTTTTTAGTGTGGAGGTTAAAAACGAGAAGTCCAAAGAAAAATCAAGACAAATATGGCAGAGAGCATTGTCGAGTGGCCCCTTGCCAATTATAGAACAGAGTTCTAACCGTAGTAACGTTTAGTGTTTCCGCCATTGTCCGCAGGTCCGAGCGGGGCGTACAGTCCTGACGCGACGATGGGCTACATGATGGACGGACAAGCAGCCAGCATGATGCACCGACCTCCCGGTGACCCAACCTTCCACAACCAATACCATTATCCACCCGAGTACTACGGCCATCACTTATAAAGGTAAGTCCACCTATTTTAACTTCACTCCATTTCGCATCCATCGCTTTCCTCCCTCGCTCTCCCTACGTCTGTACGTGTGCGTTCAGGCGAGTCACAGCAATGTAACCCGTTTTAATATCGCTTTTTATCCTGATTGATTTTTTTTCAAAGCCTTGAGCTTCCTATTGGACTTTCCTGATGATGATGAATGTCAATCCTGACAATTGAATATCCGCAATTTCCTGTAATGGCTTTTTTCAATTTTTCCGCAAGTTCTACTTCACAATCTCTCGACCGTGGCGTATATCGATCGTGATGATCATAGATAGATATCGCGAGCATACATACTGTTATGAAAAATTTCCACAAGCAAGCCATACTCGAAGCCTGCAATTTGCTTCAATCGATTTTTGAATTTTTTACTACTTTCATTGATAATGAGCTTCTGGGCGCGTACAATTTTTTTCAACGAGCAAACAATGCTTGTCGTATTAGTAGATTCACAAGGAATCGTAAAAGCCGATGTAATAAATCAGAGTAATTAGCTAGCACTGTGCTTTGGACGAAGGAAAAAAAAATTGGCAAACTCAGTCACAACTATTGCGGCTTCGCTCGCGTGTATATCGGCAATTTGGTTCATAGTATTATAAAATATACATTATCTATATATTTTCAAGAAATCAAGTTTTCTGTATACTTAAAAAAAGTAGCTTTCCATATAGCAAAATTTCAGGACTTTCGAGACAATTGACGGTATGTTACGATTTGATTCAAATTTATACAGTAAATTCTTTGTCATATACTGAATGCACCCTCCAAATTTTAAATCGATCGTCTACACCGTTCCTATAAAATTTACCATTGGAGAAACATTTTTTAACATAGGGAGATGCCTACGCTCATTACTGAATGACAGTTTTATGCACGAAATAGTGTGAAAAAATGTTCAAAATGTTATGAAATACTATCAAATCACTCAGTACATTATGACAATTTCGTCTCCCTTTACATTATGATATCAAGGCAACACCCTATGTTAAAAAGTGTTTCTTCCATTGTACATTTTATAGAAAAGGTGTAGACTATCGGGTTAAAATAAGTCTAAAATTTAGATGGTAAAATTTTGATTCAGTTTATGACAAACAATCGACTGTAGAAATTTGAATAAAGTGGTAACATATCGTCAATTGTCCCGAAACTCCCTAAAATAAGAGTATCAGATGAAAATATAAAATTAATACCAGTAATGTCTTTAAAATATTTTGGTATAGCGATAAGTACATTCGAAGTTTAGGGAATTAGCCGCGCGACTTTTCCTCTCGCATCTTGTAAAAAATCTCGTGTGTCTTGTGTTTCAGCTGAATGCAGAGTCGAATGGGTCAATGGCAGTGAAAGTCGACAAGTATACGAAATAAATTAATAAAAACAAGAATGAACACTGAAACTAAAAAGAAACAGGCGAAACGAATAGGGCTGAAACCTTGTCAACGTGCTGACGTTATCGAGCGGATCCGGCGATATCGTGATGCGTAGTTTTTTGTTTTTTTTTGTCGAACATATCGGGAATGAATGAGAGAACCAGACAAAAAAGGAGGCACCAAAAAACGAGACGAGGGGGAAAAGGAGAAGCATCAACGGATCGCGAAGTGCATCGGCTCGAAGAATTCGTCACTCGAGTTTCCGGTGGCTGGAATGTGGAATCGTTGAAAAACCTTCTCGCAGCAGTGAAAACACCGGAAAAAGTTTTCCCTAACGATTTCACCATGCGCGTCGCGGGACGAACGAACGACGGAGTAACCCGCGAACTAAAGGGGTAGAGAAAAGCGCGACCAAAAAAAACAACAAGAAAAGAAATTCAGAAACAATTAGGGCACGAGAAACAAAGTGAAAGGGAATAACGACGAAAGGGAAGGGAGAGGAAGGTAGGATTGGTCGCGTCGAAATTCATGTGATTGTTCTTTGTACAAATATTGCGGTGTAATATTGTAGTGATTGAGATATAAATGTTAAATTTTAATACGATCGCAATCGAAGAGGACTATATAATGAATATAGTGGATATAGGCAATTTTTTTTAGCGGGCATGTACATTACCGGTGTTCGCAAAAAAAACGAGACATGTCCGGTCGCTCGTGAACAATGAGAAAAAAACAACAGACAAACAGACAAAGAATAACACTTGAATAGTCCTGAGACTCGCGCGACACCCAGAACGGAAAATCGTGAAAAGTGCTAATTGCCTTTAAAATGAAAAAAAGGTTTAATAAATTATGAAAAAAGGGCGGGGTGAGTCGTTCACGAAGGACGAAAAACAATAAGGACACAACGTGTTGCGAGCGTCGACATTCTCGACTTAGGTGACATTAAATTTGTACAGTTCTTAAATATTAATAAATTTCACTATTAAACTGAAGTAACTGATATACTATGTATAAACAAAAAGGAATTTAACAAAGAAGTTCACTAATTCGCACAGAACTCTCCTGAATCAGTTGTACGATACAGTACGAAGAAGAAAACCCGGTGAGACACTGGGAGATACAAGGAAAGAGTCGTGCGAACGCAAGACGGTGTCCGAGGATACGAAATGGAGAGTGAGTCTCGAAAATAAGAGGGCATCGCTAAGTGTGGGGAGACAGAAATAAGAAAGTGACGCCATCTACGCGAGGGAAAAAAAATTCCCTGAGAAAAGAAAAGAAAAAACAAAAACAGTGTTCTTCGTGCGCTATTACCGAATCGGCGAAAGCCAAAACGTTGCTCGCCCAGCCAATTTAATTGAAACAACAAAAAAACGACGTCAAGTTTTTAAAAAATTAATAATTACAATTTACGGATAATATATTGTGTATAAATAGTTAATTCAATTGAGTGCGAAGGAGGAATGAGGCGGATGATGCGAAACGAGATAAAAACACAACAGCAAAAAACGCTCGGATAGACTCGGTGAAGGCAAAATTAACAAAAAAAAAACAACACACGTTTTTTCAACTACGAATAAACAGGAAAAAAATCGGCGCGTCGGAGAATCAGACAAGCAATGGGAACATTGACAATCGAACAGGTATTGAAAAAAACAATACCAAGAGAAAACACCGATGACACATTAAAATTCTAAAATCAAGCGAATAACAAAAGGAATAACGAAAAACAATTCGAGTTTCTGCGAAAAATTGAATTTTGCAAAACCACCGAGCGAACATACTTGACCATTTGTAGCGATTTTTTTTTCATTACTCGCAAAATAATTGCAAAAGGTATACGACATATTTAAAGAAAAATCCCGGCGAAGCGAAAGCAATGTATCATAGAAATATACATATTACGTGAGTAGATTTCATTTAGGGCTGAAAGTAATGAAAAAATAAACAAATACATGGGCCCCCATAACCCTCTCCCAACACTTCCGTTTCGCTCGATCATCTTCGTCGGTTCGTCCCTTTCGTATATTTCTGTTTTTTTTGTGCGCCGTCGCCAACGGAGATGTCCTTCTATGGTTTTTTGTTAACTTTTTTTCGATTTTTCTTCTCTCTCACTGTCTCTTACTCTCGCGTGAATCTTCCTTGCGTAGATCAGCACAAAGAAGCTCGGCTATTCTTTCGTCTGTTTTAATTATCCGATAAAGGAGAATTTTTGGCAAAACTCGGTATCGGGAAAGTAAGTCGGGAAGTTATTAAAAAATAAAACTCGTTCGCGTACCAATTCGTTCCTTCTTCCTCGCAATTCATTTTAACTTCGCCCAAATCTGTGTACCACGTACCTCTTCCACTCTCCGAAGGGGAATCATTTTTTTCAATACATATATTTCTACACGAGATGTTCTAATGTTCGCGAGCGCCCCACTCCCTCACGATATACGTAAGTTGAACAATTCTTTTTTTTAACGAAGGGTACTTTAACGTGTACGAAAGAAAATATGCACACAGTCGAGAATTCGAAATCGTTATTATTGTGAGGAGAATGCATACGGGAATTCGGAAATTGGCATCCAATAAAATTTGCAACCAGAACTGTGAAGTTTGATTGTTAAGTTTTTGAGTAATATCGAAGTGTTGTTTTCGCTTTCGCAAAATTGTCGAACGAGCGTCCAAATATATTTAGCTATCGATAATAACATTGGAAGAAGGGTTGACATTTTTTTGCACGTGAATTCACGATTGAAATCGTAACAAAACATATAAAAAATCGAATCAGTTGTTTTATTTGCGTGTATGATTTGTTGCATTTTTTGACAATCCATCTTATAGATTCGAAAAATGGGATGATACGACACATTTAAAAGCCGAAACAGCTCATACATTTTGTTGTATAATTGTTGCTCAAATTTGGATCGCGGCTTCTGCTTCGAAAAATGGTTTGAAGAAATGAATAACGGCACACTCCTGTGTCCATTGTCTTATCGATGGCTAAATATTTTGATGCAGCTCTATCCTTGAAAAATGCAATACCAAAACCGATATAAGAGCGTCGAGCAGAATTTCGACCAAACTTCTGTAACGTCTGAGTAAACGATTCGATTTATTTTCGTCTGTGTGCGTAATAGAATTGCCGAAAAAAAATTCAAAAAAATGAATAACGATAACCAATTTAACTGAATATAAGAGAAATGTTATCGATATTTTCACTACGCCTGCATACACGTCAAGATTACGAAGAACGGAGTGAAGTAATAAAACGATATGAAGCATTATAAAATTTGTAAATGTTCTCAATGTCATCGCGAGCGAAGTGAGGAATCGTGATAATCGTCGCTCGCTTTTTCGACAATTTTTCTGTTTTTTTTTTCATTTTCGTTTGCAACGAAAAATAAAAACACCTTTGCTGTCTCGCCGATATGGTGTAACGGCGTGTGCGTTAAAAAACACATTTCTCTGTGCAGTCGAGTGCCAATTATCTCGATTCCTTTACGAAACTCGTTCGACGTTCTAGTATACTAAAAAAAAATGAAAATACCGACGTATACCGAAAGACTCAGGTGCGAATGTCTATCGTTCATTATATACATATTTTTTCTTCGTTAATTGAAATTGAAAAAATAATAAGCGTGTACGTCGTTTTGTGACTACTTCTGAAAAAACGTCGATTGCTGTGTTTGCTCGCGAATCTCGTAATATCGAAACAGAAATGAGGGATGAAAAATTCACTTATCGATTAGTCATCCATATTTCTTTTTTTCATATGAAAACGACTCGAGGTATTTATTTTATTCATTGACGACTTTTTAAATAATAAATTGCACTATGAGCTCCGAGGTTTTTGTAATGTAAAAAAAAATACAAGTTTATATGCACAGGGTACTATTATTTAAGGCACACCTCGGCGGTCGTGGAAACAATACCGCTATTACGGAATTTCCCTTGACTTTTATATCTCTTTTTATCGTTATCGAGATGTACTACTTTTTTATCCCTTTTATTTCGAAATCATTGCGAAAATATCGACAATCAAAGTTTTTCGTCTGTTTACACTTTCTCCACGAGAATTCCCGACGGGGCTTGAATATTCAAAACCGCGTTCGAATCGTTGCGGATAGTACCAGCATTTTCGGATTTTTTTTAAATCGATATGTTTGTTGACCAGTAAATTGTTTAATTTTGTTGGGCTCCGAGATGTTTTATTATCCGTTCATCGACTCGAATCGATTCCATCAATTTGACACGTAAATTTTAAAAAGAAAACTTATTTCCATCGTAGTTTTTTTGTTCGTGGTAACGATTTTTATCCACCGTGCGGAAATATTATGAAATTGAAAAAGGATTTTATACATTTTACCTATTGACATGTTTACGATTTCTGCGCAACGAGGTATTTCTTTTTCGCGTCCTGTCGAGCCAGTTTTTGATCAAACTCTAGTTGTGATTGCTAGTCGGCTCGAGCCAGTTCGTTTGTGTGCATGCACACCCATAAATTGTGTATGTGTGTGTATATATGTGGGTGTGTGTGTGTATATATATATATATATATATATATATATATATATATATATATATATATATATATATATATATATATATATACACCTACATTTGTGTGTGTTTTTAAGTGTATAAAGACGCTGGTTCGATATATATACATATATATATACGTGCGAAGATAATTTTTTTTGTGCAATTTACGAATAGATTGTGAGGCTCAAAAAGTCGCGAATTCTAAAAAAAAACGTTATTTCATAATGAAAATGCAAGAAAACATAATACATCGGTGGTTAAAAATCGTTTGAAAATTTGATTCGAGTTTCCCGAGCGAATTAAATGCAAACACGCTATGCGAACGTCACTCAACGACTTAATTCGGAATGGCTGTTCGTTAAAAAAATGGAAAAAAATAAACATGAGTTCACTCGATTGAATCATCGCCTTAAAAATGTATACGAAGTAACAATTAAGGTATCTAAGTAATAATCATGTTAGAGGGTAAACGGAAGATGAAAAAAAAATAGTAAACCGAGTTTTTATGCGCAGCGATATACGAGAGTGAGAGAATAAATAAGAAGGACAAATGAAAATAAAATAATAGAAAAGAAAAGTATGCGAGACAATGTGTACGATCGTGCTTACGTGATAGTGTACGTGTGAGTGTACAAGAGAGCAAGGAGAGACTACAGATTAAGAAAAATAAAAAATAAACAATATGCTTGAAAGAAGGGGTGATAATACGAGTGAGAGAGAGAGAGAGAGAGAGAGAGAGAGAGAGAGAGAGAGAGAGAGAGAGAGAGAGAGAGAGAGAGAGAGAGAGAGAGAGAGAGAGAGAAAGTAATGTATAATAATTATTGTATTATTATGGAATGATGATAATACGATTAATGACGTTTATGATAATGATGATTATTATCGTTATCATCATAATGATAAATGATAATTGATAACGATGATGTATAATAAGCTAAAATTTATTGTATCGGTATGGAATCAGATTTTTTCCACTGTTTGCGCATTGATGACTATTGACACCTAAGTAAAGAAAAAAGGCAAATAAATTTAACAAAAGTGAACAAAAAACAAGAACATCAACAACATTATTCATTGTGTTTTGTGCTTTTTGTAAATATCGATAGCTCTAAGGATTGTGCGCTTGCGAGTATTAGAAAATTTCTCCACTTTTTAAGATGTTAGAAAGAAAAAAATGAATAAATTTGAACGAAAAAGAAAGTGGATTCCTGGATCACGCGAGCTTTACCCATACGGAAAGTTTAATAGTTGAAAATTTGCGGGTATTAACTTTGAACGATCACCCATCGCTGTAAAGTATCAAAATATTATGGGACTACGTGCACAGACCGAAAAAAGACAGGATAAAATACACATAGATAATTATTGATTGAAGTGTCATTTAACCATCGATCAGTGAGACTTCATCGCGTTACGGACCGACCGAGCGAGCATCGATTCCCGCGATTTTTCACCTCCGATCAGTGACTTTTGTCGAGAGAGTGTTCGAAGAATAAAAATCAGCTGAAATTTGTTTTCTCTCATTCTTTTCCTAATACGACACGTCGATAAGGTGATCTGTGTTAGAGAGTGTCCATTGTATAGTGTTTTTTTGGAAAAAAAGTAAGCATTAAATGCTACATCTTGTGTAAAATACGGTGGTTTCAATATTTATTTTCTCGATATACCCTGAAAAGAAAGATGCCCGCATGTTAACAAATCGCATCAATTTTCTCGTTCTGCCTGATCGCAACAGCACTTTCCACCCAGCGATAAACCTCGATCTTCCGGTTCGCGTCATCTGCGTCGATAGATCGATAGTTCTCAAATTCACGCAAATCCGCCATTCCATCGAGGTCAGCAAAAAAAAACGTTGGAAAAATGGAAGATCGTTGCTACGAGAAGAACGTACACGGGAATGCGAATAAAAGAGGATTTCGTCTCCAATTGATCGTTACCATAAGGTTTGTCGCAACAGGCCTTTCCTGGAGAGAACGGCTGAGGTCGTCTGCAAAAAAATTGATTGTGCCCGTCCCGCCATTTTGTTATGGCTACCGACCTGAAAAAAACACGTTTCTCGTAATTTCGCGAGAGTCATGGCCCTTTCACGTTTGCTGTCGAGTCGCTAATGCGACGACGAGACTATCTCCCTCTTCCTGCTCTCTCTCTCTCTCTCTCTCTCTCTCTCTCTCTCTCTCTCTCTCTCTCTCTCTCTCTCTCGCCGTCGCTTCTTCGGAGATACGTACAAATGAGCACGTTTCGACGTTCTTTTGTCGCATATATATGTGACGTTGTTCCGCTGTCGAATATAATAGTATATATATACGTAATAGTGGGCGGAGAGGTTGTTAGCGAGCCGTCGATGGTCTCGATCGAGCTTTGCTAACAATCCATGTCGTTGCGTTCAACCCGCCTTCTCGCTCTGGTATGGCGCACGTCAAGAATCGCCAAAGGCTACCACGGCGTCACTTCAGAGAGCCAGCATCGGATGTACTACGCGCCACCAATTCCCATTCCTTTCTCTCTCTCCCCCCCCCCCCTCTCTCTCTCTGTTCGGATCTTTGGTCGATACGCCATTACAATTTTTGTCCACTCTGTGCTACTCTCTTGTTATCACATTACGATCTTTTCGCCCCTTCCCCTTCTCGCACGACCCTTTATTCGCGATCTAACTCAGGCATCCTGACTCTCTGAAATATGATAGCTGTGTATACATATATATAGATATATGCGTATATATACGCATAGAATAGACCGGAGGGTTGCTAGTGGCGGTTGCCCGTCGACTTGATGCTTTGCGGGGGCGTTATAACACCCCTCTCCACCTCTTCCCCGCAAGCGTAGGTGCCAATTACCGTTGATGGTTATTCCATGGAAATAGACCTTGTTAGCGAAGGAAGACGCAGCGGAAGAGAGAAGTCGAGCGAATCGGGGAAAGATAGACCAATTATTTTCGTATAGTCGATAACCAGCCTCTTACCACTGTTCCAAGCAATATATTGTGTACGAGGAAAAAGTATTTCAAAAACGTTTCCCTATCTATAGCCTTCGCATTTTTAGGATTTATTTTTGCATCGCAATAAAAAATTCCGAAAAAATTCTCATTCAGATACATGAATCTCCGAGATTCATTTTCAAAGACAATTTGTTTCCACCTCAAATCCTTCGAAATCGTATGGATCAATTTTCACTCAATGCAAACATCAAATAAACTATTATATAGAACGAGACAGTACGGTTTTAAAGTCGGTGAGTAAAATGTCGCAAAACCTGCTGCATCGATCTTTCTAAAAAAAATTGGCTTTTCTTTAGATTTAAAAATATAGTATTTGATCGAAGGATTTTTTTCCCGATGTGTACTTTCGATTTGATGAACGAAAAATGCCCATTTCTTTCGCGAATACCAAGACTTCGAACACGCGCCATTTTTTTAAATTTGTTATTTCGAAAATTCCTTCGATTCATCAGGAGATAATCCAATATACCAGCCAAATCTATTTGTTTTTTAATACTAGATAACTTGGTTCAGAAGGGCATTGCTCACCGCAAAATAGGTTTTCGAGTTGCTTCCCGGAGATCAGATGTAAATCGATTATAATTAAAGATTTTTACACAAAAAATTACAGATTGTTCTTTAGATGATACTTTTTCAAGAAACACAACTTTCGTAGAAATTTATCATCACGATTTTCCTAAACAAAAAAATAACGAAAAATTAGCTGCTTTCAACTGTTACAAGTAGGCATAACTCGTCAGGAGTCCGATGGAATTATTGTGTTCTATTGTTTTATTACAAAAATCCGAGAAAAATGCGATGGCTCGGAACAATAGTCATTCATCGAAAGCTCGCCACCCCCTCCCCCGCAAGACCCCGAGCCACTGGGCCATTTAAAGATGATCCGAATGTTCCTAATCCGCAACGGTAAGTGATCGGACTTTCGATACTGCTTACGTATACAAGCCGGGCAATATATTATGCGTTGACGTATGTACGGGACGCAGCATTGCCGGCAAAACAATCTCGTAATGGTATAGGACTGACTGGTGTGTGAAACGCGGGGTATAATGAGATATTAGAGTGGAACTCCGGCTCCACGAGGGAGTGGTCGCCGGTTACACCACGACGACGGTAAGGGGATGCGAGATATCTCTAGATGTATACACAAACGTAATAGCTCACATGTGCACACACACACACACACACACACACACACACACACACACACACACACACACACACACACACACACACACACACCCACACACACACACACACACACACACACACACACAAACCCACACACAAACCCACGGACACACACACACGGATACACATATATATTTAGGATAATGCTTGAAAGTCACCAGTTAGAAGAGCAAGAGAAACGAACACATGATAGTGGCATCAGTGGTGGACCGGGGCATCTCTCTAGTTATATATGAAATAGCGTTCTCTCTCTCTCTCTTTCGTCGTGAGACCCGGGCGTTACAGCTCGTAACAGCAGGGGTATCGCTTTCCCTCAGGGGATGCGATTATGACGTTGTCTTCTCAGCCAGCGTGATGCTTCATGTTGACTACACACCCCAGACTACACACTGTGTTTCAAACTCCAGGCTCTTGTATCTCTGCACGTAGTTATATCAAGACATTGCAAGTGGAAATGTCCCAAAGTTGAAAAATGTCCCTCTTTTTTGAGGCCTTTTTCTCTTATGGATATAGCTGCGCAAATCCATCGGACGAAAATGAAGATTACCCAAAATCTTTTAAAATTTCTCTTTGATTGCTCTTTATTTCGGTAGTGAATGACATAAGCTCACAGGCAGGCCTTTCAATCAAAAATGGATTCTAGCATTCTGCTCGGATTTGTTTTTTTTTCCATTCATGAGCTGTATAAACAGGAGGGTGGGGGAGTAGTGTTAAAAGTCGTCGACACCCCCGTCAAGGCTCATCCTAATGCGTGGGTATCCTCATTCGTTAGGAGAGCGATGCTGCGCAACGTCGTCGCCACAATAGGGAATGCATGGGTTCGGGCTCGGACGGATACGTCCGCGACGTTGACTATGTGCGCCCTTTACCCCCCTTCAGGTATCGAATTCGGGGTCTCACGAGTTCTGTACCGTTGCTTCTCGGACGTGATATCGGGAAGGCAAAAGTAGAAGGGACAGTGCGAAAGAGAGGGAGGGTGTCGGAGAGTAAAGAGAACTGCCGTGTGTACCCGAGGACGATTTCGTACGCACACACACACACACACACACACACACACACACACACACACGCGCGCGCGCGCGCGCGTGTGTGTGGGCGCGTGCGTGTGCATATTGTGACGTAGGCCAGAAAGCTTTGCAAAAGCTCGCCCTCGGCCATAGAACAAAGTGAGAGAAAGATAGGCCGAGGAAGGAAAATCGAGAAAGAGGGTAACAAGCGAGAGTTACAGCGAGAGCGAGGGAGAGAATAGCGCGAGCATTCGAGGCGAGGCTCTCGCACCCCGAATGGACAAATGGGTGTCCCTGCATATGTAAAAGCACCGCTGTTCGGCTCACCCTCGGCCGGCCATTTGTCAATGTCAAGGCGCGAGCGCCGTAACCATGGAAACACCCCTAGTCCAGGAGAGAGTGAGATAGAATAAGAGGAGGAGGGGAGAGAGAAGAGCGCTGGTAGACCGACCGAGTCAAGCGTGTGGCTTCAATATAGATATATTTTGACGGGGTAAGAGAGACGAGAAGCAGGGCTTCGTCGTCGTCGCCCTTGCTCTCTCTTTCTCTCCCTCTCTCTTGCTCTTTGCATCCCTCTCGATTCGCGAAAGTGCGCGCCCCCGTGTTTCCCAGCTCCGTGTATACCGGAGCGCTGCTAGGAACTCAAGCCTCAGCCCCCCCCCCCCCGCCTTTTCGTATCGCCTTCAACCCCCTCGATCGCTCGTACCCACCCCCGCTCCGTAAGCTGGCGTACTCGCGCCGCAGGACTATCCCCTCTCGTCTGCCACCCGCACAGTGAATCCCTCCTTTCGTCGACGGCTGCGGCACGACGAAATTTCAACCCCCTGAACGCAATCTGCCGAGCATGCGCCCTTCTTAACGCACAAGTTCGGCTAAGCAACGCCAACGAGCCCGAGGGCGCCTCCAGACGACCATACCCTTTATACAGATACCACTCTAGAGAGCTCTTCCTTTTTCTTCCCTTTATAACGTAGAGCTATTTGAAGTCCTGCGAAATGGCCTGTGGAATTATCATCTCGTCTTCTTTCCTCTCCTCGCCTACTTGGCCGCCATCCAGGATGAATATAAGGTGCTAAACCGCTCGACTGTGTGGTTCAGGCTAATGACGAATGGAAAAGGGGACGAAAGTTTTGACGATCCAAGTGGCGAGGGGATTAATAAAGAAATGGTACGCCGCGACATTCTTGAAAGAGGTCGAACTGTGGCAAAGTAGGAGACTGTATAGTCTGTGCAGAATTCTCGTCTGATTTGCTCGCTCTTATTTCGCAAGTTGACGGAATAATGGAACTACTGACGTTGCGAAAGGATTGCTGGCCCTTTCAAGAACACTGGGGGCGAAGGCCATACGAAGAAGAAATGGATTGGATCGGACGATTGAATAATCAAACTTGTTATTCGACACATCATGAAATAAATGTTATCGACTGATGGACATTCACGAATCATGAAATAAACACTCAATTCCATGTAGTTAGTATCATTTTTTTCTACCGTAGGCTATGGGTATGCAAGAGACGAATGCAAAATCTTGATCCAGGAACGTTGAAGATTCTTCAAGATCGCCAGAGCGAATAATCTTCGATCGGTCATCCGGTGTCCCGCAACGTTCGTCCGACGAGTCGGCCATCGAAATAGCACTAGCAGGAGGGCTGGTAGCCCTCTTTGAAATGAAAATCCCCCTTAAAAAAAGTATTTTTCGTAACGTACCTAACCTTGCGCCCCCGTCTCCCCGATCTATGACGATTCTCGTCTCGCATACTTGCGCGTAAAGCGCGGCGAATAAGACGACTCTTCGTCCCGAAGAGGCAGCTCTTGAGTTGGCAGAGAATTGTAGCGGGCAAAATTAAAGAACGACAGTAGAGAGAAAGAGCAAGACGGAACAAAGGAACAGCGGCTTACGAATAAAGGAAAATGCACGGGAGAAAATACGAATGTGAGAACGAGGAAAAGAGGAATGAAATCTGGAAAAAGGCTATGCAGATCCCCATGGAGGATGAGTGGAAGGATGTCACCTCAGCTGTGCTCATCTCGCGGCAGAGGGCACCCTGGATGTGTACCGAGCCGCGAGAAGGCGGCAGGGAGTGCGGCTAGTGAATAAAGGGTGACAGGGTGGAAGAAAAGGTTGTACAGGCTTCACCCTGCTACGTACCCGTATATACATGTACACGGGTTTCGGGAAAATCAAAAGGGCGTAACCCGGACAATTCGACGTGACGAGTATCATTCGCAAAGTACTTTGTAGCTCCTCGACTGTACTGGCGAATGGAAGGCCCCATTGTAAGTCATTCCACGCGCTAACTCAACGCAACTTGCGACATTTTCGATTGTCGAGCAATTCACGTATATATGTAACAGACGTACAGGTATGGTATACGTTTACCTATATGTATATATATCACACTCTCAGTGGCGATAACGCGTGTGGGTGTAACGACTGCATAGCAAGACAGCTCGCTTAAATATGCAGGATGGGCGGCGGCAGGCGGCATTGTAGCTTGTAGCTTGAGCACACGACGCAAAGAGGGTGAACTCTCTTCATTGCTCCTCTTTCTCTCTCTCTCTCTCTCTCTCTCTCTCTCTCTCTCTCTCTCTCTCTTTCTCTCTCTCTCTCTTCCTCCCGTCGTCTCCCGCTCTCTTGGACTCTGGACTCCGTACTATGTACATGTAGCGATGAAAATGAAGGAGGGATAACGCAGAGTGCACGAAGGAGAGACGTAGTGAACAATTTTCGGATCTATGTATATCTACATATAAGAAAAGGTGATTTTAAAGACATTTGACTTTGAAGACCGTCCTCGTAGTGGCATTTTATCCCCATACTCAGTGTTATTTGGGTACTGATGTCTCCGAAATTTTTCCTAGGTGATGGCCAGCTCGTAATGTCCTCGAAATGAAACGAGCTTTTGAAAAAATATTGAGGTTCGTCCTAAAAACAGCCAGATGTACTGATAACCAACATTACATAGATGCATGGGTTCAAAATATCATTTACCCATATATATATATATGGATATGGATACGTATATATATATACACATGAAGAGAGGGGTGAGGAAGAAGGGCAAAGGGGTGGCAAGTACGCTACGGTATCGAAGGCGCTTGCGCACCCCGTAATGATTGACTGGCTCGCTGGCAGCCAACAGACAGACGTTCGCCTACACCCGCGACCACCCAACCATCCGCCCCACACACACCAAGGCACAAGACCGACCAGCGCGCGCCAGAAACCAGCGAAACGCAGCGCCATACATACTCTACGTGTGTGCTCGTTTTCAACCCCGTATTCCTCCCTTCGCGCCGCCCCCCTTCCCCCTCGCCCCATGGATCCTGGAGTCTGTATCTCACTGCGACTGCAGCAGCTCGCGAGCACATCGCGGCCCTTGCGCCTGAAAAGCTCTGAGCGCCGTATAAAACCCGAGCTACCTATACTGCCTTTTGCCTTTTTTTTCTCTCTCTCTCCCTTTTCCTATCCATCTATCTATCTCTATTTCTATATCGCATTGTATTTTTTTCGGACTACTAGTATCGCTTGCTTTCTGTGGTACATCGAAAACAAGGGAGAACGAATGAGGACGTAGTAAAGACTCGACTTGCCGAAGAAATCGACTCTTATTTTTATTTTGATCTCGTCGTATCAAAATGATTGTACACGCGTAAGGCTATTAACTGAAAAATGCAGGATCTCTTGATTACTGCAATAAAAAGAAATGACTTGCGCTGACTAAATCCCTTATTGAGGCATGCCGACGAAGTACTTGAGTAGAAATATGGTCAGCCTGGCCTGACATTGGATCCGGGCCTGATCACGCTGTAGCACCCAGGCCTTATTTACACTGTGCCTTGAATTGCCTGATCCAGCCGGTTTCAGGCGATAGTCAGGCAGCTGGATTTACGGTTACTTCCAGTCGCCTGATCCGACCACTTTCAGGCGATAGTCAGGTAAACGGATTTACGGCTTGCAGAAATTCGCCTGATCAGACTACCTTCAGGCGATGGTCAGGCAGCTGGACTTACGGCTTGATGCAATTCGCCTGATCCGGCTAGCTGCAAGCAATCGTCAAGATAACTGGACCTACATGCAGTCTGGTGCCTTTTACATGCCTAATCTGTTATCAAACACCAGACGAGCCATATATATTAGCGCGTTGTCAAAACGTCGAGGCATATTCTCCACTCTAAGCGTACATTTTTTTTATTATTCCTAATATTTTATTCCCTTCTAATTAATCAGTGATTCGGTTCCTCGGTTCAAAAAAACAATTGAGTGAATTCACTAAAATTACCTATTTAATTTTTTTATTTAAATTCAATAGAATTTTCGTGAAGACAAACATTTTTCTGTTTGATTGAATTAATGGTCCATCTTTATTGCAATACACGCAGAGAGTGGAGTTATATATATATATTTAAGGATTTTATATATATATATATATATAGGTTATGTTTGAGAAAACCGGAAGCATGACATTCGATAACACTTTTCAATTATTACAATAATATTAACTAATTGATATAGTTTATGTGTTATAACAAATAATTATAGGAATTCATGTGGTCTCTTAGGCGATATCTGCGACCAAAATGCTACAAACATTCGGTAGTGTAGGGGCAGCGCGCCTAGCTATAGGTAGGTAGGTTCTAGGTTTGATCCCATATTGATGCAGAAACATTTTCTTCGAAAAATCCTTTCAGAAGGCCAGGGAATGATGAATTATGATACAAAATCGTACGGAAAACTAACCTATTCGATTTAAATAGATCCTACTTAAATTAAATATTTATTGGCAGTGCAATGAAGAATATGATAAGATGGTGGTTTCCGAAGCAACAGTGAACTTCTCTCTTCGGACTGCATGTCAGGCCTTCACTTACCACTCTGATCAGGCCTTGATTTTTTACCCCGATCAGACCAAGGTCAGGGATTGCGTTTCAAAAATGATCAGGGCTTGATAAAAAATCCTTATCAAGGCCGGAACACGAAATCAGGAAGCCTGATCAGGGCTTTCTTGTAGCCGGAGCAAGATTTCTACTCGGGTATTCGTTGAGAGCATGAAATATTGGGTTCTTTTAATAGTTATTTTAACAGAATATTTTAGTGTTTCGTCGTAATTATTTATTGGCCACCTGCGAGAGAACAATTTTTTTTATCCAAGTGTTTTCTCTTTTCTGTGTTCAAGATCGTAATAAGGATTCATTTAGTACCACCCAGCTTATCGTTGCGCTTATTATTTCTATCGGTCAATTTTACATTTCTCCCTATTTTTTCAACATGGTTATATATATGGTTTCAGTAGTCAATACGACAGTACTTTCGAAAGGGAGACAAAATCTCGACATAATCGAGAGAACCATTTTGTTGACTTAAAAAATATATATATATGTACCTTTTTGATTGGTTAACGCATCAAATAAAAATGTTCATGTAACCGCGATGTCGCTCAACCGAGTGTCTCGTATGTTTCTTCCCGATTCACTTTTTCAAACTTTTTTTATTTTCGTCTCGCGTTTCACACACACACACACACATATATTTATATACACAAATATATGTATATTCTTTGTTAAATCCTCGCAGAGCATTTAATCCAATACCGCCCAAGCGTCCATCAAGCGACGTGGCGCAAAGGTTGGAAAAATGTTGTCCATTTTTCACCAAGGAATATATATATATATATATATATATATATATATATATATATATATATTGCTTGAAACGCTATTCTGTATATGTGCAATACTTATTCCATTTTGTACCGCGAGGATATCTTTCTCTGGCTCTTGCCGCGTGTGTGTCTGTCTCTCTCACCGTAAATTCACGGCCGTGCGTGAGAGCATGTTCGCCGTGTCGCATAAAGCGTAAAACCAACGTGAATTACGGTAGTATCGCGTTACAACGCTCTCTCGTGCTCGTGTATGCATTCATGAGTGAATGTGAGTACCTGTATACGTATGTACGCGCGCGCGTGTGTATGTGTGTACGCATGTGACGGAGCGTTCGACAATTCTCAACGTCCTTTGCCTTTTAGGAATTTATGTAATTTCTCGCACTTGAACCACTATTTTCCCACGCAGGCAATGATGTGCACACATCGACGAGACGCATAGACGTAAGTGGAGATACGTTGGAGATGTTCCTTGTATTTCTTTTTATTTTTCAGGCGCCAATATTTTCGCAGGGAATGTCCACTTGCAAGTATAATTAGAATAAGTAATTGGAAAAAAGTACCTTTCCAATTACTGTGTGTTTAATTGTACGAGTATTTTTTTGCGTTGCTTCCGAATTGTAAACGCTGATTTTGCAATTGTTTTTTGTTCGGATAAAAAAAGGTCAATCTTGCGAGGGGGGGAGGGGGGGGAGAGAGAGAGAGAGAGAGAGAGAGAGAGAGAGAGAGAGAGAGAGAGAGAGAGAGAGAGAGAGAGATTGATTGATTGATTGATTGATTGATTGATTGATTGATTGATTGATAGAGTTTATTATGCCTTAGTTACAAACTTTCGGGCAAATATGGATAATAGTAAAGATAGACAATATTATAATGAATTCGCGATAACAAGTAAATTAGAAAATTAAACATAATGAAGCATGAGCAAAATTAAAACTAAAATGAGTTAGAAAAATAACCATGAGAAAATAAACTACGATAAACCTGGAAAACTTACTGACTAGCCTTGCAAATGATACAATTCTGCAAGCGAAGTCATACAAAAATCATACAAAAATTATACAAGAGCAAGAAGTAAACAGATAAACTTAGGTCAAACTGTCCAACTGTCGTGCCAGCAAAATGTACAAGCGAGTTTACAGCGCGCGGTTTTACACAGCAAAATCATACAAAGCAAAATCAAAATCATACAAACGAAACATAATGAAGCATAGGCAAAAATAAAACTATGAATGTATTAGAAAAATAACCATGAGAGAATAAACTAAGATGAACGTAAGAACCTTAATAACTAATCTTACGAATCATACAATCATACAAAGCAAAATCGTACAAAAGCGAAGAAGCAAAGAAGAAAACGAATAAACTTAAGTCATACTGTCGTAAAGCAAAATCATGCAAAGCAAGTTATCAAAGTGCGGTAATACAAGCAAAATCATACAAAATCATACAAAGTAATACAGAGTAAAATCATACAAAGCAAAATCATACAAAGCATAGCAGAATCATGCACAGCTAAAAGCAAAAGGCAAAAAGAGAGAGAGAGAGAGAGAGAGAGAGAGAGAGAGAGAGAGAGAGAGAGAGAGAGAGAGAGAGAGAGAGGAACGATACAGAAATAAAGGACACAAGCAGCGTTATATTGCACATTTCTACCCGTGATCGTGACGTTGTCGTCATTTAACTCTCTTGTTGCGATTCGAGCGAGGAACGAGTGAGGAGATCGTCGGTCGCGTCGGGACTTGGATGACTGTACGCGTGAAATGGAGGAGAGATGTAAAAGTGGATGCTGCTCCCGACGAGACGAAAATTGCGATACTCCTCACCGGCGTGGAAACAAAAAGGAAAAAAAACCGACGTGTCGGTGACACGTTGCAGCTTCGGGACACACGCACGAATTTTTGTTGACTGCACCGAGAGCCGCGGTTCAGATCCTTTATTTTTTCCCGCCTTTTACGAAACACCCTCTGTCTCTCTCACTCTCTTTCTTGTCTCTCATACGAGGTTTAAGCTCGAGGCCGATAAATCGCTACTCGCGGCACACGTATACGAGAATTTAAGTGCGAACAAATTTGTATTCGCGCACGCTTACACGACCAACGGCTTGCCGTAAATGGCCTTACGAGTGCCACGATCTCTCTCTCTCTCTCTCTCTCTCTCTCTCTCTCTCTCTCTCTCTTTCTCGAAAGAGAAGAAAGCACTGAGCGAAGCCTCCTCTGCCTGATAATTAATCGTGTGGACGTTACATGCGAATGAACTTCGCGAGAGACGCGTTTCACTCCAATGAGCGAGAGAATTCATATATATCCAAGCAATGTATAAATATATACATAAATGGGGAAAGGATATTTTGAACCCGTTAAATATATTCAATGCTGGTTATCTATACTTCTAGCTGCTTTCAGGACGGTCTTAAAAGTTTTCGTAAGCGGACCATTCGCTCGGGAGCCAGCGAACTTTGAAATGACCTTTATATAAATATAGCCACATTTATCGCAAAGTGACTTTAAACATTACAGACATTAGACATTACATAACATGAAACTTGAGGACGAGGGACTACTAATTGCATAATTTTCTATCACTTTGGATAGTTTCATAATGATATTAGAATAATTACTTCATTTTATAGAGCTACACTGCCGGCCAAAAAGATGGATATACCTAGAAAAATTTCGCGCCGCACTAAAAGTTTGATATCTCTGTGAAAAAAAAGATATCCGGATTTCCAAGGCGGCATTTTAAAAGGGACAAATGAAGCTTCACTTTGCGTTTTGGAAAAAAAAATCGATTTTTTTTAGACCCGGGGCGCCATTTTGAACATGGCCGTTTTTTTTGGCTTTTATTGGCTTTTTAAAATCGGCTGCACGTCTTCAGGACATTTTTTTTTCAAAGAACCTTAAAAGACAGAGCAATAGCTATAGTTTCCTTTTTTAGAAAGTTTCGTTCGATTTTTTTTCACCGAGTTAACGCATTTTTTTCTCAAAAAGACAATTTGGAAAAGATGCTGCTTAAATGAAAAACTTTGAGGTTTAGAGAAAATTGCCAAAAGGAAAAAAGTTGCGTTGCATCGTATTGAATCGAGCAGAATGTTTTCAAAGTTTTTTTTTCAAAATTTTTTGATCCAACATTGAATAAAAAATTTTTTTTTCAATTTTTTTTCTCAATTTTTAGCCCCACAAAACATCCACCTCTTACCTCTTACCTCATCTAAACACAAGGAGCGGAAATAAAGCTTCTTGTCTTTGTTTACATTTTACCTTTGTGGAGCGTAAAAAAGATTCTATTAAACGATTAAACGAACGTACCTAATTGAAGTTCTATCGTTATTGTAAGAAGCGCCTTTTCCGAAGATCAAATAGTAGTACCCCTTCCACGCCAGTGTTGCCACAACGTTTATAGTGACGAAACAAAACACCCGCGTGCCCAGAGTCCTCTGTCCGCGGCGTCCGTTTCAATTCGTCATTGTTTTTAAAGTGCTACCGTATCAATTTGGGCTATCGCATGATAGTACCCATATAGGGTCGCCTGTCGTAACAAAAATGCCAGCATTCAGCCATTAAACGGTTTGCTGATAATCGGCCAATAATTCGTCGACCAGCATTGGCGTACTGTAGGCGGATGAACGGCTTGCCAGGTCTATGCCAGCCATTCGTGGGCCAATACTATCGCACCGATAATATGGCGATCAGCATTGGGGTATCGTAGGCGGATGAACGGCTTGCCAGATCTATTCCAGCCATTGATGGTTTGTTTTTGGGCGTTTTGCAAATGCAGGTCGTTAAACTGTAACACGTAAAAACCAGGGATAAGGTTTCGAAAAGCATATCTCACTGATGAAGCTGAAATTTTGTATTTATTGTACTGCGCTTCTACTATATTAAATAAACCCAAACAAACCCATCCCACATGGCAAGTGATATGCAGATACGGGCGAGCACTGTTTGCCAGGAAGCAGCGTGGCCGGAGGAGTGGGGGGTGTCTATCGGATATATAGATATACTCGTATGGCGTGAAATAATAAACTTTACAATGCGATGTATCGAAAACTATTGCTAGTCGTCAAAAATCCGTTAACGGTTTCTCTTAGGATAATGAGAGGAAGTTCGGTGCAAAATTTCAGCTCGATCAGAGGAGTATGCTTTTCGGAACTTCACCCAAAACGAGCGAGTTATTTTTACAGCCTAAATGGACCAAAAAAATTGTCGGTAAACTTTAATGTGACGAACAAAATTATCGACATAAAAGTAAGGAACGAACAAACGATGGTTTCCGTAAGTGTTGGAATGGCTAGGTGGGTAGGGTGCTCGACACTAGAACGAAAGGCGCAGGTTCGATCCCGATGAAAGGCAAAAAACTTGAACAATGCAGAAATCGTTTTTAATGCAATTATTCTATGTACATGGACACAAGTAAAGCATAAGAAAACAAAAAAGATACTACTAGAATTTTTATATTCATAATTTGTCAATTTTTTGTTTTTCATTTCCGGCAGTAGATCTGGCAGCCGTTGCTGGGCCAATATGGGCGTATGATAGTTGGCCAAGTGTTAGCAGCCATTCATGGTTTACCATTACCAACCATGCATGGTGCGGATCTGGCCCGTTTATATAGCCATTACCGCGCCATCGATTGTTCTCTGGCAACCAGTCGTGGGCCATTAATGTGCCTATTGTAAAACCCTATTTGGGTAAGGGAATATCCAAGGGTGGGACCTGATCTTCGGAGAAGGCGCTTCTTACAATTACCATAGAACTTCACTTAGGTAAGTTCGTTTAATCGTTTAATTGTATTCCGCGCCTTCTCCTCAGATCAAGTGGTAGATGTTTATAGTAGATACGGTAGATTTATTATGATAAACTGTGCTTATTACATGTTATTATTATTTTCAAAATTAAACTCGGCTTATCACTTACAGTTTAAAATTGCTTTGGCGAAACTATCTCGCTCTGCTCCTATTTCTCTATCGTAAAATCTTGCGAAGGTTTTTGACCCCGCCGTCCATCCTGCAGTTTTTCTAATCGTGTTTATACTAACTCCGCTTCTCTTTGCAGCTGAAGTTGATGCGTGCCTTGTACTGTAGGCCGAAAAAATAGACGTGTCTATTCCACTTTTTGCAGCGTATTCTTAATCCATCGACTTAAAGTCTGTGATGAAACTGCCTTGTGAGGTTTTTTCCAAGAGATGAACAAGGCGTTTTCCTCTTTCCGAATGTTTTCCGTCTTTTTGATATATTGTTCTACTGCTGAAGCAACACAGACCGCTGGATTGTCTTTAAAAATTGGCAATATTAATGTTGGCTGTATATGATTGTGTTTTGAAGTTTTTAATCGCGCTGGAATCTTTATTTCAATTCTTTCGCCAATTTCCTTGCAATTTCTTCTATCAATTGCTGCCAGCATTTGTATCCTGTGACCTGTAGCGAGCGCCAAAAGCGTGACTGTTTTTTGCAAAAGTATTTCTAACGACATATTTTTGTATGGAAACCATTTTCCTACGAAATCTAATACGATTTTCGGATCCCAAATTCTGTCGTATTTTGGCTCCGCTGGGCGTAATTTGGATACGCCTTTACAGAACCGTTTTATCAATGGATTTATGCCGATTTCTGGTCCCAATATTAATGCGATGGCTGACCGCGCTTAATTTATGGATCCCTATGCAGCCCCATTTGCAAATTCGTTTGTTAAAAATTCTTAAACATTCACAATCTGCGCTTCGAAGACTCGCGTGTTTGATCGAAGACAAAATGCCCACCATTTGTTGAGTGTTCCTTCATATTGACGAAGCGACGAGTCACTCAGAGAGGCCAACGCTACTTTGATTGTTTCTTCCGGGATCCCTTTCTTTAGATACGCTTGCCGGATGATAACCCTGCTACCAGGGAAAGTTGCGCCCACAGCGGATGTGGCGTCCTGTTGGAAAATTGCAACAATTTTTTGTTAGGCTTGAAACCCATGTAGGTTTCGCCAATCGAACCGTAACGGCCAATACTTGGACCAATGTTGGCGGGACGATGATCGATTAACCAATTGTACGCCAATGCTCGGCTGAGTATTGACTAGCCAACATTGGTTTGCTGATACGAGGCCAATGTTCGGCCAAATATAGACTCGCTCGCCAAATATAGCATTGGCTTGTCGATACGAGGCCGATGTTTGGCGAAGGATAGACTCGGCAATCATTGGTTTGCCGATACGCGGCCGATGTTCGGCCAAACGTAGACTCGCTAATCATTGGCTTGTCGATACGAGGCCGACGTTTGGCGAAGTATAGACTGGCCAATCATTGGTTTGCCAATACGAGGCCAATGTTCGGCCAAGTATAGACTTGTTCATTATTGGTTTATCGATATGAGGCCGATGTTTGGCGAAGTATAGACTCGCCAATCATTGGTTTGCCGATACGAGGACAATGTTCGGCCCAATATAGGCTCTCTAACCATTGGCTTATCGATACGAGGTCGACGTTTGGCGAAGTATAGACTCGCCAATCATGTTTTTACCGATACGAGGCCAATGTTCGGCCGAGTAACGCATGATCGAACCGCAATTCGTATATTGACGATTCATTGTTTCGCGTTGAAATCATTGAGAGACGAGATAAATACTTTTTACGAGTCCATTGGACATTTTTCTTAACAAATATACTACCAAATCAATGCACTCATTGTTGGCCGATTCTCGAACGAGCTCATACGCGATATTCTGCCGATTTTTATGAACCATCCTACACTGACAGAAAAATTCTATTAATATTAACTAACCGCGTCTATTTATTTATTTTTTATTTGAATTAACTAGATTTTTCGTGAAATCAAGTTTTTCCTATTGCATTCCATTATTGGAATTATTCATTTTAAATATATTTATTTATTCAAAGTAAACTTGAACTAATGAACTAATGGTCTGTCTTTATTGCAACACACATATTAACGGGTTGTGGGGGTAGAGAAGGTGGAGAGAGAAGAATTATATATATATAGGTTAGGTTTGAAAATTCTATAACATGTCATTCCATAACACTCTCTAATTATCACAATGATATTAACTAATTGATATAGTTTATGTCATACAAATTATGATCAGAATCCATTTGGTATCTTATGCCATATCTGCGATTCAAATGTTACAAGCACTCGGTAGCATAGGGGCAGCGTGTTTGGCTATGAGTAGGGAAGTTCAAGGTTCGAGCCCCATTATGGGGTGAAATATTTTCTTCGAACTAATCATTTCGAAAGACCAGGTAATGACGAATTACAATACAAAAATAATTAATTTTTTTTTTTTTGCGGTGCAGGCCCAATTTTGGTGATCTATATTGGGTCACAATTATCCGCCAAGACTCGGTCGATAATCGGGCCAAGCTCGAGTGGCAATGATGGCAATCTTGAGGGGGCTTATTGTTGGCCGATTCTCGAATGCACTCCTACGCGATGCTCGGCCGATTCTCATAAGCCATTCTAGGGCCAATATTGATTGCGAATATCGGGCCGCTCTTATCATCCAAGGCTCGGTCGATGATCGGGCCAAGCTCGAGTGCCAATGTTGGCAAGCTTGGCGTCGAGCATCGGCCAATCATTGGCCACTACCGATCAGCCTACATGGGAAGTAATCGGTTTCGACTCAAACATTTTCATACATCGCGTATACCATTGCGGAGAAGGCCAGTTAGGTATCACTAAAATGCCTCTAGCTTTTTCGCTATCAATCTTCTTTATCACTCTTGAAATAATCGCAAAAGGCGGGAACGCATAGAAAAATGTTCTGCTCCAATCAACGGTAAAGGCGTTAATAGCTCGCGCATTTGGGTCTCTTTTCCACGAAACATACTCTTTACATTTTGTGTTGATTCTACTTGCGAATAAGTCGATATCTGGTATACCAAATGTATAAGAGATCTCCTTAAAGGCTGCTTTTGAGATCTCGAATTCAGTCTCTAGTTCGAGTCTTCTCGATTCGTAATCTGCGATGGTATTTTCTTCTGACTTTATATATGAAGCAAACACTCAGAGATTTCTTTTCTCACACCATTGCCATATCTCTTTTGCTATTTTACTTAATTTTTCGATTTGCGTTCCCCCCATATGATTAATATAAGCAATCGCTGTGGTGTTGTCTATCCTTAAAAGGATGTCGCAATTTGCCTTGTCTTCCGCGAAGCACTTTAAGCTGAAAAACGCAGCTAATAGCTCGAGATAATTGATGTGCTCTTTCTTTTTCCGTCTCACTCCAAACCCCGTGCGCTCTTGCGTTCCTCCGTGCAAAATTTTTTGCCTGTGATTGAATCGCAAGCCGTCATCACATTTCAGTTCCACCACGAAAAATCTTCTCGGGTGTTCAGTGATAATACCATTTTGGCTTCGAATTTTCCGTAATTATCTCTTAGAGCATAATCTTCTTCTCGTTCAAGATCTTTTAGATATACGCGAGCATATTTCACCGCCTGACAGAAGAGCTGAGTTTTCCAATCATTGACGCAAATTCACGTATCTTACACTTTTGTAGCTTTTTGAATTTTTTGATTAATCGCATAACTGTTAATTTTTTCTCCATTGGTAACTCAATCTTCATCTCTCTTGATTTCAAAATGAAGCCCAAATATTTACACTCCCTCATTGGAGTTAGTTGACTCTCTTTTTTATTTATAATGAACTCCAAACTTTCTAATAATTCGCGTGTTTGTAGAACATTATCTGCACAACCGTCTTTATCTCTTCCGAGAAGCCGAATATCGTCTAGATAAATTACTGACGTATATCCACGTTGCCTCAATTGCGAAATTACGGGTTTCATTATTTTTGTGAAAACTTTCACTCTGGACAGACAATTTTCTTTGCCCTGGACAGAAGAATTGGTCTGCACAAAATAAAGAATTTCCTTTGCCCCAAACAAGAAATTTACTCCACTCCGGACAGAAAAGTTGGTCCGCATAGAATAAAAAATTTCCTTTGCCCGGAACAACGAATTTCCTCCACTCCGCACAGAAAGTTTTCTTCCCACTGAACGGAAAACTTGGTACGCATAGAATTAAATTTGCCCCTAAAAAGCATCTTTCTTCACTCTAGACAGAAACTTTTCTCAATATCGAACAAAATATTGATCCGCACAAAATAAAAAATTTTCTTCGAAGTGACTACCAAAAAATTATTTTATATATACGTCAATAAACTGAGTGTTGCACTTACCATGGTTTCACCGAGCACATTATTTTCTTCATTCGTGTAGGTGTGCACGACGAGCAAAAACTTATGTGTTTCGATTTTAAAATAATACAATTCGCAATTGAAAAACTCTTTCGCAAGTCCGTGCATAACGTAGCGAGGTTATAAAGCCGCCATATTGTCATATCAACTCACTGGACGCGTGTTGTTTGTGGTACACGCGTGCAAGTAAGTTGTTTCATGACGCTTCGTGTCGTTCGAGTCGCGTGTTTGAAAGAAAATGGCTTGATTCGACACGCTTCATGTGTGTTACATTAAGCGTGTTCTACAGCAACCTATTTAAAACGTATTGTTACCAGGAGTGGTATAGAGCGTATTATTTCAATACGGTAAAATAAGTAAAACACGTTGTTTCAACGCGTTAACCAGGTTCTACACACGTTGTAGGCGTGTTGTGTGTTGCTTCAACACACGGACAACACGCTTATTTTTTTACAGTGTGCCTTTTTAAAATTTTCTAATCTGACTTTTCGGTTATTTAGGTTCTGTTTTTTCTGTTTCAGCATAATCTGTTAATAAAATGAGTTCTCTAAATTGTTGAAAAATACCAACATACCAACAGACAGGCTTTCCCTTTTATATATTAGTGAGATGAACCTACATCTAATTACATCTACATCTAGTTACAAGACTGATGGTAATTTGGAATATTCCAAATTATCATTAGATCGGGTATTCCAAATTAGCAACAAGACGTAGTCGGACATAAGCTCTATTTTTTGTTTATAAATATACAAACCTTCGAAGTCAAAGCAATATAAAAAGTGTATGGTCTATTTTACAGTACACATAAAGTTAAATAACATAATCATATGGAAATTTAGTGATTTGAACTCATTAAACACGTACCTCGACAGTTTTCAAAAACAGTCCTTTACAATTCGAGCTCTGCTCCACATCTTAGAAAAGTCGCGAACGAACCGCTGAACATATCGACGCCTTCTTTTAACATTTCACGGCCATAAAAACGGAGATGGCGCTACTAGTTTCCGTGAAACCCTGCTATTCCAAATTACCAGCAGTTTTCCACATTACCTACCGTTTCTCTATCGGCGAGAATAACAAAATGAATTATCTTATTTTAATATAATTTTGAAATTATCCAAAATGATGGAAAATGTTGCTATTATCCGAAGTGATCGAAAAGTTTGACCGGTACTGTATATATGTATATGAGTCATTCCACGTGACTTCAGCCAGTAAAAAAAATCCACAAATAATTTTGAAAAATCGAGTCACATTATTGAAAAATATTCACCTAGTGTCGACATTTAAAAAAAAGTCTGACGTTTTTTTCTCGTTGATTACCATTTTTTAATATTTTTCCACTCAAATGGCTGTATCTTTGGCAGGATTTGACGTATTTATATTCGTAAAAAACGAAAATATGCGTCTTTTTATAGCCTTCCAGAAAAGATTCTAGCTTCGATAGCCTTCGATTGAAGAGTGTGGAGCACTCGCTGTATGTTTTCCAGGTTTTTGAAATACATACGACATACATGTCATATGTGTTGAAGCCTTGGAGTGCTCCACATTCTTCAATCGAATATTGATAAAAAAATAAAAAAATAAATAAAAATAGCTGTTACTTCACGGTGTTTAGGAATCCCATAATATAAAAAATACCAAAAATCCGTTTTTCGTATTCACAATTCGGGGAAATTTAAAAAAATTAAATAACGAGTGTCTTCCCTTGAGAAAAAAATATTTCTGCATATTTTGCCCTGAAACGGACGTTCGGCTGGCTCAATAAAATCTAAATTGATTTTTTTCTGGAAGGCTAGAAAAAGACGCATATTTTCGTTTTTTACGAATGTAAATACGTCAAATCCTGCCAAATATACAGCCATTTCAATGGAAAAATGTTAAAAAATGGCAATCAACGAGAAAAAACGTCAGAATTTTTTTTTTTAATTCGACACTCAGTGAATATTTTTCAATAAAGTAACTCGATTATTCAAAATTATTTGTGGATTTTTTTTCTGGCTGAAGTGACGTGGAATGCCTCATGTATAAGGTGCATATATAGATATACAGTATGCTCTGAGATTTTGCGTTGATCGTGTACGATTCCTGCTGCCTAAAAACGCGAAAACGTTGTGGTGTACAAATAGCTAAATGGTGTTTGATAGCTCCGAGTAGTTAAGGAAATAAAATGCATATTTAGTAAAACATCGTGAAAAAAAGCAAAGTTTTTATCACCTTCAGGGTGTATATATCTACTGTAGATACAGTGACCGGCAAAAAAAGAGAACACCTTCCATTTTATCTGACTTTTCACGTGAAAATCACGACCAAAAATAAAAAAATCTTCGAACTTTTGGCTCAGATGAGTCCTCAATAGCTTCATTTTTATTTCGGTAAATAAAAAAAAAACAAGTTGATAAAATGAAGTTCGACTTTTATTATACAAAAATACTAAGAAATACACATGGACAAACGAAGAGGCCGTTTTTTATTCTATACAAAACCGTTTTGAAAACATATTTGCAAACTACGAGTGATATTTAGTACGACCCCCTTTACCACTCCTTGGAGTCGTCTAGGCATACTCTCGACGAGGTTCTGAAGGTGGTGCTCGTCTGGTGCCTATCTTTATAATATCTTTATAATAATAATCTTTGTTAGTCACATTTGTTTTGTCGATCTTTTCATCCAAAATTGACTAAAGATTTTCTATGGGATTCAAACGAGGTGATTGTGGATGCCATTCGAGGATTTTTATCCTGTTGAGTTTTGCGAATTGTTATGTTTCTTCGCTGTATGTTTGGGGTCGTTGTCCTGTTGAAAAATAAAATTCTCTTATCGAACCCGCAGCAAGGACATTTCCAAATTTTCATTGGGGATATCAATGCACTTATCCGCAGTCAATATGTTATTGATTTTTACTAATAACCCTACTCCCGACCAAACAAAACAACCCCAAACCATAACATTACCGCTTCCGTATTTCACAGTTGGCTGAACATGACGGTCTTTTAGTCTTTCCCCGGCTTTTCTCCACACTGTTAGTCTTCTTTTTCGAATAAACAATTTGGGTTTGCTCTCGTCAGACCAAAGAACCTCTTTCCAAAACTCAATTGGCTTGTCTGAATTTTTGTTTGCGAATTGCCCGTGCGGAAATTGAGTTGGGGCTGTGATCGGGCCCCAATAATATTTCCCTAACTTTATTCGGGCCCTTATCTGGAAGCCACATGAGGGCCGTTAGCGGCCGGTCACACTTTGTCAACAAGGGCCCTTAAAGGCGCAACGACCGGGGCCTTATAAGTTGCCTCAATGGCGCCTCATCAAAACCATTTTAGCGCCCTGAAAATGCCTCAATGGCACCTCATCATAACCATTTCAGCGCCATAAAATATCCGTATCAGTGGATACACGTGTATGTTAAATGCGTCAGGGTATATCTGTATTTGTTTTTATGTAATTGTTCATGTGCATAGATGTGGGCGTGAGTACATGTGTATGTATGTGTGCGCGCGTAGAAATGTGATTGCGTATTTGCATGTGAGCCTTTATGACAAACTGCCATGACAAAATTAATACAAAAAATAATCCATTCTAAGGAATGGATGTGTAGTAGAAATAAAAAAAATATATGGGTCTACTGAATCACTAGAATCTATTTCCATTGAGGGAAAGATCTGGAAAACAAAGACCAATTTATTTACTTATCCTGCACAGTCAGATAAAGTTTATGAATAGGAAATATCAGCGAAGTCTTCAGAAGAAATAATTTTCCCTATGATGAGTATTGAGTGGAAATTAGTTGCTATAAAAATGTCGAGAAAACCGGTTGGGACTGTTCACACTTATGCGCTAGCATTACTCCATGTATGAGTGAAACCATGAGTAATTGTTTGTATCTATGTAAAAGGTTTCTTTAATTTGATAAATAAATACTATCTGATGTTTGTCTGCATATTTGTGTTTATCGTTGATTTTTTATTTGCTAATGCCCTTACGCTTTTTCCCAATTTGCGTTCGATTATATTATTAGATCGATGTATATAATCGATTTGAATAATTGAAATACCATGAACCATGTAGCCTAAGCTATTTGTACTGGTTTATCGCTATAATAGTCAGACCTGAGCCTATTGTGGAGATCCCTACTTGTTTATCCTTATACTGGCCAAGTCTGGGCCTATTGTGGAAATTCCTACAGGTTTATCTCTATAGTGGCGAAGTCGGGTCTTTTTGTGGAAATCCCTACTAGCGCAGCGCAGCGATCGCGAATTCGGTCTCGATGCTTCGCACTGGGACGAAGAGTCGAAGCCAAATAGACGGCGATCGCTGAGCGCGCGCGTTTGTGTGTGTGTTTGCTACGCCGACCGCGGGCAGAAAGAACAAATACATTCTCGCACGACGTTTGGTCGTACGCAAGCACCTGACATCTATGTGTGTATCACACAATTCACACAACTATGCGTAGCGACGATGGTATGCTTGTATTGGAAGCATGCGCTCGCTCGGCAGGAGAGCGGTGAAATGTTGTTACATTTTACATTGTATATGCAGCCATCGAATCGATTTTTTTTTCGACGACGGCCACAACCAAAAGACTCTGGCATTTTCCCATGCTTTTTAAATTCATTTAAACAAATTAGCTCGAGCACTATTTGTAACCTCGATGCCGCTTATCGTTAACGTTTTCGATCCCTGCCAAAATTTCGAGCGAACGAAATTGCTCGAAACTCACTCTACCAAAGAGGTAACATTTTACAATGCTCATTATTTAAACAAATGCGTTCAGTATTTTAATCTCTGCCAGTGTTCCTATTTGGCAGCATTTTTGCTGGTCAGCTTCTCGAAAAATCAAGATCGCTAGCCTCGCTCTACGGAAGAGCGGTGAAATTTTGCGATCGCGCATTGTTTAAACAAATGCCCTTGAATCGATTTTTTCTCTACGGCGGTCATCGGTGGGAATTTCTTTATGGTTGAACTTTCTAGCAAACGCGGTTTACTAGAGACTCGTATGGTGGAAGGGTGCTGGCATTTTCCCATTCTTTTTTAGTTAATTTAAACAAATAAGCTCGAAGACTATTTGGTATCTCGATGTCGCTCATCGTCGACGAATTCGATCTCTGCTAAAATCTCGAGTCACGACCGAGATCGCTCGAGACTCACTCTACAAAAGAGTTGTAAACTTTTACTCTCTATTACTTTTACTAATGCTCTTTGTTTAAACAATTGCGATCGGCATTTTTTCTCTGCCATGGCTTATCTTTGGCAGGTTGTCTGCGGCCGACCAAATTCGCGAGCGAACGAGATCGACCGGGTTTCACTCTGCGAAAGAGTGGTAACATTTTATTATTACTGCAAAAAAAAATACGTTTAGCAATTCTAACGTAATTCTCTCTGCCGGAATTTATCTTCGGCAGGTTTCTCCAAGGATCGAATTTTCTAGCAATGACGATCGGAGAAGTCTCGCTCTGCAGAAGAGCGGTAAAATTTTTCTATCGCGACTTGTTTACAGGTCATCGGTGTCAAATATTCGAAAAATCGTTTTGTTGGAAAGCACTTTTAAAAAATCCTTGGAAACTTAAAACATTTTACAATGCTATTTGTTTAAACAATTGCGATCGGCATTTTTTTCTCTGCCATAGCGTATCTTCGGCAGGTTGTCTGCGGCCGACCAAATTCGCGAGCGAACGAGATCGACCGGGTCTCACTCTGCGAAAGAGTGGTCAAATTTTGTTATTACTGCAAAAAAAATACGTTTAGCATTTTTTCTCTCTGCCGGAATTCATCTTCGGCAGGTTTCTCCAAGGATAGAATTTTCTAGTAATGACGATCGGAGAAGTCTCGCTCTACAGAAGAGCGGTAAAATTTTACTATCGCAAATTGTTTAGCGGTCATCGGTGTAAATTTTGCGAAAAATCGTTTTGTTGGACGCACTTTAAAAAAATCCTTGGAAACTGAAAAAAATTTACAATGCTCTTTGTTTAAACAATTGCGTTCGCCATTTTTTTTCTCTGCCATGGCTTATCTTCGGCAGGTTGGCTGCGGTTGGCCAAATTCGCGAGCGAACGAGATTGACCGAGTCTCAGTCCGCGAAAGAGTGGTCAAATGTTATATTTACTGCAAAAAAAATACGTTTAGCATTTTTTCTCTCTGCCGGGATTTATTTTCGGCAGGTTTCTCCTAGGATCGAATTTTCTAGCAAAGACGATCGCAGGAGTCTCGCTCTACAGAAGAGCGGTAAAATTTGATGATCGCGAATTGTTTTCAGGACACCGGTCTAAAATTTTCGAAAACGAGTTTTGTTGGAAACACTTTTAAGAAATCCTTGGAACCTTAAAAAATATGATGCATATTCGTTTGTAGCTGAAAAAAAAACAATTATAAAGTGGTTTTCGAGCTATTTTGAAGGAAGTCTCCGGCGCTGAAAACCGTCTTCGGCGATGTCATGCCGGTAGGCGCAGTTCTCAACTCTTGTAAGCCTATTGTGGGGACAAAGTCACCGACTAAAAATAGTTTTATTTTCGACCAATATGTGGCATTAGATTACGGAAAAAAAAACTTTTTCAGCTGTAGCGTCTATGAAACCGTTGACTTCAAACACGTTTTTCTCAAAAGCTTGTTTTTGATATCGGGACGTAGCAGAACTCAAACAATTTTCGTCCAATCGACTTGGAATTTTAACTGTAGCTTCTTAGATTGCTTTAACAGTCAAGGACGAACGCTTTTTTTCAATTGACTGAAAATTGTAAAAAATATATCACTTTTTATACCCTACCCCAAAAAATTAAAGAAACAGAAAATTTTCTCACTTTTTAAAGTGTTTTTTGAAAGGCTGTATCAATATTAGAAATGGTCGTATCAAGATGGAAAAGAAAAGTATTATTAAGCTTCAAGTTTCTAGTTTGAGATCTTTTGGCAAAATAATTTTGTGAGCTACGGTTATCGCGCAATCATAAGCTATAGCGAGAAAATTATGTTTCCAATTTTATTTTTTCAAGGGATTTTTTATAGTTAAATCAATGCATAGGTCCGTTAGCTTGTTTATTGAGTTACAATTTGGTTTTTTGTGGTCTCTCTACGTCAACTTTTTGCCGAGATATCCGACTTATAATAAAAAAAGATCCTTTTGTGTTTGATCAATGATATCACAGAAACCAATGATCGCACAGGAAATTAATGAACCGCTTTAAAAACTTGAATAAATTTCGTACAAGACCCTTTTGTTGATTTTTGAGAAAAAAATCATTTCTTTTACCATTAATATTAGTTTGAAAAATTGGACAAAAAATGACATTTTATGGTTTTTCAGTAAATCTACTACTCCATTACAAATATTGGTGGAAAGACTAATGTCGTTACGTTTTTCTATAGATTAATGTACCCCCAATAGCCGTGTAAATTTTCAAATTGATTCATCGACCGGTTTTTCCGGACCGATCGATCAAAGTTTTACAAAAAAATTAAAGGAACAAGTGTTCCTAAACATCGTGTAATCATGATCAAAAGGAAAAGACTCAATTTCTTCGACTCGAGAAGTTGCTTGGGAGCCGTCCATAAATTACGACATTTTAAAATAGGGGGGGGGGTCTGGTCGTTGGATGACGGTAACGATAATTGTATTATGACGATAGGAGGGAAAGATGATTTCAGGGGGGGGGGGGGTAAAAACGAGCAAAAATCGATGACGTAATATATGGACGGCCCCTTGTTAAATTTAAGAAAAAAAAATTAAGGAATTTCAAAAAAATTCTAATGTGTTTAAATTTGTCACATTTTTTAAGAAACTATGGTGACTCGTTTTTGCCATGCTTCGGGTTTTGCGCACCATAATTTCACTCATCTTTAATTGCATTGACTAAAAGTTGATTGATCTTTAGTTGTATTGATAAAACGGTGAGGTTGACGTCGAAGACGAAGAACGTAACGGAAGGCCGAAGGTGTACGAAGACGCAGAATTACAAGCATTATTGGAGGGAGATTCGCTATTCGGTAATCATTGTCTTGTCCTCTTTTTGCATTTTATTGACGAATAGTAGATTCAAACTCGCAGCAGTGAGTGGACGATCCTTGCGTGGAAAAGAGAGAGAGGGGGGGGGGGGGGGATCGTTCAAAGAGACGTGATGAACAATCGTCACCGTGTACTCCGATCTAAGGGGTCACACCACTGTAGAATTTTTTTAAAAATATTTTTTTTTTAAACTTGACTTAAAAGATGCTTTGGATCATCTAGAATAATGGGAAAAAAGTTTGGTACCTGTAAAACAAGGTCCGCAGGCCCGTATGGGTCTGCGGTGGCAGTGGCTGGCCCGTGTGCGAGACATCGACCGTTTTTCTCGAAACACAATTTTTCAAAACGGCACGCAGCATAACTCCAACAATTTTCATTATTTTCACTCTCAATTTTGAGTACGTGTTTAAAAGAACCGATGTGTTGGTCTAGTGGTTAGAGTACTTGCCTCTGGAATCAACACATCGGGAGGTCGCGGGTTCGAATCACCGTCTCGTAGTTTCGGAGAGAAATAAAAACAGGCGTGACGTAGCTCCAGTTCTACACAGATGTCGCGCATACGGACCGGTACGTGTGTGTGTCAGGTGTGTATGGCTGTAGCCTGTGAGCTATTTCTCGACGAAACGCGACTAGCTCCGAGGCTGGGAAGCGAACCCGTGACCGGCTGTATTGGTATAGGTTTTCCGCAGTTTCCCTATACCCATGACAGAAAATGTCATGGTGAATGCGATACAGAGGGGGAAGTCGGCTGCGGCCGCAAGGTGGGGATCGATCAGGGATGTGGATTGGAGGAAAATGGTGGGAAATGTAAAAAGGGGAAATCCCTGTACATGGAAGCTACAAAAATGGCGAAGCGTTCGCCGTAGCAGATACAATAAAAAAAAAAAAAGAGTACGTGTTTAAAATAACATTCCAAAGAGAAACACGTACGGGATTTTCTATGAGTTAATCATAACATTAGTTATTACCATATGATTCTCTTTTTTTTCTGTCAAAAATTAAGTTTTTGGTTTAATGCTTGCCAATTACACAAAAATTAATATTTTCACAATCCTCTACGTATTTCTCTAGCTATACTCGTGTAAATGAATAAAAATTTTTAAATTTTATTCTAAAATCAAATTTGCGTGAGCTATCCTGCGTGCGCAGAGCATCTCAAATTCAACATGCCTCGCCAGAATGGCTTCAGCGTCACCTTTTGGCATAATTTTTTTAAATAAATTTAATTTTGTTTACTTGAAGATATGACTAATAACATCCTTGAATGTTAATATTCTCTTATTTGTCCTTCTACAAAAAAATCGCGAAATATCACTCAATTTTGTACGTTTACAGTGGTGTAAGCCCTTATGGTAAAACGAGCATGCGCTCTTGATTTCTATCGATTTTGTTCAAATTTTAACCAGACATTGTTCATATCATTATGCAAGTTTGAGTGAAATTTTAGAACACTTGACTATTTAGATTGGGAGATAATGGATTTTTTAATAGCAACTTTTAACACTGCAAGGTCTGCATTGGCCGAAAGTCAGGTAACATAATTCGGCATACCATTCTATTGTGTTTATTAATTTTAAAAAAAATTATGATTAGATAGCAAACTAGTTAGGGAACGAGTAAAACAACTTTGAATTGTCTTTACTATTCAGTTTTGCTAAAGACGTTCGGTAACGACAGAATAACTGGCGGTAAAAAATATTTGTTCCCTATAATCAGAAGACATTATGCAACGCCGCAGAACGGTATTGTTCAATATTTCGAGAAAAAAGATAATTATCGTGTTCCTAAAGGTAAAAACTTTTAACGTGAAAAAAAATATTTGCGTTATAAACATTAATGTTTTATATTGTTTATGTTATTGCCTTGTATCTTTTTAAAGACACATATTTTTTACGGAAAATTACTCTGTCTAAATTTCAATGCAGACCCTACAGTGTAAAAATTGCAATTTTAAAACCCATTATCTCCGAATCTTAATAGTCGACTGTTCTGAAATTTCACTGAAACATGCATATTGTTACGAACGATGTCTGGTTAAAATTTGAACAAAATCGATCAAAATCAAGAGCGCACGCTTGTTCTACCTTAACGCGTTCAACCGATGACCATTCAATTCTGTTGGGCATGAGGTTTGGACCCGTCGACTCTGAGTATGAGATGATGGTAGTCGTAACCATTAATTCTTGGTGCGATCCATGGCGAGCTATTGTTTCTAAACGAAGCCGAAGGGTTCGACGAGTTCCTCGAGGTCAGCCTCGCTGGCCGGAGAGATTGGAGACAGCGGTGATAACCTCGCGACACTGGGACTGTATATTGTAGCCGCGATGATTGACGCGGTTATGTCATCCTCGGCAGTACGTACTTGCTGCCATGGATAAATCCGATGGTCCATCTAGATGGTAAATCCGACGCTACATTAGTTCTGGTTTCTACATGATAGCCCAGGTACCGTACCTACCATGTGTGTGCGTACGGTATCAGTACCAGTATTAGTATGGTGAGGGTACAGAACCGGTATATTTTGCTATTGCACAGTGTACCGGTACCATACTAGTAACACGTACATTTGCGTGTAGCGGTGTACTACCGTACAGGTACACCGTAGGATACTATCTCTGTACGCCATACCAATAGTACGCTAGGTCAGGGTTAAGCTATCGAGGAATCGCCCCAGGTTCACAAATCATCCGTGTTTGAGACGTGACAGTTTGGCGTTCGTAGGCAAAGGGTGTTGAACTTTCGTGCTTCATTTTGGTCGCACACTGCTCAGGAAATCGAGGATTTCGAGGGGTAATGACAATGGCTACGGATCATCGGAAAATATGCTATCTGCGATTTTTTCACAAATAAATACCGAGGTATTTCTGCGAAGAGCAAATAAACTTGAATTCCTTGCATCGGAGCCGTTGGCTGTTTGACACATTGGCGAGCGGGAAAGCAATGTGAGGGAAAATCGTGGCAAATGACAAAGTACGTAAATTGAGGTTATGAGGTTATAGCACGTACGTACCTTGACTTCCGGTGTTTTCTCCTTCGGCTTCTCGCTGACTATGTTCCTCGATCTTCTTCGTGTAATCGGCGCGGCGGTTTTCTCGTCGATTATTTCTTCGTCGGGATTTCTCGTCGGTGGTGTGCCGGCGTCCTGAGGCGCTCTTCACAGCGAAAAAAACTCACCAAAACGCGACGAAAACAAATTCCACTCTATCACACACTACTCACATTCTATATCACACTCTATCACACACATCGTATGAAATATATTTCGAACGAATGTGCGAGGTTATAGCTCCGGCTTCGACCTGTCAAAAAATTAATTGTTCCGGAAGGAGGCGAGCGCGGTCGGTAAAAACAGAACGAAACGAGCTGCGCGTCGACAGTGAGAAAACGGATGAACTGAACGCTCGCTCCGGTACCTGATATTTTGAGCTTTGTTGGTACATTTTTGCTACATTTATGTAAAAATTTCAAAATGCTTTTTCTCTGCCATTTGTTCATGAAAACAGGCAAAACAAAGCTTAAAATGTGTGCTTTTTCACGGTCCAGAGGATGACTCTCAGAAAATTACCGAAAATGCGATGCAATGGTTAATAATTCACCATTTTTCGCACGGTAACTACAAACTGTAATTTTTTTTTTTGAAATTTTGGATAATGGAGGGAATCATCCCCTCGAAGCAAGTGTCCTGCATGCACACAACAAATTTCATTCCAATCGGTTGTTCCGTTTGGGAGAATTCTCTTTTCAAAATTTCGAAGCGGTCGGAGGCGTCTGGCACATCCCCTTAAGCTTAAAGTCAACCTCGCCTTAGATCAACAACTCGCAATTTTAATTTTTTCCCGCCAAAACAAGTTCGTCGCTCACACCACCATTATGAATTGACTAACGCGGAGTGGAGCCGGGCGCTATGTTTTACTAAAGAATATGACTAGATCGCGTTAATAGTTTCGTCGCTATTGAAAATGATCATCTTACCTCATGGAACCAACTCGTACACCTTTCCCCTACCTAAATTACCTAATTTATACCGAGTAACTTTAATAGCATATTCAATAAAGTACGTACTTCTCTCAGTTACTCGTGCCCCCAATTGGGAAATTTGCTCTGACCATCTGACCTATGTCGATACAATGACTATGGATATGAATGCATTTGCTTCGCCGCATAAGACGGTACGACACAATATTGCCGTTGGTATGACAGAACACGAATCTAGATATCCACAGATTTCCAAAACGGCGGTTCAGAATTCCATGAAATTTGACCAGGAGACGTCAAACTGACAGACGGACGGCTGTTTGCACGTCAAATTTGTTGAACTTGAGAAAAAAAGTAGATTGCCTTACCATGCTGGACTCGTGATTGAAATGATGAAAAATAAAAAGTTTGGCTACCGCCACGCCTTGGAGAGAAGCAAAGCCGCGTAGCCACATCAAAAACACACATTTTGACATCTCAATCATTTCATTTCTACGCATATCTTCGGAAATCCGTGGGTGTCTACAAATAACAGATAATTATTGACGATTTCGAACAAATCTTATAAGATGTCCGAGAAAGCTAGTTCCCGCGAGCGTAAATATTTACAAGTGGGGCTCCAGCTAGAAAAGGAGTCTAGAAATTTTGTACCGAGTCGGTGTATTTCAGGGCACTTTGTTTCTAATATGTAAGTCCGGTGAATACAATTTCAACCCTTATTTCTACCCTAACCCAAACCCAAACAAACAATTTAAGTCAAATTAGAGTAAGCATACAGAAAATGTATTTAAAAAATCGAATATTTTCCGGAAATATTTTTTTTTCTTAATAAAATACCCCTCCCCCATCATGAAAAACATATTTTCATACTTGCAGAATAGCCCCGAATACATGAAATTTTTTTGAGCCGTTTAGGGCTGGAGCCTCACTTGTAAATATTTACCCCTGCGAGTTCCGGCGAGGCGCTTACGACGCATTCTGCAGACGACGTTTATTGAAGTCGATGAGACGAAAAACTTGTTAGCTCGGATTCAACCGGATGCGAAAAAAATGTCGAAAATTGTGCGGTTGTGTTGAACAATATTTTTTTCGTGTTTTTTGACGAAAAACAAAATTAAATGCGGAGTGGTCCCGTTGCGTCAAGTCCGACAGACTTGCAGATAGTTTCACCGTGCGGGCCGCGTGAGTGACATATTTACATCGTTTATTAATTTTTTCCGAAGTATTTTTTATGTCGGTTCAGGCGGTGAAAATCTTTGAAGTGTTTTTACACAGCCTCATCAGAAATTTACGATCTCAATTTGCAATAAGAAGACTCTCCATAATAATATTGGAAATACAAATAGACACGCTGAGGGCAAAAGAAAGTCGAAAAAACATTACAAGCAAAAGCGGGACACATTGTTCTTCAGTGCAAAAATGGGATATATCATTAATCTCAGAGTATAAATGGAACAATTGTAGTTCAGAGCAAAAGTGGTATAGACAAAAAACTGCGGGCAAAAATAACTCGTTTGTAACAATAACAATAACAAAACTTGACTCGTTTTGCCCGCAGCAAAAATTTGACTCACGTTAGGTCGCAGTGGAAACTTGTCACGTTGTTGCACGGAACGAAAATTTGAATCGTTTTCGCACCAGTGTTATTACCCGAGTAGAAATTGTTCTAGCCTATCTGAGTTACGACCTAGTAACTGGCTCGCCCAATTGAGCTCATACGAACTGACCAATGGTTGGCTCGCTATTTCACTGCCCAGCTGATCTTGGTCACAAATGACAAAGTATAAGGTTATGTGACTGCGTGTAGTTCCATCAAGCGAATGACTCATGGCTGGCTAGCTTACTTGTGTTTTAGATGGCTTTGCAAATGAAAACAATTCTCAAGTGGGCATGACGCCATGACCTAACCAACACTAGCTAACTACGGCTGTGCACCCCTTGGTTAGTCACGGCCCAGCCGAGCTTGGTCACGAATGATAAAGTGTGGTTATGTGACTACGTGTAGTTCTATTTAGCGATTGGCTCATGGCTGACTAAGCAACTTGAGTTACAGATGGCGTTGCGAACGCAAAAATTCTCAAGTAGGTATCTCGCCATGATCTAGCCAGCTAACTGCTGCTGTGCACCCCTTGGCTAGTCACTGCCCAGCCGATCTTGGTCACAAATGACAAAGTGTGGTTATGTGAATACATGTAGTTCCATCGAGCGACTGGCTCATGGTTGGTTAAGCAACTTGAGTTACAGATCACGTTGCGAATGAATAAAATTTTCAAGTCGATATCTAGCGATGACCTAGCCAACACTTCCCAACTGCGGCCGCACTGGCCGGAATAAATGATCGGACAAATACAATGTAAGGTTATGTAATTCTATGCGATTATCGCTCTCAATGCGAACGCAATTGAGTCAGGGATTCGATAATGTTATTTACATTTGTTAATCCACCCATTTTTCAATAATCTGACATTGTGTAGTGTAACATATGTAGACGATTAGAAAATTCAGAAATTAAACAAGTAGAATTGGCTCAGTGGACAACGTCACAACTCATCACCCAAAGATCCCGGGATCGAAACGTTACGGCGTAAGCGTTTATCTGAGATAATTTAAAATTGAACCTTTAATATATTTACAGCGCAAATATCATAAGCCCAATTAATGAACAACGAAGAGTATCGTGAAAGGGTCCAATGATGTAAATAATGTGAAAAAAGTCACGAAAATATAAATATATAGCCGCAATTTTTATTTTATTTAATCGCCACCTAATTTTTTGTTCCCAGTCGCTGGCTGAAAAAATTATGTCATGGCTAGGTCAGAAATATAATCCAGCCCTGGGATATTTCTTTCTATCTAGTCACCATCTAATTTTTTGTATTCAGTTACTAGAGGACCAAAGCGTTACAAGGTTGGGTAGTCAATCGCTAAGACGGCTAGCTAATGGCGATTCGAAACATCACTTTACTAGCTTGTGGCTAGGCGGTGATGAGTTACATTTTCCACTCGGGTATGTTTTGATTCTGTATCGAATTTTTTTTTCATTCATTATTATTGTTACATGAGATTAAGTTTTTTCTTCAGTAGGGCACTTTGGATTTTGTTCAGTTGTTTCCGGCGCGACTAATGAGTCGATTATTTTTGTATAAATATTTCGAAGAGTAAAATAATTATGCAAAATTTGATTATAAATTTTGTGAATAAAACAACGTAAGGTTTGAGAAAACTCTTTCTAATTTATTAAGAATACTTTTTCAGATACAATTGTTTGCAATGGTTCTTTTAGTTTTCGCTGTCGCCGCTGGCAAAATCGTAATAACTTGGTTCCATATTACATCTCAGCTGTTGATAGAAGGGCCTGTATTATAAAACAATAAATTTAAGTAATTGCATGAGGTTGTTGTAGTTTGCTTTAGTTATGGTGTTTCCATTTGGATACAAAATTGAGAGTTGCATTTGGGTGAACCGTCCTTCTGTGACGTTTTTCTTGCAAATGTCAACTCTTCTCAGCAACTTATTATCATAGACAATGTACAAGTAGAAGGATTGTTCTTTATCAAGCTTGATCGTTCCGGTTTTTAATCAGTTGATGTTGTTTTCTTTTCCGTCCACTTTTCTGTTCACGATTAATTTTTGCAATTATTGGGACGTGAAGAAATCGTTGGACTCCATTTTCGTAACTTCAAAACTGGGTTCTTTTTCTTCATTTTTTTCTAATTATTTCGATCCAATGATCGGATGTGTTGACAATTTCATGCATTTTACGCTCTTTCTCAATCAGGCCAAAATTTCTGTCGCAGCCATTGTAGCTATGACCGGATAGAAAGAACTTCTGCTCGATTAAGGGGTCAGTCCACTTTGAAGCCACGAAAAAAGGCTATTTTCGCTTTTATTTTGAGAATTTTGTAAACGATATGAATATAAAATTTGTTGGGCTTGATAAATCAAGTCTTGAAATACATAAACAAAGATTTTTTTTATTCATTTTGATTCATTTTTAAGTACAAAAAGTATAGTTTAACGTAATGCCTCAAAAATAGGTAGGCTGGGTAGCTCCATCACAACTCGACAACGGCCTGTCTGAAACAAAAAAATCACAGTCCGTTAGATTCAGTATGACACCAGCTACAAAATGATCCTCGGATTTAACGTTTTATCAAAAAATTAAAAATGAAAGACGAACAGAGTAAAAAACAGATGAAAAACGAAAAGAGTAAAAAAAACGCGTTTTTCGCAGTTTTCCGCAAAAAAAGGCTAAAAATCAAAATTTTGAAACCATCGAGGGTCATCTTGTTGCGAATCGTGTTTACAATATGTGGTTCAAATTTCAAGAGAATCGGTTTATTAGTTTTAGAGATACGATGGAGCTAGATTTTGAAAACGTTGTTTCGAGAAAAACGCGATTGAAATTTATATTATGAAAAACTCTTACCTAAACTCAATGGGCAATTCCTGCACCGTACAAAATCTCTTTTGATTGCTCATTATCGTCGATTTCTTCAAGCCTTGCTTGCTTTCGATTTTTTTACATTTTCAAAGTGGACTGGCCCCTTAGATCGATTTCACTAGACGCTAAGTAATGCTTCAACATGAGCGTCATTTTTATGTTACGATTTTGTCCCCCGCACGAATCCGAGTACAAAATGAGATGTTCGGTACGATCTGACAGATAATTCAGCAGGTGCTTCCGTATAAATGATGCAATTTCTTGTGCTCCTCTACCGGCAACATTTTCCGACCAGACGTACATATAGACTGAAAGAGAATAAAAATGAGCTATCACTTTTCGATTGTTTTCTGCGACGGACAATTTTTTAATGATTACATCTTTTTATGCGCACCTTTTTTTAACCTCATCTTGAACGCATAAGTTGTACGTCGCAAGTCGACGTTTGTAGAAGGCGATGTTTGTCGTCAATGATGGCGTTTCCAAAACCTTTTGGAGGTCAAAAATTAAAACCGCTGTTTCCTCGAATGAATTATTTGTGACATCCTGTTTGAACTCTTCAGCAATTCGTTCTCTCATCGCCTCATGTTCTGCTATCAACTTTTTGAACTTTTTTCTCTCGTTGTCAGGCAAATCTTTGTTGTTCAAGTTTATCTGGATGAAGTCACAAATTTTGCACGTGTCAGTCTGCCTATTTTTGAAGCTTAAGATGAACTCAAAATTAAAAATTTCGCAGAAAATATTTTCAGATACTGCATTGTTGTTGTTGCTATCGCATTCATCTTTGTACATTCGGTACATGGTCGCGAAATTGAGATACGAATGAAGGTATTGTATTTGCGTTGCTTAACGGCCGTAGTGTGACACACATTTAGGGAATCTGTTAATTAAATGTTTCACGTCATTTCTAGCAGCTACACTTGTACGATTTGATGACGCTGCTTTGTCTCGTGTTTCTGATCCGCTCGTATTAGTCGCTGCCGATTGTACTGCTCTGTTCATCGTGGACGGAGTAATTTTATAATATCGCAGTAAAAATGACCGACATACTTTATGTTCGACTCCGTTACTGTCGTCAAGATAATAATGGAAATTACATTTCCTTTTCTTTTGTGGCAAAAATTTATCTTTTTTTGGAGCCACAGACGCCTTCTTTATTGATGAACGATTTAATAACGTCTTCTGCATATGGTTTGATAAATCATAATAAGTAAAACATATTTCTTTCTGCCGAGCGAGATCGATTTTCGTCGAACAGTAAGGTTCACGTTTGGAAATGGTTATTCCTTCAAAAAATGTTGCTGATACAATTTTTCCGTTAGCTGTTATGTGTTCACGATCATGTTTGACATTTTCTTTTGATCTATTTTTCTTATGTAAATTGGGTTGTTTCTTCCGCTTTCGAGAGAGCCTTGTAATAGGTGGTAACAAATCTGGAGGCCAAAGGATAGATACTTAATTGGTAATGTTACAGAAGATACAAATTGTCAAAAGTAATTTGTGCTGCTGGAATGAAAACCTTTTTTTCCACCTCACAAGTTCTCATGTAATTTCGCGTATCCTCTATTGACGTACGAATATCAGTAATCCAAGTCTTCATATCGAGAGAAGCGGCAGCGCCTTGACGCCAAGTAATAAAAAAATTCGATTCGTCATCACCGATTCGATGCGACATCTCTGCTTATGAGCACCACCGATACCAACGATCCTCCGCGACTCTTTATACAGTAAGATGGGCCTTAGCAGACGACGTTTTAACTTTGATTCGATATTACGCAAAAACGCGGCGACCAATCGAAAATTTAATGACATTTTACCAATTAAATATAATTTTTTTCTATTTATTTTGTTTGGGTATTTTTTCGATCCGTCTACTTAATCTTGAGATCTCATAATATTCGACCGAATTTCCGAACGATTTTTTGACCATGGAAATTGTTCCACAGTCGTCGATTTGTTTTGAATCGAATAAAGACACTCGGTCGTATCGTAACATACACTACATACGTCGTTTTGTGAATCACTTAATACTTTTTCTCATCTATATAGGTATAGACGCTCGCGCAGCCTCGAGTCGGAACCCTGAGGATCCGTGCACACGACGTATTTCCTACGTGCGTAGAAAATACGCTGTCTGTAAAGGCTCTGACATACCCCTCCTTTCGTGTACCGCCGGACAGTTGCGTGGATCAGAACCCCGGCGGTTTGTCACGTTAGATTAATTTACATCGTTCCTCTACACTTCATGTTTCTCGGCGTCTCGAAGCCCCAAACGATGCTAAACGAACCCGAACCCAAGCGAACCCGAACCCAAACAAACGCAAATCCAAACGAACCGAAACCCAAATTAACCCAAACAACCCAAACCCAAACAAACCTTGGCGTAGAACCAGAGCAGCATTGACGAAAATTAACGAGTAAGTTTGCTCACGGTGAAAGTGAGGCTCGCTCGAGGCTTCTTACCGACGACCATGCTAAGTGTCGCTTCGATGCGACGACGCACAGTGCGGCCAAATTCCAAAACGCTGGCCAAAAGTCGAAAATATAGTTTACGTTCCGGCAATTTGTAGTCGTGGGTTAGGTTAGGTAAGGGTCCGAAGGTCGAATTCCAGGCTTTAGCGCGCCCTCTCCCTTATACCTGCTACTGTGGAGTTGAACTGGACAGTTGAAAGGGGACTCTCAATCGAGGTAGACGCATCGTGCAGTATGCAAATATTTCAACGCTATATTCAAGAGGACGCCAAATCTCTAAAAATCAATCGTTTTCAAATTTTTTAAATGAAATCAGCAGCTGCAAGTGAGTAGAAAATCATGATCTAACACAAAATTAATAATAATAGTTTATGCGATAACAATAAACGAATCATTTGTACGAAAATGAACGGAAGATTACAACGGAAAATTTTAAACGCATAGAGAAAAGTCTATAAGTTCTATAGACTTCTGCAACTTGACCGATCGCATGTGCAGATGGAACTATTATTGAATGAAAAGAATAAAAACTTGCTGCCTCTAGCTGCCATTGTGCCATTGGTGCGAGTTCTTGCAATGTAAAACATAGTTTTCTGAATTTCGTAGATTAACGACGCGGAGTTTTTTTTTCTTGAATTTGTCTGCGGTCTTCATTGTATTGAGTTATATGATACGTAATTCAGTTTTATAAGTATCCTCTTTTTCTTTTCAAATAATATTTTGAATCTGTCGTTGATGAACGTGAAGCACGTGACCTGACAAGGGAGGACATTTTTTCGATATTGAAAGGTCATTTGAAAGACAAAGCGACTGAAACATGTTCAGTGATCGAAAATTTCATGTCTGCTAAATTGCAATGCCCCTTTGTTCTATCAGACAATGCAAAACGTGTCCTCCGCAAGTTGTTGCATGACTTGCATAAAAAGTGGCAGCAAGCATCAAGAACTGAAGTCAAATTTCTGCAAAAATATTCTGAATGGTTGAGCGTGTTTGTTTCTTTCGGAGAAGTTAAACAATCTTCAGAGAAATCCCATAATTTGGGTCGGCCTTCTTTAGAATTTGCAAAGTCTAGTGACCGGACAAAACGAAGGAGGACTGAAGAATTACCCGCAAGACATAATATTGTTACATCCTAGCGAATGTGCCTCTCTCCGTTATTCCCAATATCCTCGTTTGCCGTTATAAGCTTATTATTAAATGTATCAGGTTGATAAAAAAGTTTTGTCTCTCCCGACATCGCGCCATCTGACTACCATTTGTTCAGACATTTGAAGGCATATTTGAGAAACAAAACTTTCGAAAACGTCGACGATCTCAGAAGGGATATTTCAAATTTCTTTGAGTTCCAGCCGCCGCAGTTTTGGGCAAAGGGAATAAATGAGTTGCCAACTAGATGGTCGAGTGTCATAGAAACCGATGGCGAATATATTGTTGATTAGAAATGTTTTGTATAAGATATATAAATGAATAAATTATATTGAAATTATTGCGACAAAACTTTTTTATCAACCTGATATAAATCTAAGAATAAGACGAATAAACGCGTAAAAAGGAACGTGCGTACGTTTCGCACGCATATTCAATCCACAGCGACATACGCACGATAGCAGTACCGTCAGTTATCGACTTTTCCTATGCCATTGGCTGTCAACAAGAACAAGATCTCAGGCGCATATTCCAAGAAGAGCTGTCGAACGAGAAACCAACTCTCAGCTCGATCAACAGACTCCAAAAATCCTACGCCGGCTCAATCGCATGAGAACCAAGAAAGCCTCGACCCTAGATTATTTAAACATAACATAGACTAGACGGCTCCGACGAACTTATAACTCCGACTAAATAATAAGACATCCGGTCTCGCAGCGTAGTCCGATGTACAAACTTCTTGATATGAGAAGTCACCATAACTATAAATTCACATAACACAAACCATGCGCATGCTTAGGTCTCAGATATCGAACTGTATTTCCCATGCGTTTTTTTCGCCGAAATACGAGACAAAGGTCTCCTTTCTTCATACGCATGATAGTCAGAACCGATGCCCTGAAATAAGGTCACGCGCGTGCCTAGGAAATCTGTAATCTACACGCACATCATACTGCAACCAATCACGCTAATCCACCGATATATTTAACGAATGGACAAATCCCCGAAGAACTAGATGACCAAGACCACACTCTCACTAAGGTTCCTTCTCCCACTACTGAACCTCTCCTAATTTTCATATCAAGAAAGACTTCCTTCCTGAAGTCAGTCTCCCGTCAACCACCATCACATCAAGTTCTTCTATCGAGTCTCAATGCCAGTCTCCCGTCAACTACCACCGACTCAAGTTCTTCTGTCAAGTCTCAATCCCAGTCTCCCGAAAATCTTCATCAAATTCAGAACTTAGTGTTCCGTCAACCACCATCAAATTAAGTTCTTCTATCGAGTCGCAATCCTAGTCTCCCGTCAACCACCATCACATCAAGTTCTTCTATCGAGTCTCAATCCCAGTCTCCCGTCAACTACCATCGACTCAAGTTCTTCTATCAAGTCTCAATCCCAGTCTTCCGGCAATCTTCACCAAATTCAGAGCTCAGTCTTCCGGTAACCAACATCGAATCACTTCTCATATCAAGTCATAATTCATGAAAGCGACGATTTCTTTCGGCGCTCACGTTGACGATAGAGACGTAGTCACCAACGCCTCGGCTCAAGTGGCGATCACCCGGGCTGTTTAGATGAAGGCGATAACTGCTTAGCGAGCAGCACAAAGGGCTGGTCGGCTCCACGGCTCGCAATGGGATCGACGTTTCGACCATCGAGGCGACGATCACTTCTCGAGAGACTTCCAAACCCGAAACATCTTCTAATTTCTATTCATACGTGCTCTGAATACTATGGCACACGACGTCACGCGATTTTGTATTATTCACGCATAATATATATATAATTCTGTCATCCTACATTACGGCGTTTCTTACATTCAGAAGCCTACGAATATCTCGAATTAACTTTCCCACGAACAGTCTTCATTTTTCGAGTCACAAAAGTTTTATTTTACACTTGTGTAATTTCTATCATCGGTCCGTGAATATCAATCTCAATTCATCGACCTTGCGCGCCGTTCATATTTCTATCCACGCGTAGTGCCCGTCGTAGTAAACACGTCGAGTATACCCGAGTCAAAATTTTCAGCCTATTTTAAAGGCCTTTGATCCTATGTCAGCCTCACTTGAGTCTGTTTACTGCTAGAAGTCCTACTATGGGCCGCCACATGCTCTTTCTTTGCTGTTTACATACTGCATAGGCTCTTATACTCCTACCTAACCTAGCTGAAGTCGTTGCAGCTCCTCTTTTGATTGCGTTTGGACCTATCGCGCATTTGGCTGTTTCGACGAAACGAGGGTGGGGATGGTCGCATTCGAAAGAGCGGGTCTGATAGTTTTCAGTAACCGTCATGCGTTGGACTAGGAAGGACCGCGCGTTCGCCGTAGAGGGCTACTTTTCCAATGGCCTTTCCATTATCTCCACCCAGCGAACCTTTCGCATTCGCTTCAAACTTGCCCCTGCAGCTCCAGCAACTCTCCAAAGTGGAAGAAATGGATGTTGGGCAAACAGTTACAATATTTTTGATAGGAATTGCCCTCACGTATGCATGTATACGCGGATCCCTATAGCAGGCACGCATGCATACGTATAGGTACTAGTATACGTGTGTTGGTGTATGCTTAGGCATGTATGTGTGCGGGTATATATGTGTGTCTGCGCATGCGCGTATTCAGGCATATGTATCTCTATATGCGTAATAGAGTGTATGCGTGTGCGTGTATACGTGTGCCAATCGACGTCTTCCTTAGCGCCTGCAAGTGGAGAAAAGGGAAATTTGTTCCCGTTCTAGGCGTTAAGTAGGAGCTCATTTTATATTGAATACGAAGCTACTTTACTGCCTTTATCTCCTACCACTGTGAGGATCTGGAGGGTCAAAATAGGCTGAAAATTTCGACTCGGGTACACACGTCCAGCGTAAAATCCTGCGAGCGTCTTACCAGCAATTGTACCAGCGAGCACACCAGGCCAAGAGCGAAGGCCCTTGTAACGCGAGCGACAACAAACATCCACGCAAGCGAGCGAGCGAGCGACCCAGCGTCAAACACAACCAATGTAAGCTAACCATACCTTTTTCCTTTCTGTATCATTCATCGTAGGCCTGATCGCTTTAACCCGTCTAGTAATCTTATAATTGTGGGAAAAGTTTTTCGTTCCTCTTCCTTTTGCGTCGACGGGACTTGGTCGGAGATCGGGTTACGAGACTCTTGAGTGGGTCATAAACGCCAGGGCTGTTTATTTCGGAGTTAAGGGAGAAGCCAAGGGACGAAGGCCCAAAGGTCCTTGGCGAGGCGCCTAGGAGTGGACAACGAAGGGGTATTCTGTCTCCAGACCTCGAAGTGACCAGTCGCGACAACCATCCTAAAGACTTTTCTATATTTGGTAAACCGATTAACTGATCAATGTACAAGAGTATCCTGATCAGCCGGGAGGATTATATTAATTAAAACCATCTTGTGAAATCCTACAATTCGTCAACCAAATATTTTCCTACATATCAGAAGTGGGATACACTCTGCTCGTCCTTTATTAAGGATAATACTGACTGCTGTATCGTAGACTCTAATTCGTACCTTGCGTGCGTCATGGATAAACTAAGTGAGTCAGTGAGAAACAAAAATTGTGTGTGGACAAGTGTGGACAAACGTTAAAAAGCAAGATGTCGTAGGGACAGTGGGCAGAGCAAACTGAAGGACACGGAAACGATAAGGACTGAAGGTCGCGAAAGCGCCACCGCGACGTGTCTAGCGACTCCGATACATCAACGGAGCGTCAACGATCCGGGTCGTGATTAAGCCTTAGCTCACTGCGTGCCCCCAGCATCAGTCCGCACAGGAGCTCCACAAGTAAGCGCCGTGATTTTGACTTTGCCAAACTCACGGACGTCCTCGCAGGTATCGTAAAATCCAGTTCGCGGCCATCGAATAATTTCATGAATGAGAAGGTCTTACCCGAGTTCGACCCATCAGAAAAAACTTTAACTGCCGCCGACTAGCTAGAAAAGGTCAATACGTGTAGCATATTGTATGATTGAGACGATAAGACCAGACTCTGTTTGGCGGTGTGTAGATTACGGGGAAACGCAAAGATTTGGAAGATTTGCAAGACGCGCACTTGTCGTGGGAGGCGTTCAAGCGCGCTCTCGTGAGACAATTTCCAGAGGAAAAGGTTTCGGTTACTTGCTAAAGGGAGCAGTAGAATATTCCAGCAAACCCAGTCACGACTTGCAATCGTATTGCTTCGTCAAAATGGGCATATTGAACCGTTTCAAGTTAGGACTCCAAGAAGAACAGATTGTTGATTTCGTAGCTTGGGGAATACACGACGAGAATATCCGTAAAACGGTTTTTGCATCTCGACATAAAACAATTGCCGAATTGAACCACTGTTTAGGAGTCCTTTCTCCGACAACGTCTAAAACGAAGGAAGGCAGGCACGCTATTTCCAGCGAAAGTTAGCTAGGAAAAGACATCGGGAGGCCGAAGGGCCGTTGCTACTCTTGTGGCAAGGGAGTAAACTGCCACAAGCCCGAGCCCTCGCGAGAGCTAATGACGTAGAAATGAAAATCGAACTGTAGAAAGAAGAGCTGGTGTATTACCGACCCTACCACATGTCATTTCGAGAGCGCGGAAGAGTGAAAAGGATCGTAGTAGATTTAGAAGCCAATAATTAATATCATCCACAAGACCGACCGCCTCATGCAAGCCAGGTCGTTTTAGTCGGAAAAGAAAAAGAATGGCAAGTTGCGTATGTGCATAGATTTTCAAGTACCGAATGAAAAATCATAAAGCGGGATAAATATCCTTTACCATCGATGGCAGATTAGATAGATCAACTGGGGGGACGGGTCGTTTAATTCGTTCGATCTAACGTTGGGTATTCCCAAATGTCAATTCCAGAATCTGTAGATAAAATCGCGTTCGTTACGCCTGATGAGAATTATTATGTACGTCTTTCGAATTTACAATTTTACCGTCCGTATCTCGGAGAGTTATGAACAGAGGTACAGGTGATCAATGATTCGTTCAAGCTCTGCTCTACATGAGCGATATTTTAATTGTTATATCGGCCGCAGAAAACGGCCTCAAGGCCTTAAAATTAGTTTTAGAGATCTTAACAAAAAAATCTACATTGCATTTCTCTAATGATAAATTCCTACAGCCGTAGATTCGATATCCAGTAGTGAGATTGGGGAGTAGGGTTTCAATCCAAGTCTCTCAGAGTAGATGCGATATTGGAAGTTCCTTATCCCAGAAATATAAAACAGGTGCATCAGTTTTCGAAACATGCTGTTTGTTCCTATAGATTTATGAAGATTACGTTAGTAAGGTAGTGTACCTCTCACGAATTTTCTACGTAAATACGCCCCGTGGTGTTGGGGCGCAAAACAGTCGAAAGATGTGGACACCATAAAACACATACTTTTCAACAGGCCCGTCTTAGCCATTTACGACCCTAGCCTAACGACAGAATTGCATACAGATGCCAGCCCAATAGGATTCGGGGCATGCTTATAATAAAAAAAAAGACAGAAAAAGGGTGGCAGTGTACTATAGCCGTGAAACTTTAGCCGAAGAACAAAAGTTCCATTCGTACGACTTATAGACGTTAGCCATAGTCGATGCTCTTAAGACCTTTCGGGTATATTTATTAGGCATCAAGTTTACCGTGGTGACGGACTGCAGCGCGGTAAGAGCGACTGCCACAAAAAAGGATATACAATCACGCGTAGCTAGGTGGTGAGTGCACATGCAGAACTTTGGCTTTGAAATCGTGCATAGGCCGCGGCACAAGCCGCACATGTCGACTACTTGAGTCGAAACCCCGTGGAGTGTCTACTCGTAGACATAACGGACGTTGAATGGATAAAGGTTGCTCAAATACAGGACCCAAACATAGACGTAATCCGTAAAATTTTAGAATCTGGAGACGTTCAGCCTGACGCGAAACAATACTTCGAAAAGTACGATGTCAAAGGTGGCGTAGTGTTTCAGAGAACCGAAACGGGTAATAAGTGGCTGGTGCCACGTGCGTCACGTTTTAATATCGTAAAGATGTGTCATAACGACCAGGGAAGTTTTTCTGTGGAAGGAACCCTTGAGAAAGTCCGAGAAAATGATTGATTTGCAGGGATGCGTAAATTCATAACTAAATACGTACATGCTTGCCTTAACTGTCTCTGCTATAAATCCTCATCTGGTCGTAAACTGGGTCTACTACACCCCATTAAAGAGGTCTCTATCCCATTTCACATATTGCATTCGGACCACGTGGGTCAGTTTGTACGGAGCAAACGTAAAAACACGCGGATATTGACGATAGTAGACGAGTTCACGAAGTTCTGCGTACTCGAACCCGTACGAGACACAAAAACGAAACGGGTCATCAACACTCACGACCAGTTATTTGCGTTGTTTGGGGTCCTAACGCTGATTGTGAGCGACCGGGGAAGCTGTTTCACCTCGCATCGTTTCGCTGCGTTCTGCAAGGAGTATGGAATCAAACATGTCCTCAATGTGACGGCGACGGCACGGGCGAATGGCCAATGTGAGCGCATAAATCGCATTGTCTTGAGGTCCCTGGCAGCCGCGGCTGCTGGGCGCCAGAGGACGCGTGGGAGGACTTCTGGAAGAAGACGCAGGGCGGAATCAATTCCTCCACAAACTGAACGACGCATGGGAGCCCGGCACCGCTGTTGTATGGGTACAAGCCTCGCAGCAGTGCAGGTGCAGCGTTACTCGGTCGGATCCAGTAGACTCTTGATTGAATAGATCTGAAGGAACTGCGGAAGGAAGCTAAGCGTTCGACAGATGAAGGACAACAGCGCCAAAAGACGAAGTTCGATGCGCGGAGGTCCAAGCCCCGCGGTATTCAAACGGAGACGTCGTTATGGTGGCCACGAATCTTGTCGCAGCAGGGCAGAGCAGGAAGTTGATGGCCGAGTTCAAGGGGCCGTTCAAAATCGCTGCTGTCCTGCCGAATGATCGGTACGAGGTCAAAGACCTGCGTGCGCTTTGGATGGCGAAGGGTCAAAGGAGCGTCGTCCCTGTTGACGGCCTTCGGAAATGGGTCACCATGGTCGTACTATCGAGGACGCTGGATTTCCTTTTGACGAGACTGTAATAGTGCGCCGCAATTATCGCGCCTGTAGGCAGATACGTCTTGGATGAAGTGTTGGTGTTGCTCAGTTGAGGGGCAACGGCGACCACCCTCTGGTTAGCTATGTACCCGGCATATCTCCCCGTCGCCTCATGGGCAGAGTGCGCGGGACGAGAGCTTGGGAGACGCTATTTCTTTGGTCAGCTAGGTACTCGGCATGTTTCCCCGTCGCCTCATGGGCAGAGTGCGCGGAACGAGAGCCTGGGAGACGCTATTTCTCTGGTTAGCTAGGTACCCGGCATATCTCCCCGGCGACTCCTGGCCAGGGCGCGCGGTATGAGAGCCTGGGAGACGCTATTTTCTTCATTCTTCCTGTCACAGTAGAATACGGTTTGTAACCGATTGTGGTTGTTATTGATAAATCCAGGGAATTGGATGTGAAATTTGATGGGCAACTTGATGTCGCCAAGTGTGTCAGTTGGTCAGTGTTGTTTGACAACTTGAATTTGCGTTTTTCTACTGTGACAACCTCTCCGCTTGCATACTCTATACTATCGGACATTAAAAATTGAATGGTATGATTTTCTCTCTCTAAGCCTTACTGTTCTGTTTACTATCCTGTTGCACGCTCAACTAACATATGCCGCGAGTCCGGACTGTCCTAGCCATGGCTTACCGGTCGAGAGCTGATGTATAAGGAGGATCCGGGCAAGGCAAGAATTTGACCGGTACCAAGTCGAGTACTCAGCATGCTAAGCGAAACCTTCGTGGTCAGGTTCTTGTAATGGAGTTCCCTCGGCAGAGGTTTTGACCATGGTCTTGAGCCAGCGCTTCGCACAATGCCTCACGTGATCGGGTAGATGTGCTAATTGGAGCCTGGTGTTGCCCGCGATCACGTTAGGCCAACACCCAGGCACCTGCAGGATATGGGGATCCTTCTATCAATACACTCCAAATGAAAAAAAAAAAAAAAAAAAAAAAAAAAAAAAAAAACGTAAAAGGGAACTATCCATGATAGTTCAGCATGAGAATCGCCTTTCAAGTTAGACGATATCAATTCGCACGCAAGGCACGTAGCATTGGAGTGTTTCAGGTGAGATCCTGTGGGGTAAAGTCCTGGTGCGGTCTTGGTTTTCCTACCTTACATACCTATCCAAAGGGGTAATAGTCGTGGTGCGGTTGGCTTTCTCGAGCGGAGCTGATCACTGCGCTTGAGAAGAGTTGCGATTGCATCCCGAGGAAGACCCATCCGAAAAAAATGGTCGATATGAAATCTTTCTAATTTTGGGTACATGTGGTCGTGGCGACTTTATTCTTTTGTTGGTACAGAAGCGGTGTCGACGTTTAAATGTGTCTACGACGGTGAGCCGAGGGCAGCTCAGTTGCAGGAAGGCCGAATGTGGGAAAAGTTTTTCGTTCCTCTTCCTTTTGCGTCGACAGGACTCGGTCGGAGATCGGGTTGCGAGACTCTTGAGTGGGCCATAAACGCCAGGGCTGTTTATTCTGGAGTTAAGGGAGAAGCCAAGGGACGAAGGCCCAAGGGTCCTAGGCGGGGCGCCTAGGAATGGACAACGAAGGGGCATTTTGTCTCTAGATCTCGAAGTGACCAGTCGCGAAAACCATCCTAAAGACTTTTCTATATTTGTTAAACCGATTAACTGATCAATGTACAAGAGTATTCTGACCAGCCGGGAGGATTACATTAATTAAAACTATCTTGTGAAATCCTACAATTCGTCAACCAAATATTTTCCTACATAATAAATAACTTAGTGTCAATCGTGCACCATTTCTGTCGAATTGTTCCTCAATATCGAAATATCGCGTCAATTCCTTAATTCTATTCTTTCCCACGCAGTACCCCTTTTTACCCTCATCCCGTGCTATTGCGCTAGGCGTGGGCAACACAAAGAGGGAAACGAAAATATTATACTCTCATCCCTTCCGGATGTGACATATTAATTTTTGATGGCTCGTCCGGGATTTTAAAAATGGAATGTGCTAATTAATCCAACGTCCATAAGTGATTCGGAAATGTATACGTCGGATTTGTTATCTGGTTTGGAACCTCCTAAACAATCGATCAAGAAATTACAAAAATCCTCAAAAATCGAAAACAAACCCACAAAAACAATGACGACGTTAGGAACAAACCAGTTAATATCTCTAAGAGACGCCATAATCTGCGTCCCCGAATTCGACGGACAAAATATCTCTTTATCAGAATTCATATCTGGGTGCGAGGATGCAAAAGATATGCTCCCTCCCGAATTGGAAAAATATTTAGCAAAATTAATTAGAAACAAATTGAAAAACCAAGCTAGAGAAGCAATTCACGGGACGAAATTCGAAACTATACAAGCACTAAACAAATTCCTAAAAAATATATATATACACCAAATAAATCCGTAATGCAATTATTGGGAGAACCCGATAACATATTTCAACCGGCCAACGACAGTATCATAGATTTTTCTGCAAAAATCAAGAAAAAGGCAAGGGAAATAATCGAGGCGCGAAACCTATGGAATGATGGGGCGGACGATCCCGTATTCAGAATAACAGTAGACGACTACTTCCTGACGTGTTTTAAACGTGGATTAAAGGGGGAAATTGAACAACGACTCCTTCCGTGTGCTTACATCGACGCCGCGATCGACCACGCAATACAAATTGAACATGAAATCGCGTCGCGAAAACAGTTGCACTCGCCCTCCATTAAATCCGATCAAGCCAGTCAAGATCTGTAATATTTGCAAAAAGAATAATCATCCGACCGAAGTTTGCCGATTCGCAATTCTTACATGCCAAATTTGGCGACAGTGCCATCAGGCCACAGTGCCAAGGCCACAGTGCCATCGAGTGCAGAAAAAAACCAAACGAGCAAGGCTCGGTCATTTGCCAAATATGCAAGAAACTCGGTCACACCGCAGACAGGTGTTACACCGATCAGAATTCCCGCGCCAAGATCTATCAATTGTGTAAAAACTTAAGGCACACAACCGATAAATGTTCTTCGCAAGGCATGGCCGTTCGAACGAACAAACGAACACGACGAGGTAGTCGAAATCCCCGCGTGTTTGAAACCTCTTTCCCCATGAGAGTCGAAAACCGCACGTTAAAGGAAGGGTATATCCCGCCTTTAAAAATCCGTAAGGATGTTTACGCCGGCGACTGCCTGGTAACAAACATCGACGGAAAGGCCCATTTGAAGGATCCCAATCCAACAAATGACGCCGTACGACCGATCGTGCCGGTCATAAAACTACAGGAATTCGACATCGTGGAAAACCAAACCAAACAAAAAATAAAATCAGATTACAGGACAATCTGCGATTCTAATCCAGCTCAACGTGATTCTAATCCTAATTCGGACGTGGATTGCACGATAACTACGCCGGTCCAGAGCCCAGTAGTGGCCGGTAAAAAAAATTAAAAAGTCGACAAAAACGTCGAAATAAAACTTTGTCAACGCTCCAGTGAGAGCGTTGATGAAGAAAAACTAAACCAAAACAAAAAGCAAAACAAACTCGGATTGCACGACAATCTGCGTTTCCAATCCAGTTCGTGGAATGCTAACCCAATTTCTCGCGATCATTCTAATCCAAAATCAGATTGCATGTCAATCTCAAGTTCCAGGCAAATTCCTCGCGATCCATCCATTTTAATCGTAGATTGCATGACAACTACGATAATCCAGAACCCGAAAGTGGCCAATCTAAAAACTTCGGCGAAAAATGTCGAAGCAAAACCTTGCCTTTACTCCGACGAGAGCGACGAGCAAGGAAAATCAAATAAAAATCCAGTGGCGAGGAAGAATCAAAAACAAAAACAAACGAAAAAGAAAAAAATTAACAAAAACCCAAACAAAACCAAAACGACACAATTAAATCAAAACCAAATCCAAATCGAAACGAAGAAGAAAAAGCAAAATCAAACATAAATAAAACCCAAAACGAAAAAAGAAAAACCCAAAATAATAGAAAATCAAAACGAAATAGAAAAACCCAAAGTAAAATAAAACCAAAACAAAGAAGACAAATCCAAAGCAATTCAAAATCAAAACGAAAAAGAAAAATTCAAAACAATTCAAAATCAAAACGAAAAAGAAAAACCCAAAATAAAACAAAATCAAAACGAAAAAAGAAAACCCACATCAATCCAAAACCAAAACGAAGAAGGAGGCCTAAAAATGAAACAAAGCTTGAATCAAATTCTAATCACAAAAGCAAATTCGCGAACGAACGTAAATTCTATCGTCACCTCTAAGTCAACATCGCATATAATCGAGAATTCGAAAATCGCATTACAAGATTTAGCGCGCAGATTAGACGAGACTAGCGATAGCAATGACGAAAACAAAAATCCAACGACCTTTACTATTCGAGCAGATGTCCATCCCGTCCCGCGTGAGAAAAATATAAACATCGTTATTCGCTCTCAAGTGAAGAGCCCTATAGAGCAAGTGCACGAATCATGTGGCGACTACGCTACCAAGGCCGACGCGCCGGCAGTCGAACGCATAGACCCGCACTCCCAAACTCGACACCTTACGCGTCAAACTCGTAACCTCATAAATTACGCAGAGAGTAGCGACGGCGAGACGAAGGCCGAAATAGTAAGACCCATTCGCACTAGTCGACCTGCGGAGGGCATTGCCCCGAAATCAGCTGAGGGCTCTGACAAGCGCAAAGCATTTCCGATCCATCCTTCCAAAAACTCCACCGATCCTAATTCCGATAATTCGACAAATTCACATTCCAACTCTCTCGATTCAAAACCCTCTGAAGACAAAAATCCTCCTGTCGAGGAAAGAAAAATATCAGAATTCAAAATTGCAAATTGCATAAATATCAAAGAATTGTTCCACTTTCGCAACGATAATCCGGTTTATTTCACCGACTCAACAAGTAAGCCGTATGACCCTGGAAGACACAGGTTTTGGGTGTCCCAAAAACCGATTTCAATCCTTATTAATAAATAATCATAATAATAAACCTGTTTTTCAGATGGCCGTTATCAATCTACTCTGTAACGTTTAACGATGTCACCTTTGCAATCGTAATCAGAGAAATAGATCAAGTTTTTAGTTACAGTATCCACAGTACAGAACATTCGAACTTGTGTACATTAAAGACTCGCCGAACTAACTGTTTAAAAATTCGAGAGAGATTTCCAGTCTCTATCCTAGATATAATCGCTTACTTCAATTCAAAACTCATATACGTAGTCATTATATTATATTAAAAAATCATTATATTACGATATGCATACGTAACAGTGTAGCAAAGAGCCCCAAATACTCCAAAACAATTTGTTATTAGCGATCCAAGCCTCGGACGGATTGTATACAATTTAGTCGAGAAACCGAGTTATATGGAGGTACATTCTGGCGAAATAGTACAGGTTATTCAATGTATAACAACACAAGAAAATCTGATCAGGTTAAAAGAATTTCACGATCAACCTCCTGTCACTCGTGGGAACGTAAAATATCTCCTTACTCCTCGAACTCATATATAACCAATTACCAAAAGAAAAACTCAAACAACCTGCAATTCCTTACTTCCCCCAAATTACCTTTTCGGAGACACTTGGTACAAGTTCATCCCTGTTCTGGTCGAAGCCACACCACCCGCAATCACGAAATCGACGACGAAGTCTACTCGGCGATACATCAACCCAACATCATCAGCATCCTGCGCGATGTACTCCAAAGAGAACATCGACAATGTACGAGAACGTAATGTTTACGTATGTACGTAATGTTTCCCGTAGAGAAACCCGCTGTCGTAAACAACATGACACGGGGCATCAGTGGTCAAAGCAATGTCAATCGAGAGGAGAAGTTCTTAAATCTCCTGTATAAGAACAATCTATAACACCAAGCGGACTCCATGTGGAATTGCACCTGCAAAAAAAATCCACTCAATAAAGTACAGCAAGCGTTGGTTTCACCCGAACATCACTCGTCGTGCGAGCGATCAAGGTCCTCGTAGATACGGCGATCCATGCATACAGACTATACCATGTGGACGGCTGGTCAAGGTATCTCGTCGGTGCAGTATGGGACTCGGTTACGTACCTCCTGATGCGCCTGGCTAAACAACCCAAGAAGAAAACGTCAACGGATCCAGTGACTGGTCAAGAACTTCATCAACTCGTGTCGGCCCCTCCAGCTGAATCAGAGGGCCAATATTAACGCTGCAACACATGATCTGTACCCTGTCATCTGCGATCATCCAGAAAACAACCAATCCTCCATACCGCGATCCTTCCCTTAAATTCGCACGAGGAGACTTACGATAATTCTGATCATGCTAATAATTTTCTTTGTTGTCATCGTTCTTTTAGCCCTGTCAAGTAAGAGTTAGAGTAAAATAAGTAAATAAGCATCTATGCATGAGGAAAAATAAAAAGGTGAAAACTCTTACACATACATTTCAGCGCAAAATAAAAAAATTATATTCATAATTATCAACAAAAAAAACGGAGAACAAAGAAAAACTTCTCATACAAAGAACTATATATAAAATAATGAGGCACACATTCTTTCCTTCTCCTACAGTCTACATAATACACTGAAAAGAAAATTCGTTCATCCAACCAAAATTCAGTTGGTTTAGCAAAATGTATCTTTAAATACGTTCAACTTGATTTTTTATTGGCATAACAAACGTTTTGTTAATCTAACTGATAGTTTTAGTGGTGTGAACTGTAGCTTATTTAGCATGTCTGAGCAACAGTTAAAACAACAAAATATCGAGACAACAAAATGCATTTTGCACATTCAACGATTTCTTTTTCTCAGTGTACTCTAATTCAAAGATTGTACCTACCGACACCGCAACCGTTTAAGAATATGCTGATGACGATATTGAGATAATCTTCGGAACATTCATAACAATTGAGCGGGACGCTCAATCTTAAACCGGGGAGGTGTTACATCCTAGCGAATGTGCCTTCTCTCGGTTATTCGAAATATCCTCGTTTGCCGTTTCAAGCTTATTATTAAATGTATAAACACTGTAAAAAAAATCTGTATTAAAATTAATATAAAAGTGTAGGAAGTCTTTTTACAGATACCGTTTACGAATTTTAATATTGTCGTTTGAAAATCAATGCACTGCTTTTCGAATGTCTAATAATCGTTTAGTAATATCGCAACACTTCAGTACTGGAAAAATCATATACGTATCGCAAGGTATCTATTATAAGCGTATTAAAATTAATACACACGGATTGCATTTTTTAATAAAAAAAAGTAAATTTGGCATAGAAAAGTGTATCAATTTTACGGTGTTAGGTTAGTGTAATTGTTATTATTTACTTTCTGCGTCTTTAATATACTCTGTATGAATTTTAATATACAAATTCCGGAATTCTTTTACTGATTCAGTCTGTGAAAACTAATAATCGTTATTTTTAAATTAATACACTACGTTTTGAATGGCTAAGTAATGTGTAGTAATACTGTAATATCAAAGTCCTGGAAAAATTATATACTTCTTCAACAGTATCAGTTGTGGATATATAAAAATCAATGCGAATAGATTTTATTTTGGTTTAATTAGACTTGGCTGCTTGTTCGGTTAATCACCACTTACTTATTTGTTTTCTCTTTAAGCTTTTCGCGTTTGTTACCTATCCTTCCCCTCATCGTGACCCGTTTCTTTCTTCTAGTCTTCTCCTTTTTTCTCCCTGTTCCCCCCTTGCGTCCGCGGCCTTCCCCCCCTCTGTATTACATTCATCATGACTATAATTCTTATTTCTACTAGTCTTATTTCGCCGTGAAACACCGAAGAAAAACATTTCACGACGAAATGTACGCACTAGGATTCGAACCCGGGACCTTCCGTCCGCTGGTTTAGTGGCGAGCACGCTAACCACTAGACCACTAGACCATCGCACCGGGTGTTCGTCACCTACTTTAGATTTGGTGTTAGTCGAAAGCACGAATTTCAAGTTTTCTGCACTGAATTATATATTAAATCAGACTATCCGAATAAACACATACTAACAAGGAGAAGGCAGAGCCTGGATGTCGCAAATCGGTTTCTCTTTTCGCGTGGTGAAAGTTGAAGACCTCCGAATTAACGTCGTTTTTTATTTTTGTTCCAATAGGCCTTAGTTACTGAGATATCGCGATTTGAAAATTTGGGAGTTTCGGATGGAGCCAAGCAGGTTTCGGCTGGCGCGTAGAGTACATTGAGCCTTGATGCTTGAGACAAGAGCGGCTGTAGCTACTACGGTAAGACGACGGACTGGCAGTTGAAAGTTCACGGTTCGCGGCCCCGTGCTTTTTTTTAAATTCAATTTTTATTTTTATTTTATAATCTCTCATGACTTTGCATGTGCAGGTAAATAAGAAAATTCGAAAATATGTATTGCTAGTTTTATTTAACTATTATATTAAAATAATTAATGTGGTTGCGGTGGTATTGCCTTCATCTTATGTTCGTGGTGTCGTAAGCCTTTGTGCTTCCCTTGCTTTTACGATGGTTTCCACCCTCCAATTTGTCAGCATACCGATCTGATAGAAGAAGAATCAGAATAATCACCTGCCGCTAAATTTGCAAGTGTAAATTAGATTAATTATTTATTTTTTATACCATATTATTCTGCTTTGTAATTGTGACTTGATTATTGGATTAATTATTTTAATATAATAGATAAATAAAACTAGTAATACATATTTTCGAATTTTCTTATTTACCTGCACATGCAAAGTCTTATGAGAGATTAGAAAGAAAAAAAAATTGAATTAAAAAAGAGCACGGGGACGCGAACCGTGAACTTTCAGAGTGCCAGTCCGTCGTCTTACCGTATTAGCTACGACCGCTCTTGTCTCAAGTATCAGCGCTCAACGTACTGTACGCGCGAGCCGAAACCGGCTTGGCTCCGTCCGAAATTCTCAAATGTTCAAATCGCGATATCTCAGCAACTAAGGCCTATTGGAACGAAAATAAAAAACGACGTTAATTCGAAGGTCTTCAACTTTCACCACGCGAAAGGAGAACCCGATTCGCGACATCCAGGCTCAGCCGTCTCCTTGTAAATCAGAAAATGTACGTGCCTTCGTATTGTAAATGTCCTATTCATTTCTAAATAATTTCCAGTCTATCATAATATTCAGTGCACAAAAAATTGTATACTCCTGAACCAAGTATTGTAAAAATTAAGAGTCAGTTTGTCATTTGCTTAATTCGTCTACATTGTATATATTCAAAACGCTTGTTGTATTTTTCAACTAAGAATATTTATTTTTCTATTAGACGTCTTGAAAAATTGTAGATAGTGTATTAATATTCAATTCGTAGGTATTACGAAATGTAAAACCGTATGAAATGTAGGTCCGGTATTGAATTTTACAACACTGAAGCCTAAATATTCATTCATATACTAAGTTTTGAAATTTCATTTGCCATAGTATTGTAAAAGTATTTTAAATTTCATATTTCTTTAAACAGCGTTTTGTAATATTCAATGTATAAGGTATTGTACTTTTCAACAGAATGAAGTTAAAAATAATAGTCATATTGCGATTTTAATACTTTTTGTGTAAATAATGAAATCGTATACGTTTGTTGCATTAATCAAACGAATATTTGCATTATTATGATACGCGTTGAAAAACTCATACGCAGCATACTAATATTCAATGTCCCATGTATTAAAATGTATACGCATCTATGAAAATTCATTTACATTACTGAAGTTTCCATTGCAGAAGTGTGAATTTGCGTTTCATATTCCGAGTTTAGAAATTTTCAATTATAAAAGTATAGTAAATTTAATGACTTTTTTTACAGTGTTAACCTAAGAATAAGACAAATAACCGCGTAAAAAGGAACATGCATACGTTTCGCACGCATATTCAACCCACAGCGAGAGACGCACGATAGCAGTACCGTCAGTTATCGACTTTTCCTATGCCATTAGCTGTCAACAAGAACAAGATCTCAGGCGCATATTCCAAGAAGAGCTGTCGAACGAGAAACCAATTATCAGCTCGATCAACAGACTCCAAAAATTCTACGCCGGCCAAACCGCATGAGAACCAAGAAAGCCTTGACCCTAGATTATTTAAACATAACATAGACTAGACGGCTCCGACAAACTTATAACTCCGACTAAATAATAAGACAACTTCTTCATATGAGAAGTCACCACAGCTATAAATTCACATAACACAAACCATGCGCATGCTTAGGTCTCAGATATCGAACTGTATTTCCCATGCGTTTTTTTTCGCCGAAATACGAGACAAAGGCCTCCTTTCTTCATACGCATATTAGTCAGAACCGATGCCCTGAAATAAGGTCACGCGCGTGCCTAGGAAATCTGTAACCTACACGCACATCATACCGCAACCAATCACGCTAATCAACCGATATATTCATGACGAATGGACCAATCCCCGAACAACTAGATGACCAAGACCACACTCTCACTAAGGTTCCTTCTCCCAGTACTGAACCTCTCCTAATTTTCATATCAAGAAAGACTTCCTTCCTGAAGTCAGGCTCCCGTCAACCACCATCACATCAAGTTCTTCTATCGAGTCTCAATCCCAGTCTCCCGTCAACTACCACCGACTCAAGTTCTTCTATCAAGTCTCAATCCCAGTCTCCCGACAATCTTCATCAAATTCAGAGCTCAGTCTTTCGTCAACCAACATCGAATCACTCCTCATATCAAGTCATAATCCAGAAGTCTACGAATATCTCGAATTAACTTTCCTACGAACAGTCTTCATTTTTCGAGTCACAAAAGTTTTATTTTACACTTGTATAATTGCTATCATCGGTCCGTGAATATCAATCTCAATTCATTGACCTTGCGCGCCGTTCATATTTCTATCTACGCGTAGTGCCCGTCGTAGTAAACACGTCGAGTATACACACGTCCAGCGTAAAATCCTGCGAGCGTCTTACCAGCAATTGTACCAGCGAGCGCACCAGGCCAAGAGCGAAGGCCCTTGTAACGCAAGCGACAACAAACATCCACGCAAGCGAGCGAGCGACCGAGCGTCAAACACAACCAATGTAAGCTAACCATACCTTTTTATTTTCTGTATCATTCATCGTAGGCCTGATCGCTTTAACCCGTCTAGTAATCTTATAATAAATAACTTAGTGTCAATCGTACACCAATTCTGTCGAATTATTTCTCAATATCGAAATATCGCGTCAATTCCTTAATTCTATTCTTTCCCACGCACTACCCCTTTTTACCCTCATCCCGTGCTATTGCGCTAGGTGTAGGCAACACAGAGGGAAACGAAAATATGCTCTCATCGCTTCCAGATGTGACAGTATGGAAGAATTGACGTATGCAACTCAAATGAGCCTTCGTTCATCTGGAATATCAGATGCTGCGAAAATTGTCCGTGATGTGGGATTGGGGAGCCCATCTAAAGCTATGAAGCATAAGGAGTCCATAGATGCGATTCAAGAAACGACTTTATCTGCCGATGCTGCTCTATCGCTCATAGTGGAACTACAATTATCGAAATCACAATATCAGGGGCTTTGTAATAGAAGCAAAGAGAACAGCTGTAATTTATTTCCACCGTATAAATTGCCATATCAAGCCAAGCTCAAATGTTATCCGCCTAAGTCAGATATTTCTGTCAATGAATGTAGTGCTGAGGTAAAATTGCAGGCTTTGCTGAATCACACAGCTGGTAGAATATTATTAACACAATTGGATGTTGTCAAACGTTTGTCTTCCGAAAATGTTAGCAACTTGAATTTAATTTGTAAGTGGGGCTACTATGGCACTTCTGGCTAAAGCACGTACAAGCAAAAGTTCACCAATGATGATGGAAGCAAGTCCGATGCTAATATTTTTTTACCTCAATCGTTCCACTGCAGCTTGTATCAGACGACCAAGAAACAAACGCTAGACTTGTTGTATGGAAAAGTCCGAGGCCCTCATCTCCTCGCTTTGGTAAACCAATTAGGATCCAATTTTTTCACGCGAGTCCTGAAGCCACTCGTGAGGAAATGAATTATATTAAACAACAAGAGAACAATCTTGTCCCTTTCGAAAAGACCATAGATGGAAAAGAAAGAAGAGTTTCTTTCCGACTTGCTTTCACCGTGGTAGACGGTAAAGTTTGTAATGCTATCACGCATAATACGTCTACTCAACGATGATATTTATGCAAAGCAACTTTAAAAGACTTTGACAATATCGATGCAATTCTAGAAAAGGAAGTATCTGAAGATCATTTACAGTTTGGATTATCAACTTTGCATGCATGGATACGATTTTTCGAATGTTGTTTGCATGTAGCATATAGGCTTGAAATGAAAAAGTGGCAAGCGCGTAGTGATAAAGAAAAGGAACAAATAAGAATCCGAAAAACAAATATACAAAAGAATTTCCGTATCGAATTTGGGCTAATAGTCGGTCAATCAAAGCCTGGTTTCGGTAGCTCGAATGATGGGAATACCGCGCGACGATTTTTCGAAACCTCAAGCATTTCTGTTGCTATTACAGGGGTTGATGAGGACTTGATTAAGCTTTTCCATGTCATATTACAGACAATTTCGAGTGGCCATGAAATCGATTTCATAAAATTTCAAGATTATGCCTTTCAGACAGTTCGTTACTTTGTGCAGTTATATCCGTGGTTCTACATGCCAACTTCGGTACATAAGCTATTCATTCATGGCGCAGAAGTGATAAACTCATCGGTATTGCCGATAGGACAAATGTCTAAAGACGCTTAAGAGTCTACTAAAAATACATTTAAAAGTTTCCTGAAGATTTTGCAAGAAAGTGATCCCGAGCCAAAACAGCGGAAGACATTATTTTACGCTTATTATTAATATCCGATCCATTTATTTCAAGTTTGCGCGAATTGCCTTGAAAAAACTTTAAGTCGTTGCTCCCCAAAGCAGTTATATTGTTAGTTGCGCCACGTATAACAGCAAGTACAGGAAGCTCCAGCGATTTAAAAGTTGAATCAACTGATTGGGAATCAAATTATTCTTCGGATGACGATGCGTGAAATTGAAATCAACCGATTGTATGTTTTATCGTATTATACAACATATGTATCTATTTTGTACTTTCTCTATAAAAGTGGTTCATGTCAAATCCACCATTGTGTTTTTATTTCAAATTTTGACTTCGGATTCATAATCAGCGACCCCGAAAACTTCCGAGTACTGACTCAGTCAAATTTATAACGTTTTCGAGTTTTGGCCAGCTTTTTGGGATGTGGCCCTAGTATGGCGTCGGCGGGATTAATCTGAAAAAGAGCACGGAAGAGTTTTTTCTTTCAATAACACTCATAAGCAGAACATGAACCAGGAAAAAGTAAGAAATGTTGAAAATCGATGAAATGGTACACTTTGGAACAAGAAGATTGAATTTTCCGAAAAATAGCTACATGTCGCAATAACAAAGACTTTTTATAAATTTTCAAAAACATTTAGCGTCATATTTTAGACAATAAGGTTAGAAAGATTTACACCAAATTTTATCAGAATCGGTCGATTAGTATTTTAGCTATACGTCACGCCAGTTTTGGAAATGCAGTTTAGAAAACCGTGCCATACCTCGGCCGTTTAAAAAGGTGAATTAAAAAAATACCATGTAACAGCCAAAAGTAGTAATCAAACATACACTAAGTCTGTGAAGGTTAAGAAATATTTCCTGGGTCCTTGGAAAAAATGGCGAAGAAAACTTTCCTTTAAAAAAAAATCATGAATTAGCAAATATTTTCTTCGCCTAAAGGTATCTCCGCCCTTAATCGACTAGAAGAAAATATAAACCCACGAATGTAACCTGCCAATTGCATTTAAACGTAGCAATTTTTGTGCTATAATTCCACGATCGACTATATATTTTCGAATGATTTATCTGTTCACGATTTTCACAGATTTTACTGTACTTTTGGGTTTTCATTCTCGCATAACGACTTACCATGGCCAATAACTCAGTGGTCTCGAACTCACAGCGTTGCTATCTTGGTTCGCAATGAATCTTATGCGGGCAGACTAATTGCTGCCGTTAACTACAGAATTCTCATTGATACATCCGTTAACCGCTTTTTATTTCAATGCTTCTTTAAGGCCTTAGGCCACTCTAGAGGCCTAAAAAATAGGCTGTTTGGGGATTTTTTTCTTCAGAAAAACTACAAAAAAAATCGAGATTATAAAAAGGGTGTTTATCATACATATCAGTGCCTGTATACAATAATTTTTTTGAAGCAACTAATTCAAAACTTGTGCAACGTTTATCTCAAAACTGCATTTTTTAAGTTGGCCGGTCACCTAACTCAGACAATTTTCAACCGATTCACTTGAAATCTTGAATATATCTTGAAAAGTACATTGTCTATAGAAAAACGTAGGATTTTTTTAAATATTGCATAGTTCATTTGTTATTAACAATAATCTGACGATTTTTGAGGCAAGTTTTCGGAAAAGTTAAAAACTTGCCTAAAAAATCCTATGTACTTTCATAGACAAATGTATTTTACAAGATATACTCAACATTTCGAGTAAATCGGTTGAAAATTGTCTGAGTTATGTTTCCGGCCAACTTAAAAAATGCAGTTTTGCGATAAATGCTGCACAGCCGCCATTTTGAAATTAATCGCTTCAAAAAAATTATTGTATACAGTCACTGATATGTATGATAAACACCCTTTTTGTAATCTCGATTTATTTTGTAGTTTTTCTGAGAAAAATCCCCAAAAAGCCTATTTTCTCGGCCTCTAGAGTGGCCTAACCCCTTAATCCTGAAAGTCTCAGGAACAGTTGATTATTTATTTGGTATTTGGAATAAAGGTATATTGTTAAGCATAAATTGAACTTAATTCATGGGAATTTTTATTGAAAAAATAAAAACTGAACAACATTTCTGAGATAAAATAGAGCCTCCGTATAAAAAATGTGGTCCAACGGCCGGGTCGATAATTTGACAATGGTTGGTCTAAAAAATAAAAAGTTCTATAATCTTTATAAATGTAGTTCTTGTTGTGCGTAGCCGTTTGTCGAAATAAAAAATCACAAATTGGCGGGTATTAAAAAAAAAAAAAATTTTGGCGACATTTTTCCTTGTAATCGTGGGCTCAATAAATGTTCAATTTAAAAAACGGCTACGTACACCGATAGCTATTGCAATTGCAGAAATATTGGTTTTTCTTTAAATTGAAAATCGGACTATTTAGCTAGAGTTACGATTCCGGCCAGGGCGAGAAAAGTCGTTCCGAAAAAAATGCGATTGGAAGTTTTAGTATACAGTAACACTAAGTTTATACGTTTTGCACATACGTTTTTATCATTTATACGTCAAATTTCTCTAGCCCCGGCAGATTCCGTTCATTAAGATGGTAATGAAGTTTAATTTCTATGTTTTTCACCCATACGTTTTTCGCGCTTATACGTTATTAATTTTATTCCCCAGCGGCGGTTTCGAGGTTCGTTTCTTCTCAGTTATACGTCAATCACACGTGATATTCTCTCGCCGGAGAAAATTCCATTTGACTGCGTTTTGATGTTTTGTTCGATGTTTTGATGTTTCTGACCTCGACTAATTATGCATGTATTGTGATTATATCACAATACATCCCTTATCAATACGAAACTGTCTGTTATTTACTAGTTAAAACGTTAAAGCTTAGTGTTACAAACTTACATTAAATAAAAGTTCAAAACGGAAATTCGAAAACTTGCGTTCGCTCATTACTCAATTACTACTAATCAAATTTTCAATTGGAAAACCAAACATTAACATAATAGAGCTACTGCTATTGAAAACATGGTGAATTATGCACCAATCGCCATTTTCAAATGTTAAAACGTTTCAGATACATACTGTGTTTCACTTCTACGTTATTCTCACTTATACGTCACATTTGATGTACCCGTTGAACAACGTATAACTGAAGTTTCACTGTACATAAATCGTTGCGCTATCTGCTCTTACTGACAACGAATCGTCTGTAACTTAGAGAACTTTGAATATTTTAACTTGAACATTTTTATATTCTTATATATATATATATATATATATATATATATATATATATATATATATATATATATATATATATATTATAGGTATTTATATTCTTGAATATATATACCTTGAGAAAATGGAAAAAATCGTTTTTTTTTACCCGTCACAGTGTATACTATAGGAAATAAAAAATTTCAACAGTGATATAACAACCAAATACCAATAACCGGCAAGCAAATCGAATTAAAATCATCTTGTATGTTTTGACAATAAGTTCTTTTTATATTTTTTTGCACTCATGTATTATTGATGTGAAAATTTAAAAAGTATGCACTGAATGATACTTGAATTAAAGGTCCTTCGTTACTATGGCCAATGACAATGAATTTTTGCAAATGAAATAAAATAAATATTATCCTGATCGCAGTATTTCCCTCAAACTTCACACTTTCTCGAGAGTTTAATGTACTAAAGTAATGCATTATGGATAAAGCGAGTATGTAATGCTCGTTTCCACTGAGTTTTTTTCTTCACATTTATCGTTTCTGCAAAGTTTTTGTCATTTTTTTCGTTCCTTACCCTCGCCCCATAGAGAGATTATGCTTCGCGTCGGGCCGTGCGAGCCCGCGGAGCTTAAATTGATACAGATGCGAGTTAACGAGAGTTCTTTTTCGTTCCTACCCACAGGGGAATTGGCTCTGAGAGCTGTAGTATATATGTATTTAACGTATACGGTGAAACTTTGAGCGGGATGGCTTTGCTACGTCGAAATACCTGGACAAAAGTTATCAGAGATTGCAAAAACTTGTCGGTGGCCGAACAGGGGAAAAATATTCTTGAAAAATCCGTTGAAAAGCGTATTCTTGAATCAGTTATTTCGTTCTTCTTATGATTTATCATAATTAAGCCCTCATTGTTCATACGATTTATCGTAGTAACATTGCATTTATGTTTTTCGTAAGATTCATTGTATATTTTAGGATTTTTTTCATCGATGTTGATATCTCGCAACAATAACATGTATTATTGACTAGGATCCATAATACGTGATCCTAGTAGTTAGGATTATACAAATATCTAGTTATGTACATTTTTATCCATATTAAATTACCCAACTAGGGGAAAGGTGTACGAGATGATTCCCTTTAAGGGAAATGCTCGTAATTTCGAAGATATTAACCATAATTAAGATCTAAAAGCGTTTACTACTGGTATATTTATCTATCTTACGATTGGCATATTCGAAATATTCAATTTATTAGGGTTTTAATCAAAAGAGTTCGTTCTTTTAAAACGTTACATAGGGATCATCTTGGACACCCCGGTGTTAAAGATGATCCCTAGGATATTGACAAGATGATCCCTCAGATCATCTTACCCCAATTTCGGTTTCTTTTTCTTCTTATTTTCGAGAAATTAGGTAAATATAAATAAAAATTTGCTCGAGTTTACGACATCTTTATATCTATTCATCATAGGTATACAACATAAGCTAAAGTTACAAGTTAAATTACCTTGATATTTAAACGATCAAACGAAGTTACCTAAGTGAAGTTCGATCGTAATTATATGAAGAGTCTCGTTCGAGATGATTACATCGTAGTACCGTCTACTCTCACACGTTGGTGTCACGAATTTTTAGAGCATAGGCAAGAAAACAATTGCTTTCGTTGCCTGGTGATGTCGTCGCTCGTGTTTTCATATCATAATGTTTAAAGTGATTCTGGTGATAGGCGGAAAGAAAATAGGAAAAAATAATACACGCCTAATTCCTTAAATGTTCATAGGGTGGGGACCAATCATAAACGTACGATCTGTATTTGGGCGGGATGTAATCATCTCGAACGAGACTCTTCATATAATTACGATCGAACTTCACTTAGGTAAGTTCGTTTGATCGTTTAATTATATTTCGAGTCTCGTTCTCGAGATTACATCGTAGATGTTCAGAGACAACTCACCGTTTTACTCAACCTTCGTTTATTATTTTTCATACGTAATATATCACGGAAGGGGTAACAAGAAAGAAATGAATCTGCTTGTCAAGGAATAAAGATATATGAACGTTACTTCGTTATTTTATTAACGCATTTGCAAACGAGAGTCTCGAGGCCTTAATAGGTCGGTTATAATATTTGGCAAAAACCTGAGAGTCTTTGGACCAACCAGCGGTATTCTTTATTATCGATATATCGATACCCTTAGCGGAGGCCGCAGAGGTGGCTGCGTGCCTCGTGCTATGTGCATTATACTCTGGGCCAATGCCACTTTTTCTAAGGCAGCACTTAATCCATTTGCTTAATGTTTGTGCCTTTGCTGCTTTGTAAGGCTTTTTAATAGTAATTATTACGTTATTACAACATCCTCGTAATGGTTTGGTTACCTCCAAATATCTTTCTAGCGTACTCGCGATACAAAGTCTTGGTCTATCCTTGAAATAAGGAAGGAGAAGCAGCGGTTGTACAGCTCCTGGGCGCGACGTCTTAATAATATCTGGGATTTTTATTTCAAAACCTTCTATAGTATGTGAAATGTTTTCGAGTTTCATGAGATAAAAAGTTTGCACTCTGTGTGCTGTCCCTAACGCTAGCAGGGTGACCAATCTCTCTAAAAGTGTTTGGTGATCCAATGATTCAAGAGGATATAGGTTTGAAATAACCGTGAGGACTGGGTTAACGTCCCACGTTGAATCATATCTAGGTTTAATGGGCCTGAGACGAAAAATGCCCTTAAAAAATCTACTGATCGTAGGATCTTTTGTAGCATCGTTGGATGAGATTAGCGAAATAGCCGAACGCATTGAGTTTAATGTACCATAGGATGCACCTGTGTCAAATTTTTGTTGTAAAAAGTCGAGAATTTGGTTTGCGCTTGGTTCGTGGACGTCTATGTTTTTGTTTAAACAGCAGGCGACCCATAACTTGATGGATCCCCCATATTGTCTCCAGGTGCTCTCCGCGAGAGAGGCTAATAGTGTTTCAATCACCGGATCAGAGAGGTTTTTTCTACGATACGCTTCGCGGACAACCTCCCGGCCAGTAACCCCAGTGATCTCTCCAGAGGATGTCGTAGAGATCTACAAGGTGACAATAACAATCGTTTAGCTGGATAAAAGGTGATCGGTTCTTCTATCAGTAAACTTGTGAACAACGGAAACCAAGGCTGGGATGGCCAGTTTGGTACCACCGCAATACCACAAGCGCGGTCGGCGATGACTTTCCTAAGAAATCTTAGAATTAATGCAAAAGGCGGGAACGCGTAAAAGAATTTAGTTCCCCAATCAAAAGTGAATGCATCGATAAGGAAGGCTCCCGGATCTCTGTGCCAAGAACAGCATAGTCCGCATTTGGTGTTAATTTTGGACGCGAATAAGTCTATATTTGGGAACCCGAATTTTGATACTATAGACTTGTATGCCCAATCTGATAACTCCCATTCCGTGTCGATATTTTTCACTCGAGATTCCCTGTCAGCTTCTGAGTTTTCCTTTAATGCTACATATGATGCAAAAATCCAAATTTGCCTAACTTCGCACCACTGCCAAATATCTCTCGCCACATTGTGAAGCCGTGAGTGCTGTACTCCTCCCATTCGATTGATATAAGCGATAGCTGTAGTATTGTCGATACGCAAAAGTAGCTCGCATTTACGTAAATGAACTGCAAAGCATTTAAGCGCCATAAGGGCGGCCATAAGTTCCAGTTGGTTAATGTGGAAACTTTTTTCTTTTTCGTTCTAAAATCCGTGCGTACCTTCGCCATCACAGTACGCACCCCAGCCCGAATTGGAAGCATCCGAGAAAATTTCTTTTTTGAATTGGAAATTACGTATTGGCCGAATTGATGTAGGTATATTGGCGCGCCACCAAGCAAACTCTTCCCGAAGATCGTTCGAAAGCGTGAGAACGCTGTCGTAATCTGCCCCACTAATTACTAATGCCAAATATTTTTCGCATTCGAATTTTTTGGTATACAACCACCCGTATTCTATCGCTCGACAACAGTCGATTAACTTTCCTATAAAGTGGGCAAATTCTCGAATGGTGCAATTATTACGGAGACTAAAGTCTTCGATCAAGCTCATTATTTTCATTCTCTTTTGCTCTGGTAATCCGAGTGTCATATCTTGAGAATTTATAATATATCCAAGGAATTTTCGTCTTCTACTAGGTAATAAATTGCTTTTTCTATAATTTATCAAAAAACCGTGACTCTCTAGTGTTTTCATCGTGAATTTAGTGTTTTTACGACATGCTGGCACATCTGAGCCAAAGCATAGGATATCATCTAGATATATTGTTAATAAATAATCTTCCCTTCTTATGAGGTTAATCAGAGGTCTGAGAATCTTGGTGAAGATGAACGGGGCTGTACATAGGCCGAATGGAAGGCATATGAATTCGAACAAGGTATCGTCGAAAGAAAATCTTAAATATTTACGGCTGTCTTTATGCATAGCTACAGCAAAATATGCATCTTGCAGATCAATGTTGCACATAAAATCGCCTGGAGAGACCAGTTTTATCGCGGTTCTGATATCTTCTAACTTGAAGTGATTAGTTGAGATATAGCTATTGAGTTTTTTGAGGTTTAAAACGAATCTCATTGAGCCGTCTGATTTCGGAACTAAAAAATAAGAAGAAATGAATTGACCCGGACTTGGCAAGCAATGCCTGATGGCGCCCAACTTCAGTAATTTGTGTATAGCCAATTTCATATTTTCATGCTCAACCAGCGAATAGTTTTTCGGGGTTGGCGTGTGTACTTGGTATACCGGTCTTTCAAATTCGATTTTGTATCCTGCTATGCAGCCTAGGATGAATTGGTCACTCGTAATTTTTTCCCATTGATGAAGATAATAACGGAGTCGGCCCGCTACTTCGACTACCTCTAACGTCTCTTTTGATGGGTCATGTTCTGGGAATCCGTTCCGCGGTTCTGGCTCCGAGGACGATGCTGATCCCGCTGGCGATGAGGCTGCGTTATACTCCGCTGAAATCTGACGAACTTGTTGGGTCCTTTCTGTGTGCTGCCCGCCTGGTAACTCCGTTGGTTTGCATGCACCGGCGGGCCCTTTCGGTTTCCCGAAGGAATCGGTGTTTTTAATTCCAAAGCTACTTTTTCAATAGCCTTTGCGGATCGAAGTTTTTCCGTCAGATTATCTCCGAATAAATATGCGTGTGATTTTGTCTCATCCAGCACGCCCTTAACTTTCGTATCGAACGAACCCGTAATGGAGGATCGCCGGGTGAGGGTATCAAGATGATGCGCGGCGGCGAGGAGCTTACCAGCGTCAGCAAGGTACTCGAGCAATTTATACTCATCGACACCTTCGTTACTATGAGTTAATAGAAGCGTAATGGCCGTGCCTAGCGCAGCCATAGCTGAGGCCCGAATATTTTGTGCGTTCTCGAGGTATTTGTCTCGCTTAACTGCGGATTCAAATAGCGAAGACGCCACCTCCGGGTTTAACTTCGGGGCCTCCAGTTGACAATTGCCTGAACGAGCATATTTCGCCAGAAGTTCAGTTTGTTCTTCTTTTTTAACTCCGCTGGCGATCCATTTTTCCTAATTGGATGCCAAGGTTGTGTGAAGTTGTAATTCTGGCGCATCTGTCTTTGAATCAACACCGAGAATACGAAGTGTTTCTTCATCGGTGATTTGTGCTTCCTCCATAAGCTGGGTTGAAGGTATGTTTGGCAATAAATCTTCGGTTAACAGCGCACAATCATTATCCGAAGGGAGGGAGACATTTTTTGGGGTTGATGTACCTGAAAGTTGACATATAATGCAAGACTTTTTTTTGTTAAGTGAATATAATTTATAATTTGACTTGGTATTATATCAATCCAAAGTCGTGTGGACTGGCTCAAGGAAATATTCAGATATCCTTCGTACGGACTGGGCCGCCGAGTCCAGAGCCATCCATAATTGACCGTTATATACGGTAGTCCCAAATAAGAACTCAGTGACATCATGCATCAGGTATTATATACAACTAGACTCAAGGAAGAACTCAAAGAGTCGACCTTCGTACGGACCAGCCGCCGAGTCTGTAACCATATTTTTGAGGACGACATTCCTTCTAGTCCTTTCGATGATAGTGGACCTAAGACAATACTCATCGAGATTGTCTTCGTACGGCGAAGCCGCCCGGTCTATTTGACGTCACGTCAAAAAAATAGGAGTAAATACCTCCGACCGCCATTGGCGATTTTTGGCCGTCAACCTGAGAGTCCCTTTCTCTAGATAAATGTGAGCTGAGATGTGAGGAGGCACCGCAGAGATCCTCCGCTTCTGAGTCCGAAGGGGAGTTCGAGATGGTTTCGAGCAATCTTTTCAATTTCTTCACGAATCGGGTCCCACTTCTCTTTCGTTTATGGGATTTTCCCATGATAATTGTTTAATAATTCTTGGATGGAAATTTTCGTGTGTGACACCTTCGCGCACGAAAAACGTTATGATATGAAAACACGAGCGACGACATCACCAGGCAACGAAAGCAATTGTTTTCTTGCCTATGCTCTAAAAATTCGTGACACCAACGTGTGAGAGTAGACGGTACTACGATGTAATCTCGAGAACGAGACTCGAAATATAATGTAAGTTTCATCTCACCCAACTAGAACTGAATTAACCATAGGACCCTACACATGGGTACCGCAAACCCCACATCATTTTTGGGGCTCTGGCGTTCTGGCAGTTTGGGTAGACACGTGAAAATATCGATCGCATTAGGAGGAGGGACTGTCTAGAGCAGGTTCGTGCAGGAATAACTGTCAGTTATAGTTTGGAAGTGACGTGGTGCACATTCTTCGAGTGCCTGGCCTTAGTGTAACCCCACACTTTTTGTAATGTTTTGCTTTGTGTAGGTATTTAATTATTTCTATTGTTTTTTGTTATTTATCTTCATAAAAGCAGTGTGTTATCCACAGAAATTACATTATGAACGTTTTTATACTATTCTGAATTTTTTTAAATTAGAATAAAGCCATGGGGACGAGGTCGCGATTACGAAAGGCGGAGGAGATCCGGAGGATGCTGCAGGCGCAAAACAATGAAGAGAAACCTCAGTTCTGATGAAGATTCTTTAGAAGGAGGACGAGATTCTGCCGTGACGGTGCAAACAGCGACTATGACATGATCGCATGAGAAGCGGAGAGAATAAAAATGCGTCGTACGTCCCAATCTGCTCTCGGTGGTACTCTGAGTAAATTCCTTTACGGGAAAAACTGATACAAATAGTCACTTGACCCTCCTGCTGCTCGCTCTCGCATTACATCTGCTCATACGATGAATAGGCCGTGTGACGTTAGGGCCGGAGCCACTGTAAGAAGCACAGTTGTAGCGTGGTATCTTTTGTCACCTGACAAAACCTTGAATGCCGATTCCCGCGTTGCCATGATCATCGCTCGATGCAGTGCTCTCATTGCGCACCGAACTGAATTTACAACGAACATATCTATTTACTTTTTTGCATTAATGACTACAATAAACGTTTCTTTCGTTTTCATTTCTAATATCGCATGTCAAACTGCATGTAGCGATTCTTTTCAGTATTATTGTGTAAACCCAGTATATCCTGTACCTTGAGCTAAATGTATTATTTTAAAAATAATTTCATGTATAAACAGCTAAATATCCTATAATATGTTTTTTTAAAATAGAAAACACTTTTTTTTAAATAAACCCCTTTCTTACACATTTATTTACACTTTTTCCCTCAAGAAATCACGCTGAAACATGATTAATTTTATTTTAATGTGCCATTTTTACCCATTGTGAAATTCTTCAAGAACTTCGAATTTTTTGTTTATAATTTTTTTAAGCTTGTTCCATACAGTCTTATTCAAGAATCAACGTAAAAATTGTCCAACATACGGGTGCAAAAAGTGTGATGATTTTTAAAATCAGTTTTAGTGAGATATGCTAAAATATTTTTCTTGCTTTGTTCAATCCCATTTTTCATGGCGAAAAATTCATATTAGGTTTTTCTCGCAAAGCCTATGCCAGTCGTGAGTTTTTTAGCGTTCGATTTAAAAAAATCTCTCCACGACAAACAGTTTGTTAGCAGCGTTGAATTGAAGTGCTGGGGTGTGCGTAACCCCAGTGTAGATTATTTGTACAGTAGGTGTTTGTATAGATAGTGTATGATCCTAGGGTTACGACAGTCTTCTACAGCCAGTCTTAAATTACTTAGGTATATCAATTATTAATTGTGAGGTAAATTATACATTAATAGTGTAGTTTGAACATTGATAGTTAATCTTTTAATATAATTAAGACAACGAACTAGAGATCATCTCGTACACCTAGAAGGGAATCATCTAGCCCGAAACTCAACATTTTCATTCATTGCTTGGTAACATAACATATAAGTATGCCACTGTTACCACGCTAACCAAAACCCACATTGAGCATATTAGAAAGCTACAAACACAATGATGATTGCAACTGACAGTGTACAATAAAAGTTACCTAAACGTAAAGTCAACCTCACCTTAGAACAACAGCTCAAAACTTTATTTTTTACCGTTAAAATAAGTGCGTTCCTCACACCGTCATCATGAATTGCCTAACGCGGGAGGAAGGCGGGTACCGGGCGCTATGTTTTACCAAAGAATACCACTAGATAGCGTTATTAGTTTCATCGCAATTGAAAATGATCATCTCACCTCATGGGATCAACTCGTGCACCTTTCCTCTAGTGTCGGTAGTGTGACAATAATCGACTCAAATCCACAAACGCGTTGCCACGGTGTTTACTTGTAAAATCAGACGGCGGTGATTTCTTCCGTATGGAATTCCTTCAATACTCGTATTCGACACGGTGTTTCATAATAAGTGACCCACCCGGAACTGGCGGGTTTGTTTGGGTACTCCGAGTAAAGTTGCCAAGGTGTTTTTTTCCGTCAAATAGTTTTTAAATGAGAGCGATTAGAATTTCTGCGTTCGACTGATTGTTGTAGGGCTGAAGCCTGCCCTGAGCGACGACGCCACTCGAGCGCCGAGTCTGAGCGCGACACGCGTAGCAGGCAGCGAGCAAGGTAGCTATGCATCTGTCTCGCTTGCCTAGCTAGTTTGACGTTTCTTGTATCGTCGGCTATCAGTTTCTGTCGTCTTGAGTACGCAAGTTCAGAGCGTGCGTTTGACAGGTAACGCGCGTTCTGAACATGCACGGCTTGAGGAACGCACCGTTTGACAGATGGCGGCGCGGGTGATTTGACGTTTTGCGTATCATTCGCGTAGGTTGCCTGTTAACCAATCGGGTTCGAGACCTGTGACAGGCCGACCGATATGACATTTCCCGCTTCGTCTTCTGCCCACCAATGAATTTCGGGCCGAGGAGTAGAGGTTGCCGACATTCATGAGACTTGTGATTCTATCCGCGAGCGATGATAATAAAAAATGAGATTGTTCAATACATTCGTAATCTTTATTTTTCAGAGAAATAAAGCACAGAACAATCAATAATTTGGTGTTTTTCAAATTTGGAGGCACCGAGCGAATGTTTTTTTCTTCGTATTGCCGCTTTCGTGAAGGTTCGACCTGGACGTTTCCATGTCGAATCACGAAAAAATTATTTAATTTTTATTACGACTTTGATCAAATTTTTCATTCTTAGTTGGTGCGGCGGTGGTAACAATTGACACGTCCGATAATATTATTCAATAAGAGTTTCTGTTATGATTGTTACCTCAAGAAATAAACAGAGTCAGCAACAACCCAATATGTCTGGAGTTTCAAGTACCGAGGTACAGCACGTTTTTTATGTTTCGTTGTTTTTACAAGCTTTTATTTAACTGGACCTGGCGTTAGATGCGAAATGGAAAATCGATATTTCACCCACTACCCAACTACTTAGAGTTCTAAAAATTCGGAAACATGCCTTTGAGGCGTGATAATGCATGATTCAACGTTATAAAAATGAATAAATAAATAAATACAAAACGACTTTCTGTCAGATGCAAAATGGAAAATCGATATTTCATCTACTCCCGACTACTTAGAGCTCTGCAATTTTGAAAACATGTATCTCAGACGTGACAGCGCATGATTCAAATTAAAAAAAAAAACATTTCTTCTTTAAATGACGACTTTCTGTTGAATGCAAAATGGAAAACCTGTATTTCATCCACTTCTCAACTACTTCGAGCTCTGAAATTTTGCAAACATGCAATTAAGAAGTGACACAGGCTTTCATTTATAGTCGCATATGGTTGACTTCGAAAAAGTACATATTTTCTACTTTTTAGCATATTAAATAAAAGCATGTTGAAAAATTGTTTTCTTACATATAAATGATTTCTATTCATGTCACCGGTATTCTGAATATCCGAATTATCCAGCTGGCGAGGATCTCAATGTTGCGAAAAAAAACGGATTTCCATACTTATACGAATAACATCGATTAAATATAAGTAGCCACACCTGACTCACCCGACTGCAAGCTGTTACATGAGCAAAAAAAAAACAAATAGTGCTGACCCTCTGTCGAACGTTTCTGAAATCATTCACCGAATTTTACATTTAATTTCCGCATAGTTCCCCTCGAAGCGAGAGAATACCTTCGAAATCGACGAGTTGCATGATGGTTGTAGGCGTTGTACGCTCGTACGATCGGCGTCCAGTACCTAGGAGACAGAGATGAAATCGATTCTCTCAATCATATCTCTAGCATCCATAGGACATACTGGAAACCGTCTTGTCGAGTTTGTCATTGATTTCATCTCGTTCCTGATCGGGAGAGTGGATCATGTCAGCAGAGGTATGAGCTGCGAATACGATAGCTCCTTTGAGTACGTGTAGAAGATGAAATCAACGGCTCGATTGGCACATTCAGGGAGTTTCCGCCATAACTCCGCCATACGCATCACAAACTGCATCTATTTCATCTCTGGTTCAGTAAACGATGCCGAAGACGTGGATGATCTACCGCCGAAACGGAGCTCGGACGATTGCCACTCAATTCCTAGCGAACAAAGGTGAAATCGATTCTCTCAATCATGTTTCTAGTATCCATAGCACATTCTTGATACCATCCAGGCGAGTTTGTCGTTGATTTCATCTCGTTCCCGATCGTGAAGAGTGGATCATAAAAGCAGAGGTATAAGCTGCGAATACGATAGCTCCTTTGCGTACATTCAGTTGCCACTCAGTTCCTAGCGAACAGAGGTGACATCGATTTTCTCGAAAACATCCCGTCGAGTTTGTCGTTGATTTCATCTCGTTCTCGATCGGGAGAGTGGATCATGTAAGCAGAGGTATAAGCTGTGAATGCGATAGCTCCTTTGCGTACGTGTAAAAGATGAAATTAACGGATCGATTGGTCCATTCGGGTAGTTTCTACCATAACCACATCAGTTGTCGCCATAACCCCGTCATACTCGTCATAAGCTGTATGGATTTCATCCCTGGTTCAGTAAACGATGCCGAAGATGTGGATGGTCTGTCACCGAAACGGAGCTCGGACGATTGCCACTCAGTACCCAGATAACAAAGGTAAAATCGATTCTGTCAAACATTTTCCGAGCATCCATAACACATTCTCGAAACCGTCCCGTCGAGTTTATCGTTGATTTCATCTCGTTCTCGATCGGGAGAGTGGATAATGTAAGCAGAGGTATAAGCTGCGAATGCGATAGCTCCTTTGCGTACGTGTAAAAGATTAAATTAACGGATCGATTGCTACATTTGGGTAGTTTCCCACCATAACCCCGTCATACTCGTCATAAACTGCGTCGATTTCATCTCTGGTTCAGTTAACGATGCCGAAGACATGGATGGTCTATCGCCGAAACAGAGCTCGAACGATTGCCACTCAGTTCCTAGCAAACAGAGGTGAAATCGATTCTTTCAATCATTTTTCTAGTATCCATATCACATTCTCGAAATCATCCTGTCGAGTCTGCCGTTGCTTTCTTCTCGTTTTCGATCGGGAGAGTGGATCATGTAAGCAGAGGTAAAAGCTGTGCTCAAAGGAGCTATCGTATTCGCAGCTTTTATCTCTGCTTACATCATCCACTCTTCAATCAACAACGAACTTGACGGGACGGTTTCGAGAATGTGTTACGGATGCTAAAAAGATGATTGAGAGAATCGATTTCACCTCTGTTTGCTAGGAACTGAGTGACAATCGTCCGAGCTCCGTTTCGGCGACAGACCATCCACGTATTCGGCATCGTTTACTGAACCAGAGATGAAATCGATGCAGTTTATGACGAGTATGACGGGGTTATAGTGAAAACTACCGAAATGTACCAATTGATCCGTTATTTTAATCTTTTACACGTAGGTAAAGGAGCTATCGTATTCGCAGCTTATACACTGTAAAAACAAACGTGTTGCTTCAAGACGTTTCACGTGTGTAATCGTGTCGCCGTTTTCAACACGGCAACTCATGTGTTGATGTAACGACACATTTTACGCGTGTTCTTTCAATACGCTTTAAGTGTGTTTTAGCAAGTTCAAAGCGTGTTGTTTCAATATACTTTAGGCGTGAAAACGCTTGTCGCCAATTTCAACATGTTTGAAATGTATTGATGGCTAAATCAACACACTTTTTTATGTGTACTTGTGGACGCTTGGGAATAACGTACAAGACGTCACGTATGCTCTTGCCAAATTCTACTTATTCCAGAGTTCGAAAGTTTTGTTCGGATTTCTCGGACCCCACTGAGGCATGCAAGGGTTAAATGTGTGAATTTTTCTCATGTGCGGTCAAGCTCGCAAATCCGGCATCTCCTGGTGAGTCGGATTCCCGACACATTAGTCCTTGCACAATTGTTTACCTCCGTCGAAGGTTTTCTTGCTAGCCAGGTAGAAAGGGTATATGCGACCGACCTGTGCGGAGCATTAAAAGTGGAATTTGTAAGAGGAATGACACCTAAAGCAACATTTCGACGCAGGCCCGGCTTGTGCCGGTAGGGCAGAACTCGTTCGAGCTACTGCTACCTACCGGTAGATGTCACAGTGCGCGTTTGTCACAAACGGGTGTTCGTTCCAAACGCACTCTGCGATGGGGTCGCGCTCCTTCTTGCGTCGAGGCATCCATCGTTATGCCTCCACGCAACGAGTGTATCGTGTGTGTAAGCGTGCATTTTTTACGTCGCGACGCTACGTGTCACGCCGTCCGACATCCGCCGCAACCCGTTTAGGAGACCGTGCTATACCTTCGCGATTTTTAAAGATGAATAAATTTAAAAATCCCATGTAACAGCGAAAAGTAGTAATAAAAAATACCCTACGTCTCAAAAATGATGAAGAAATGTTTCCTCAAAAAAAATCATGTAAATCAGCAGTTTTTTCCTCGCCTAAACACATCTCGCCCCTTAATATGAGTCAGAACTGGTCTTATATCGGATGTAGTAAACGGATAATCTGACGAGCATGTAAAATTGTAATTTATCATACAACAATTTTTTGATATTGTAATAGGGGTATGTGAACGTTTTCACAGTTGAATTCTCTTTTGACTAGCTAATGGACTCGTACTCCCTTAACAAAACCCATCGAAGTATTTTCCAATAAATTCCACCCCTGTTCTTAATCGTTCTATAAAAAGAAGCCAGTGCATCACATTTAATGGGAAGAATCAATTTTCCTGCGGCAATTCTTTGTCTCTGTGAGCAAACGTACAGATGTTGGAATCGATACGCGCACGGGTAACTGATGCGGAGAAGATTGCCATGGGCAATCGTCACAAATGAGTTACGAGAAGCTTCCGAGGCTAAATTCCAAACTGTAAAATCCACAGCGTGAAAAGGGCGTTGCAGTCCTGAAATTGGAAATTGAGAACAGTCGGGGGTGGTTTTATCTCAAGGGGTTGTTTTGGACAGCGAAGAGGCAGGAGCGGAAGAAAAAAGCCGAGAGAGACAATGGTCGAGTGAGAGGAAGGGGCGGCAGACATATATAGAGAACGACAGTGAGGGAGAGAGACAGTGAAAGCAGCGAGAGGAAAAAGTAGAGAAGGAAGAGAAAGATGCGGCGGCCAAACCGCCCGCAATTGCCGCAGATGGTACGCTTACGCACCAAACCACCCTACTCCGCAGTTTTCATCGTTGGTGTAACGCAACGAAAGTCTATCTATTCAAACAGCAGCGACGACCACGAAAATCTACGCCCCCCCCGCCCTTCGCCGCGATCGAGAAAGCGTTTCCAAGCAATCACCCTGTTCGCTGAGCCCTTCTCATCAGAAATATCTTCGTATGCTCGTGGTATTGTATCGAGGATGAAACACGAAAGCAGCAGGTGCCAACACACCGGCCCGCATCTTTATATAAACTTTGAAACACGAGAATTACACAGTACCGCACAAGCCCCTCGCCTAACACCGCATTCGCGACGGCTGTATCCCTCTCGAATTAGGCCTGGATCATACATGCCCTGAGAACTCACCCTTCGTTAAATGACGCGGACTCGAGTGTTCGAATTGTACCGGACTATTATGCAAAATACTCTAGAGTGGATACGTTTAATCCTCCTCGTATTAGAGAAAGACAAACATTTCGTGAAATATCCCACCTGTGGCACTATGAACGTGAAAGTTGACCCGATGGCTGTATCATGGCAGAAGAGCAAAAAATACGATTACTCCAAGAGAGGGGCTGTTTTTCCTCGCCGCAATGGATGGAGAAATAATTTACTCTATTTTGTTTGAATTAAGGGGTTACCCCTACATGCGATTTTGAAAAAATCGATTTTTTTATTGCATTTTTTTGAAGTATAAGTATCCGGGCCCATACTTCTGTATGGGCCCGGAACAGATGACTCTATGTAAGATTACAAAAAAAAATATTTTCTTCGTGTAAACTGAAATTGAAACTTTAAACGCGTTTTTCTCAAAATGGCATTTCTGAAGTCGGTGACCAAGATTACTCGAACACTAATGAACCGATCTTCTTGAAATTTTGCAGGCTTATTTAATACATAAAAATGTAGTCTTTAATCGTTCGATTTTTTTTCGAAAAAAAAATGAGCGTTTTATAGCCAAAAAACGGCCGTTTTTTTTCGTTAGAATCGAACTATTAACTTTGACTGTCCTCCATTTTGTGAAAAATGTATATTTTTTAAAATCCTTCGATTAAAGACTAGTTTATACTTATATTTGACTAAATCCATCCGCATTTTTTTTTTTCAGATGATCCACTTCGCCGCAATGTTGGTCACCGCAAACCGTGTATATAAAAACATTATTTCATTGACGGCCATTTGCCACTAAACAATGTAATATTTTTCAATAAAAAAATTACTGAAAGTTCTTCAAGATGTGTTCTTTTAGATGGTATATTGATCGATTAAAAAAGTTTTGTAGTTTTCTTTAAAAAAATTCATGAAAAAGGCCTTTTTTTGCGCTACAAGTGGGGGTAACGCCTTAAAGGAAGGTTACCGCCGAGAGGGATGAAAATGCATGAACGTCGGGAATTTTCTTTTTAATATAAAATAAATACTTTTGGAAATGGGTTTCAACGTATTTTATTCTTCTATCAATCGAGAGTAATCCAATTTTATTTTCTTTAAAAAATCCATTAAGGCCGCGCCAGCTCCCGTCAAATAAAGCCATGCACGGCGTGTTTTGGTCTGCGCAGGGCGCTCCACAGCCGTGTTTGTTGATTTGAAACAAAAATGGATTAAAAATGATTAAACTAGACTAAATTTAGGGAGCCTTATCGTTTTCTGTTTTCTGGAAAACCTCTGGGTAACAAAATGGCAGCGGTTTAAAAAAAACTCCAATTTATTTGCTTCAACGGACGAAAAAAACTTTCTCAATGGATTGTTGACAAAAATCGCTTCCTGATGGCCCCGCAAATTGAATTCCCTTTCACTTGCGCAGGATACATATAAATCGGTCCATCCGTTGAAGCTGGAAAGCTCCCCGCGCGATGCAAAATGCTGTTTCCAGAAAAACGCTATTAAGGGGTACGTGAGTTTCAAAGCCAAAAAAGCATATTAAAAAAAATATATAAATTATTTTATTCAAAATGTTAAGCACATAAAAGACCAACAATTCAGCAATATTAAAAAAATGTTCATCTGAACATTTGAGAAATTCAGTCTCTGGGACCTGGTTTCCAGAGACCCCTTAAAAAAGTGTCCTCGTGGTGGTCATGATAACTCATGATAGCTTTATCTGAAATTGAAGAACCAATTTTTTTTTTCTGTTAGTAGATAAGTATAGCTTATGATTGAACGAAGGATTGACAAAAAAATCAATGCTATTTTTTATGAAGTGTGCAAAATTTCAATAAGATCGGTACATTGGTTTTTGAGAAAGCGTGTCTATCTACTTGAAAAAAAGTGTTTTGAGAAAAATGCGAAATACCTGCGTCGCTCCCGGCCGGTCTTTCCCAACGGGGCGAATTCCCAAAGGCTCTCTCCTAGACTTTTACACCGATTGACATAAAACTTTGGGAGAATATTTTAGACATATTGTACTATTAGATAGTACCATTTTTTAAAAATGGATTCAAAATAAATTTAATTCGCGTAACCTCTTAAATTTTAACGTTATAACGTCAAACTTCAAATAACCTGGCCTTACGGTTGTACACAGAGTAGCTAAGGAAGTCAAATAAAAATATCAACAAATTCGGTAGAAGATCGTCGAAAAAAGCAAAGTTTTTATCACTCTCAGGGTTCCCGAGGTGCTGAAATACTAAAGTAACAACCCTCAGGGCCTTTTACGTAAAATTATAGATAATGTTCAAAAAGTTCTCGTTTTGAAAGTGTTTTTTAAATAATAAATTAGTTATACTTAACGAGTACCTAATTCGACGCGAATACTTTATATACCAATTTTTTTACCAGGTCATCGATACATCGGATTACTGTAGTAAGCATGTGATCCTCACGCTCCTCTACCGATATCGAAATAATCGTCTTTTCCGTATCTCTAAGCGCTAATCGTCCCCGTCGAACATGAGTCCAGTCTGGCTCCCGCAAAACGATTATGTCACTCTTGTATCGAGAAGGAGGATGATTCCTCCTAGTTCCTTCGTTTCAACGCTGCCTGATTTGGGAAGCTCAAACGAAGCATTCGTAACGTGATTGAGGGTATGAGTGTCTACTGTATGCGAAGCTATGCACGGGTCGTTCCAGGCCAAATCGACGAAGTTATCGAAGCCGATAGCGAGTAATACATTTTTTTTGCAAATACGATAACATGTTTACATCATTTTAGCATACTGAAGCAGCTTTTTCATCAATTTTTTTTATACCAATTTCATATATTTTACTGCTATGAAATTCTGTAAGCATTGCGAAAAAGTATGCATTGAATTCAAATAGTTTTTATAACACTGTATTATCAAAGTAGTTCACGTAATGTTTGAAAAATAAACATTTCAATGCCTGGTTCATATTTTCAATACGATTTTTCTTAGATTTTTGAGAAACGTGTAACCAGAAGATGGCTGGAATTTTTATTATTCATATAAAAAATCTCGTTTTATAATCAACACATCTAAAGAAAAAACGTACAATCAAACGTGACCCTAATGGAGGATAGCACTGTGACGGACCGAAAAAAATCGTTTTTCCAATTTTTTTGTCTGCTAGATTATTTATTTGAAATTTGGAAGAACAGCTATGTTATTGAGCATACATTGAATTCATTTCGTGGACATTTTTATTGAAAAAAAAATAAACAACGTTACTGAGGTATCACAGAGCCTTTGTATGAAAAATATGGTCCAACAGCCGGATCAATCTTTGACAATGGTTAGTCCGAAAAATAAATCAGTTTTATAATCTATATAAACGTAGTTTTCGTTGTACGTAGCCATTTCTCGAAAAAAAATCACAAAATGGCGGGTGTCAAAAACAAAAGTGTAATTTTGGCAAAATTTTTATTTGTATTCGGGGGCTGAAAAAATACTAAATTTCAAGAAAAAATACGACTACGTACAACAATAGCTACTGCGATTGGAGAAATGTTAGGTTTTAATTTGAAAATCGCACGATTATAGCTGGAGTTATGATTCTAGAAGAAAAAAGTCGCTTCGAGAAAAACGCGATTGAATGGTTTGATAGGTACACATAAATCGTTGCGCTATCTGGTCTCACCAAATCGTCTGAACCTTGATTAATCTTCAATATTCTTAAAAATGTATACTTTGATAAAAAGCAAAAAAGTAGATTTTTTTAACCCGTTACAGTGGTGTCTCGACTTAATTCTGCAAATCAGTATAAATATGATGAATCACATTCCACAGGAAGAGAGTCTTCCTGTCCCATATGCGTGCACACGCATATGTCCCATATGCGTACACACGCATTGTGTTGCGAGCAAAGCCACAATTGTTCCCCTTTCCACTCCTTCCAGTACTAATGGTATCAGCGTCATTGCCAATTGATTTTCCCATCCGTAGGCTGTACAAATATGTAGTTATTGATTCTCCCGGAATGCAAAAGGAGAACTAAATCGTCAATTAGTGAGAAAAGAGTTGAGAGAGACCGTCTATCGAACTCTCTCGAATTTTGTCCTAAGTGCCTCGATGAACGAGGTATCACTGGTGTAACATTATTCCCTGGCATAAACGGTTTAACGACCCTCGCAGACGAGTCCCGTAAGTCGAGAACCCAAACAAACAAAATCTTTTCGCAAACAACTCACCCTCAAAAAACAATTTTCCTGCTATTTTTTCTTACAGTGCAATCTATTCTCATGCACATTTTTCTTTCTTCATGCTCGATATGCAGTGTCATCAATTTTTCACAGTTTCCCTTCATGCAGCTTGAATTTTTTAATACTTTACTTATTTTTCGGGAAGTGTGCACATGCAAGCAGGCAGAATGAAAGCAAGGGAGAGAGAAAGAGATGATACAAAAGGGTCCTGACGTCGATAATAAAAAAAAAACTAGGAAGACAGAAAATAATTCAGCATCACGAATGAAAATTTTTCGTGCATCAAGGAAATGCGCTTGCAGAAAAGATTTTCTTTCGAAAATTGGCGACATTTTTTACAGTACTTTTCTCAAATTATACGCGATATACAAAAAAAATTATGAACATTTCTTCGTAAATAAACTTTACATTGATTGTGGTTATTATATAATTACATTATTACACATATATTATTACATTATTATTATTGAACAATCATAGAAGCGATATTTCGCTGACATTAGTAAGCTGTCATTCTGGGCTTTGTCGATGTGTTTGGGGGTGCTTTTCCGTTCCTATCCGTTCAACGTATACATGCCCTATGTACCCATCAATATATAGGCGCCGTATATATCTATATATTTTTCTTTTCAAACTCGCATTCAGGTTTCTCTCATCGCTTGTGTTTTATTAATCAAAATTCATAGAGAGCTTGGTCTCGTGAGCCAGTGCGACTTGTCTCTCACCCCTGCATTCATCCCTCCTTTCTTGCCTCCCTCCCTCTGCTGCCACCATACAGTACACGTCATGTGGATAAGAAAATAAAGGGAGAGGAGAAAAGTCTGAGAGGGTGAATGCAAGTCACGAGATGCTTCCGCAAAGGGTCGGGGGTCGAAAAGGAGGCTAAGGGTGGTGGGGTTGCTAAGAGGGGGTGGGATGAGAGCGCGAAGCCAACAATAACAGTGACAAGCAAGCGATTCAATAAAGCATAATATCTGGACTAGGGACCTTTTTGACTCCGTTCTTTCCAGTACTGCCGGATCTTCTCACTCGCGAAAGGAATAGCGGGGCGAGAGACGGGATGAAATCTCGAGGCGACGAGAGAAAGAGCGGGAGAATTTGTACGAGGGTCCCTGCCATTGATACCAACATAAATCACAATAGGAATTTGTATTACAGTTACACACTGAGACTACGGGTGGATAGGAAATAAGGAATGTAATAAAGAAAATGGGAGAGAGAGAGAGATAGAGAGAGAGAGAGGGAGGGAGGGAGGGAGGAAGCTTTCGTTGTAAGGGAAAACGGATGAAAAAAATGCACGGTCGACAATGGGGACGAGGTTCGCCGATGAGAAAGTGGAAAATGTTTCAAAACGATCATGAAGCTACGACATTGCCAACAATGAATAACATAATGTTCGAATAAGAATCATCACGTGAAATCGTGACGGTCTTTGTATAAAATGATTATATATCATTCAATGTCCCGTAAGTGGAAAATCTAAATTATTCAAAGTAACATACTGGAGCCACTCGATCTCGAACTCATAGTCTTTTTTTATTATAGAAGATGAAATGCTTAAAAGTTCGTTTCACAGTTAAAAAAATCAATTGATCA